>CM033795.1:30487120-30824738 GCA_019656835.1 Rhododendron ovatum | reverse complement strand
CAACGAATTGTACACTATCGTTGGGAACTTTTCTGTTCACTAATGAGTCGGCCTCTTAGGGTTCAGAGATGTTTTTTTTTTTCTGGTTTGGATTTGTCGTTGTGTTTGCTTGTGGTGTGATTCAAAGTGTGGTAAATTTTAGGTGGGTTTTGTCTAAAGTCCTTTCCTTGTAATCCCGTTATTCTTGTATCTTTGTTCCGTTTTGGATTTTTTAACGAAGATTTGCCATTCAAAAAAACATAAAAATTGCCAAGTTAGACTGGATGTGAACTCATTATAATAGGGACGCAAAGATAAGCAAAAGTTGTGAAGAGATGCCCCCACTTTATTATGGAGTATTATGCTACAGAACAAAAAGGAGACTACACTTTACAGCTTAGGCACACTGCGAACTTTGCACTGGTGGATTTTTAATTGACAAAAAGACCATTGGAATTTGACCCCTGTTTGGGGAATCCAAGAGAGACACGTTTTGCTAAAAGCTAGTACAAGAAGATAAAGGAAAAGTTGCGGGACAGGCTGGACGCTGTCTGGGCTAGACTTTAAGTCACGTACTCGGTAGCATGAAAGGGTGCAACAACGTAAGTTCGAGTGTGAAAATATTTAAAAAAATATATTTTCAATCTACTAAAATTGTTGGTGCGAGGGCCAACAATAATGAGTGGAAAAAGGTTTTAGAGTAATAAATGAAAAGAGATAAATATATTTTTTTTTGTTGAAAATCATGTTTAAAAATTTAATTTAATTTTTGATCCGCTTAGAAATTTAGTTTGAGACCCTATATGTTGTGACTAAAGGCGGGATCATCCTAGTTGGCAGTCAAGCGCGTCGTCAACCAAAAAACCGAGATGCCGCACTCTTTATTTTCTTTTTCTCGAGAAGAGTATGTCAGTATGTGCAACAGCCTCAACATAGCTTATACACTAATGCGAAGGGTACCTAACTATTGGGGTATCCAAAATGTACAACAGTTTGCGGGGCTCAGTTTTAGATTCCACACGAATAATCTAAATCATTCATTAATTCAAAAATAATGTGTTGAATAACCCTGCAAAAAATCAACTCAATTAAATATGTGTAAGTTGTCGATGCAATCTTCATATTTCTCATTCAGAATTTAGGATCATGGATTTTGGATGAAAACTTTAAGTTTGGATCAACTACTTACGCATATTTAACGAGCTGATTTTAAAATTATTTTAAATTTAATAAACGGTTTAGATTATTTTTGTAGGACCAAAAAATGGACTCCACTAGCTGATGTAAACTTTCAGTACCCCAAAAGTTTGGTACCCATAGTCGTGTTCTATCGTATTTTGTTTTTTTTTTTCTATATGGGGTGTGCAAAAAACCTATCAATCTTCTGACTCCGTGAGCTAATCCAACCCACGCCAAATATTATTGTTTGAAATTTAGAGAAGGTTGAGTTAGGCGGATAAAACACAGTTTTTAAGTGAATCAATTTGGCTGCGGGTGTTTTTCTAACTCAACTCAGTCCGCTGAATCAATGCTCAGATGTACCCTCGGACACTTTATTTAGCCTGCCAACTTGGATCCGGATCCTGCCTACTTATCGATCTTGATTCCTAAGGTGCACCCTACGTAGATTTTGGAAAAATCAAAATTTCGCACTCTGGTGTGGTTATATTTTCAAAAACCAAAAAAGCTATGGGTACACCAATATTTAGTACTCTACTGATTGCGATGCTTAGGTGTAGGCGCACACCTGAATAGTTTACAATTCAAAATTTGGTCCAAAAGATGTTGGGAAATCACAGTAAAAAGGAAACCCAAAGTTTTGCCCTAAACGCCATTGAAACCATTTTTGGCAGTATTTTCCAAGCGACGACCACCAAAACTAGTCACCATTCTCTCTCTCTACAAAATCGAATCTGATTGTGACTAGGTAGAGAGAGATTTGGAATCAAAGAGAGCTCTACATCACTATGACAGAAAATTATATCGACACATTTATATGGAAATACAACATCATGACTAGCCATCCAAAAAATAAAAAGTTGACAGTTTTGTATATTCACCTAGCAACAGAGACAAGTCCAAAGGATGACATGTTAATATAGTAGTGCTCTATTTCAGCCGTCGAAAACATGATTGTTGTAATTGTTGGGATGGTTTGGGTTCCCAATGGTATTGTTCGAATTCCACCAAAGTCAATGTCTTGCACATGGTTCCATTTTCTGTTTTTCCTACCGAAGTGCTTGCTGCCGTGACCTTCCAACTTCTCTTGCTGGGAATTGAACTAATTGTATAAGTTTATTAAAGCATGGGTTGGCGGGTGTATATAATGGCATTGAGGGAGAGTTTTTCTGTAGACACAGAGAGAGTAAGAGTGGAAGAAATACAGTTTGTGAGTGGGGGTTGCTCCTTTGCAAGTTGCCGGGTACACGGGTTTTTCTACCGCAAGTTTTGTGTGTGCAAGGGTCAAGTCTAGTACTTGGTGAGAGTGTGTTCTTGTATGAGTGAGTGTATAAGAGTTGGCTATGAGTTATTTTATATCCAAGTGTACTTGTACAGAAATTCTCATAGTGAAAACAACGAGATCCTCTGCATAGAGTAGGTAATTTTTGCCGAACCACGTATATCTTGTGTATCTCTCTCTATTTTATTTTTCATCGAACTTCCATTGGTTGCAATTGTGGTTGTGTTTAAATTTTGTAGGAATTAAATTATGCCTCAATATCTTGGAATTTGAGTATGAGGTTTTGGAATTGCGGATATCCCTTATCATTTGGTCTAGAAATTAAATTCTTTACACTGTCAGTGTAAATATTTGTTTCCCTCAAATCAATTATATTGCGCCACGTCGTCATGTTTTATTGATTATGACTATTGTTTTGCAACGTGGCATAATGTAATTGATTTGAAGGAAATAAATATTTATACTTTATTCTCTTTGGTCTAATATACGGACTAAAATAAGACAACCCAGACAAAACGAAGACTAAGGTAAGCCTCTCTAAAGTGGAGTTCAAAATTGGCCAAAGTTTCGAATCATATCATAGATAGTGGAACAATTATATTGAGCAGGGCTATACAAAATGAATTAAATGAATGCCTAAGTAATTTGAAAGTACTTTTGCTCGCCCTATATATAGGTTTCCCTTTCGTACACATCTCTATCATCAAACGATTCAGACCAAAGTGGAACACGACGATGTGGCAGGATCAAAAAGAGCCGGAACCAAGTATTTTCTCCCATTAGAACCATGAGCATTGTAGCTAGCGCCCGTCATAGAGTCCACCAAAAGGTTGCCTGCATAGCCGGGGAATGCTCCCTTGGCGTAAACTCCAGTACAAGCCGATGCGGCTTCTAATGGGGCATCAGCAGGTCCCTGATAGTAGCCATTTCCAAATGGGTTTGTGGCGGTCCCGGCCAAAAGGGTAGCTAAGTTAATCACCATTCCATCCATACCCACATCTTGGTTGGGTGCGACCAAAGGTGGACTTTGTGGTCCATAAATAGGCTGGTGGAATGGCCAAGCGCATTGGCCCGGGCACTGCGTCTCCGAGTTGCCGACCCAGATATAGGCAAACTTGTAATTTTTCCCTTTTGCTTGGACATTGCCCTTGGAAGACCCGTGTGTCCCACACCGGCTCATACAGAACCCATCGACGGTGACGTCGGCGGATGTGAGGACAACATTAATGGCGTTCATCTGATCTCCCTTTGATGCTAATTGCACAATTTGTTTTTGAGTGAGCGATTTTCCCAAGGAGTAGTTCTCATCAAGTATTTGATTGCCAAGAGCGAGAGAAAGAGAAGACAATTTCTTGGATTTGACTAGGCCGTAGTATTTCTCGGTAGTTTTCCACCACGTGCCGACAGATGGTTGGGTTTGAGGTGAGGAAGAAGACAACGAGGTGACGAAATCGGAGACTATGGTTCGTTGGGAAGGAGTGAATTTGCCGTACCAAATGAGATTGACTGGCATTTTGCCAGAAAGAAGAGGGCCGTTGTGGTATTGCATCAGTGTATTGGGTTGATCTTGGACCAACTCGGTGAGTTTCCTGGCAGCGAGTGAGACGTGGAAGAGGGAGATTAAGATCAGGAGTTGGGAAAAGAAAGACGCCATAATTTTGATCTAGATGAGAAAATGTGGGGTTGAGAGAGAGAGAGATAGAGAGAGAAGAGGAATGATCAGTGGCTCTGATCTTTGGTTGGGTTTGTTGCTGGTGTAGAGAATAGAGGAGTAGTGGTGGCTATTTATACGGAGTTGCATTTGATATATGGATAGAAGTGATGAAGTTGCTGAGAAAGAGGCCAAAACTTGACCTGACCAGTGTCTTCTTAGCTGTTTACTGCCAAGAGGAGAGGGAAAGAGAGAGAACGGAACTCTCTCATACGCGTCTTTTTTTAAAACCGGTGGAAAAGCTAATTTTAATTCCCACACTCCTAGCACGGTGTTTGTCTCAAAGGTTATGTTTCGTGAAGCAAGCAAGTAATGTTAATTAAGTTCGTAAATAAGCTGAGCAGCTCGCAAACTCGGTTTGGTTTGGCTCATTAACGTTTGACTTGGCTCGACTCATTTAGTAAGCGAGCCCAGCTTGAACTCGAGATTTCGACTTGGCTCGTTAAGAGACTCGGCTTGATTGAAGTAACTCATTTAGTAAATGACTAAACTTGATTTGTTAAGAGCTCAGCTCGTTAAAGATTGAGCTCAAATTTTTCGTTCATTCGACAAGGCTCAGTTCGTTTACGGTCTTATTAATAATGATAATTGAATTTCAAAAAAAGTAAAAAAGCAAGTTGGCATTGGGTTTTGAAATCTACGCATATTAGTGGCGAGTCCCCAACTAGAAGTGGGCCATTTGGACGCATTGAAATAAGGAGTAAAGATAAGGTAAAGTTGTGAAGAGATGCCCCCACTATGTAACAAAAAGGAGATTACAGCTTAGATACAGTGCGGACTTTGCAGCTGGTGGATTTTTAAATGACCAAAAGACCATTGGAATTTGACTCCTGTTTCAGAAAGATGGAAGAGGACATTTATGGGAAGGACCAATTGGGAAATCCAAGAGAGAGACGTTGCAGAAGAAACCAAGGGGAAAGTAGCGGGACAGGCTGGACACTGTGGAGGCTGGACCATCCCAGTTGGCACTCAAGAGCATCGTCAACAAAAATTCGAGATGCCACGCTCGGACGGAGTGACTCCGTTTTGCCTGTTTAGGCAAATGTCCAATTTAGGTATTTTACGTAGTGAAAACTAAAAAATTACCCTGCATCAACCTCAAAAGAAGTCTCAATATAACTTAAGATATAAGCTACAGTGTCTAGCCAAACCTTACAGAGTCATAGGCTATGACGAATTAATTAAGAAATAATAGTTCTGGTATATAAAATCCCTACAACATCTCCATGGAATTGAAATACTAGAAAGGAAGGACAAGAATCAAAAGCAACTAATCCAAGATTGGCTTTGAGGCCTTCTTTTGCAAGAACATCCGCACATCCATTGGTTTCTTTAAAAATATGCCTGATTGAACTAGATTGGAATCTCTAGTCTTTAGAAGTGACTTGCTGACCGCGTCGTACCGTGTCAAATATATATTTATAAAACCTTGGAGTTAACTACTACTCCGTAGAATAGTGGTCAAGACCAAGTGTCGATCCACAGGGACAAATTGGTTAAGTTACCAAAAATTCGATTAACTTTTAGATTAATTAGGAAGGGAAAAGATTGATTGATTTGGATTGCTTTGAGTAAGCTAATTAAACTAGAGCAATTAATTAAAAGGTTTGAAAACTGATGAGGAAAGGTCTAGGGTTTAGAATCCACCCCAACTGCATAACAATGTATCGCATAGACTGGATTAACACTCGAATCACAAATCACTATCGCTAGGGCTTGCAATCCCTATCGATAATGGCCAAGTAAATTTCTACAATCCGCCAACTGGCATAGATTATCCCACGGCACAAACCGTCTCCTAGCACAATCTAGCCGCCTAACTGCATGGTCTGTCTCACAAGCATAATCCATCTCAGTCACCTGTATTGAGAACAATGAAAATCATTATATGAACGGTATTTGAAAACCATAGATACAAATACTCAACCGATAAAAAGAATTAAAACCATTCCATTGATATCATAAAATGAGTTCTTAAGCACATAATCCGATTCGAGTAAAAATTCTAATCTATGCAAATACAAAGTTACTCGGCATGAGACTTCATCTCCCCCCTAGAGAATGAAGTTAGCCGGCCATTGGCTCTGAAGTCTTGCTCTTTGATGAAACCATGTCCACGGTCGAGAGCCCTATTTTCCCCCGTCCAAAGCTGACTTCTTCTGGCCGAATCTCTTTTTTTTGCCGGAGTCACAATAACCTATATACTCCTTAGGTAGGGTTTAAAGCATTAAATACATAATAGGTCCATGGGACTTTAAGTAATTATTAATTGGCAATTGAACTTTTAAGTAACTCTGCACTTTGACCCCGAATCTCATTAAATTCTTGTTTTTATCCAAAATCTTGAACAATGACCTCAATCAACCTATAAACAAAATAAATGCAAAATTAATATCAAGTAACATATATAAATGGCTAACAAGTATAGTTTGGAGGGCCAAAATATTAATATTTTGACACCTATCACCTGCAAACGGAAATCAAGTGAGATTGGATGCAATGATTTTGTTGCTCTTTTTATCAAATGAAGAGCATGCAAAGCATAATCTCTACGTCGATGTTGCTAATTCCTTATTCCCAGGCTAGATTAAGGCCATCCCTTAGAGCCCAAAGTTCTTCTGCCACCATTGAAGACTTCCCAATGTTTTTACAAAAACATGAGATCCAATTACCTTCATTGTCCATTAGCAAGCTTTCGTCCACACCAAAGCTGTTATGGTCAAGGGAGCCATTAGTGTTTATAATTTATAATAACACCTAAGAGTTGGTTTGGACCATTCCACAGCTGAAGAAACTGGAACCATATCACAAATAGGTTTTGAACAAATAAAATGCCATTCCCAAGCGCGACTGATGATATCCAGAGAGAAGAGTTTGGGTAAAGGAGAGGTGGGCGTGGAGGGATGGGAGTGGAGAAAGTGGAGACTATCACGATTGTTCCAAATGGTCCAACAAGCAATGGAAAAAATAATGGCCGAGGGGATACCCAAAGGGTGAGGAGTGGTTGAGGAGCAATTAAGCTTAGGCTAGAGAGAAATGGAGTTTTCAGTTGAGAAAGTGGGAGTAGAGGAAGCCAGGGAATCCCAAAGAGTATGTATAGCATTTTCAATCGCATTCGGACATTGAGGACACCGATCACAGTCAATAACCTTGCGCAAGCAAAGATTATTTTTAATAGTCAATCTATCTTAGTAAGCTAGCCAAATGAAATAGGAGATCCTGGGTTGCAAGTGGTTTTCCAAACCCACTTCCAGTCTGTTTTCCTACTGCCTCCGTTCCAAATTTTTTGGTCTACTTTCACTATTTGGATGACCTCAAAAAATCGTTTTATGTATGTCTTTAAATGCGTACTGTAATGTTTTTTTATGAACAATTAATATGTGTTAAAAAGAAGATCCGATATCAATGACTATTCAGTGGAGCATTTGAAAAATGTTTAGATGGAATCCACAAAGTGAAAGTGTAATTTTTTGACTTTTATCGAATTTTGATCAATAAAATTTCTTTAACCTATTACAAGGCTTCCTAATAAATTTTCTTAAATAGGATTGACTCTTTATAGCTATGGTCTCACAACCTGGGTGCTACACAAACAACCGTTTTTTTTTTTTTTTTTGATCCGTACACAAATAACCGTTGTGTAAGACACAACACACAACCAATCTCTATCCGTTCATTGTTGTAATAAACGGTCAGAATTTGCTCAATTTTTTTCCCGGAAAAGTTAAACTTTTTTTGGAAGAGTTTTTTTTTTAAATCTAGACCGTCCAAACACATCTAGACGGCTAGAATTAGGCGCGCGTAGCATTTTTGTTAACCATGTCTGGTGTGTAACTACGGCTTTTGCACCTTCCGATACCATTAGTCTCTACCCTGAATATACTAGAAAAATCACGAGTATTGTTTGTTCTGTTACGCATCAATCCGTTTTCCAATTTGTTGACCGAATCACGGCCCATATTCGACTCTTAATTATGACTGATTTAAAAGTGGGAAGGTAGATTTTGCCGTGCCAGGGCATGATGCAGGGAATTTTCCCATGGAAATGATAGAGAATAGGAGCCCCCCGAAGCAGGGAAAACTTCTTCCTCCAAACAGGTACATGCAAAGAGATAGAACAATATTGAACACAAAACTGTATTGGAAAAAGCAATGGATCAGGACAATGAAATAGATTGGATATTGGGCAAAATTTTTATAGAACCACATAAATAGTGGAACCGTTAATTCAAATGATTTGGTAATACTATACACAATAAATTAAAGAATGAGTGAGTACATTTTTTTTCCTGTAGCTTTATCGTCCGTATAAACTTTTTTTTAGCATCTTATTCAGCCCAAAGTGGAACACGACGACGTCGTTGGATCAAATATAGCCGGAACCAAGTATTTTCTCGCATTAGAACCATGGCAATTGTAGCTAGCACCGGTTGAAGCGTCCACCAAGAGATTTCCCGGGAAGCCAGGGTATGCTCCCGTGCCGTAAACCCCAGGACAAGCCGATGCGGCCTCCATCGGAGCACCAGCCTCCCCCTGGTAGTAGCCTTTTCCAAATGGGTTCGTGGCGGTCCCGGCCAATAGGCTAGCCAGGTTGATCACCATCCCATCCATACCCACGTCTTGGTTGGGCGCGACCAAAGGTGGGTTCTGTGGTCCATAAATAGGCTGGTGAAACGGCCAAGCGCATTGACCCGGGCACTGAGTCTCCGAGTTACCGACCCAAATGTAGGCGTACTTATGTTGCTTGCCGTTTATCGGGGCGCTACTCTTCGAAGACCCATGGGTGCCACAAGTCATACAAAACCCTTCGACAAGTACGTCAGCGGCGGTCAAAACCACGTTGATGGCGTACATTTGATCGCCCTTAGACGCCAACTGCTTTATGTGTTTCTGCTTGAGGGATTTTCCCAACGAGTAGTCCTCGTCGAGTATTTGACTACCCAAAGAGAGGGTGGATTTCTTCGATTTCGCTTTCTCGTAATATTTATCGGTGGTTTTCCACCAGGTGGCAACCGACGGCTCGTTTTGAGCTGGGGGAGAAGAGAGCGAGGCAACAAAATCGGAAACAATGGCTTGCTGGGCAGGAGTGAATTTGCCGTAGAAAATGAGATTGATTTTGATATGCCCGACGAGAAGAGGGCCGTCGTGGTATTGCATGAGTGTATTGGGTGGTATGAATAACTCGGTGAGTCTTCTGGTGGCGAGTGATAATTGGAAGAGAGAGATTAGTAGGAGGAGTTTAGGAATGAAAGATGCCATTTTTTTTTTTTTTTTTTTTGATCTAGATGAGAAAATGGGTGTGAGGAGAGAAGAGTGTGTCTAAGTTGGGGTTTGCTCTGTTCTGATGGTGAGTGAATGGAGGTGTAGTGGTGGCTATTTATATGCAGCGTCTCAATTGATCATATGGATGTGTGTGTACTGTGAGTAATGAACCTGCTAGGAAAGTGGCCAGCCAAGCTCTATCATAGCTATTAGCTGGTATCTGGTAAGATAGCTGGTATCTGGTAAGAGAGAGGGAGAGAGCGTTGCACACCAAACGCGTCTTTCAGATTGGAGGAAAATTTAATTACACGCTCCTAGTACTATATGCGAAGTCGTAGTGTCTCTAGATTTACAAACCTTGAGCAGATGATTGGGTTGTAAAGAACACGCATACACTGACGAGTCCAAATAGATTAAAATATAGAATGAGTCAAATGACCTGCTTATCAAAAAGGTACGCCCCTTTTTTTTTTTTAGAATTCATTATTTTATTTTGAATTGGTCTTTAATAAATGTTTATTTTTAAGTAGAAAATTAGAGACCGGTCCACATTTTTTGGTTTGATTTTATACCAATCCTAATATTTTTTACCTAATCTGTGTAGGTTCGGATATGTTTATGTCATGACTTTTTTGTCCTTTTTATTCCGAATCATCCCAAGACTATTCCGCCTTGTTGACTGACTCAACTTCAGCTCGCTATCAAAACCTCCGCTCTATAACTATTGGAAAAAATGGCTGTGATGGCGTCGTGGCAGCCCCAAAAGCAAGGGTTCAAAAAGATCTGTGGCGTCACCACCACCACGCCCAGTACTTCTCCGCCACCGGCATATTTCCAATATTAACCGGAACCAAGACTCAGTGTCTTGCTCAGGTGTTAGCCGCTTATCGTCTCTTCTTCAACCAGAAATGGAGGTGCCGACATTTCCCACATCAACCAAAAATTTAGGTAGGACCGGCCCAGTGCATTTAGAGGCTCTAGGCAAAGTCACAGCACGAGGTCTCATATTTTATTTTTATTAATTTTAAAACCAGATTGTTAGAATTAGAGTTGTTAGCCGAGTTCGGAAAATCGATCGAAATTGGAAAAACCGGACTGGACCAAAATTTTCAAACCGGTCGAATAATTTCGATCCGGTTTCGGTTTATAAAATTTTATAAATCGGAAAATAATTTCAATCCGGTTTATGTGTTTTAAAGACTAGTCGAAACCGGAACAGTTATATATATATATATATATATATATATATATAGAGAGAGAGAGAGAGAGAGAGAGAGAGAGAGAGAGAGAGAGAGAGAGAGAGAGAGAGAGAGAGACACACACACACACATATACATACATAGGAGAGGAGAATTGAACCCTTGAAGGCTAGAAGGATCTCTCCTCTATTTACCACTAGGCTACCCTTGTTGTATATTGGTCTAATAAATATATTTATTATAGAAAATCAATCATATATATATATATATAAATTATTTTTATGGGCTTAATTATGTTTTTATGGGTTTTTATTTTTATTTTTATTTTTTTATGTATTGGGCTCAAAATTGATCCTTTTTGTTGGGCCCAAAAAAGGGGTCGAATTATGAGTTTTTTGTTGATATTTTGTGGGTTGAATTGTGATTTTTTTGATGTGTTGAGCCCAAAATATGGCTTATGGATAAAAATCGGATTAACAGGACTGAAACTGGTTGAGCCGGTCAAAATCGGACCGTATTATCTCAACCGGTTCCGATTTCTAAAAATCTCAAACCGGATAACCGGTTTCGATCGAAAAATACGCCAAAACCGATTGAAACCGGACTAGTATCACCCCTAGTTAGAATGTATGCATAGAAAGTAATTTAGACTCCGTTTGTTTGGGAGTAAAATATATTCTGATAAAATATTTTACCAATTTTCCGGTGTTCGGTTGTGTAAAAAATAAGGAAAACATTTTACATGTAAAACATTTTCCATTAATTGAATGAAAATGACTTACCCTTAAATCTTCCATAAGTTATTTTCCAAAATGAACCCTCTGTTTTCTACTGCAATTCTTACTACTCAGTTTTCTCATTCATCAGTCCTGACCCACGTTCAATTCCAATATTCTCAGATCTCTCTACCGTTGAAGCCCCCCTCTATCTCTCTACACTATTTTGTCAATTTCTGAGAATATTTTCAAGTGTCAACCAAATATTGGAAAATTAAAGTTTGAAGTTTGTTTTATGAAAAATTTATTACATGTTAAACATTTTACATTGAAACAAACGGAGCCTTAATTGGGTAGACAAAGACGAAGAAGAAGGTGGATCTAACCTTCAAAGAGAGGCGAAAAACATCATTGAACTTACAAGTGTAGAGATATCGGCAAATGAGGGAATGACGTAGCTCAGGGTGATGGACTGTCATTTGCCGACAATTCCTCTGCCACCACCTTCTTCGACTGCCAACGTCAATTTGACCACGGTGCCACAACTATGTCAACTCACTTCTCACCGTCCCCGTTACCACCACCTGACACCTATCGTCCACTGCCATCCCGTCCTCTCGTCGGCACATACATTTAGGACCGGCCCAAGGATAAGGCCCGAGAGGCTGCGACCGGTGCCACAACTATTTCAACTCACTTCTCACCGTCCCCATTACCACCACCTGACACCTATCGTCCACTGCCATCCCGTCCTCTCGTCGGCACATACATTTAGGATCGGCCCAAGGACAAGGCCCAAGAGGCTGCGACCTTGGGCCTCCAATTTTTTGGTCTAAAATAAGGCTCCAAGTCAGGAATAGTATATATATTTACTAGCCTAAAATCTGCCAAATCCTATCCTTTGTGGCAGTGGTAAGGCGCTTATGCTTTTAACCTCAAGGTCATGTCTTCAAACTTTGGGTGTATCATCCTTTTTATTGGTTGAAAAGTGAATTTTTTTGTGGGAACTCTCTCTTAAGATTCGAACCAAACCACAACTACTCTTACTTCCACTGGTTCCACAAATCCCGCATCACAAAACCAATCACAATAACAAACTATTATAACAACACTTTTTACATTGAAATGCAAGAATCCTTGTATATAATTTTACCTTCACGTTTCATATTTTTTTTCCTTCAAAAGTTCAAATAAGATAAAACTAACACGAAAAATAATGCCATTTGGTGTATGTGTGTGTCTATATATATACTAGGTGCATGCCGACGTGCACAGCACGTCATTCATGCCCGTTGTATCGATGTGTTTTTGATTTTGTTTAAATTATGGTTGTTGTTGATCATAGCAAAGATTACATGGATAAGTTTGATTAAATGTATCATCAGAAGTTGGTAGTTGTAGAAGTTATGGCGTAGATAAGTTTTTGCACTGAAAAAAAGGTTTCAAGTTATTCAGCTACTTGCATGACTTTGGCTATAGAGATTTTTATACAATTGCCAAAAGATTAGACATAGCAAAAGGTAGAGTTTATTCTAGTCAGACAAAGCAAAAGCTCTTGGCGTGTCGATTGTTTATGCCAAAAGGTTGTGAAGACTTGGAGTTGGTGGAAGGTGCTTATTTGTCTGTTGGGGTGTTGATTGTTGGGTTGGAGGTTGAGGTGCTTGAGTCATGGTCTCCTTTCTTGCTTTTCTTGTTTGGAGTGTTCGGTGACTGAACAAGTAGTGTTTCTGAACGGTCTTCGGTTTCTGTGTTGTTATCCAGAGAGATGGTGTGTACATTGAACTTGAGTTGACTGATTCCGGCATAGTTGTGCATGTAAGCTTTCAATGTGATGAGGCATTTCTTTGGTTCAGCTAGCATGTGAAGTATTGGGACGGCAAGTTGTCCCTGCATTTAGTTGGTAGTTATATATTTTTTCAATGTAAAGTGGTTGAGTTCGCTTGTAATAAATAAATTGTGTTTTTCTTACATCTTTTGCATCTACTCCAGTAATGTTATAGAATTCTGCTGCAACTTCTGAAAAGATTGCTGCCTCAATTGTTCCAGTTGGATCTGTGATCTGGATGTTGAATTTGATCCTGCAAATAAGGTAAATTTCATTCAATTGTGGTGTTGTAAATGAGAAATTGCATGAAGGTGGAGGGAAGGTTTTTTACTTTGTGAGTGCTGCCACTTTTTGGTTACAGTAGTTGCACCAAAAGTCTTCGCCTTTATATGCATTTGTTGCCTTCTTGCAGATTGAGCAAGCTAGGTAATAAAAGTTTTGCCCGAAATCTGTAACTCTTACTATGGCTTGCACATTTAGGTATTGTGTCTGCATAGGATGAATACGAAAGAAAGCTTAGGGTTAGTTTGATTAAGGATTAGAGCGTTAAGGAAAATATAGAAGATATTTGCATTGGGTGGTAAAGTTAATATGTTACTATAGGGAAACAGTCTATATAAGAGAAACAAAATGAAAAAAGAATATATCTATTAGAAACTGAAACAATTAAGGATAAATGAGCACCGGTTCAGTTACTCAAGGGTTAGGTTAATAGCAGATCAGATGTAGAGCTTGTTTGCATTAGTTACATGACAAATTGAATGTCTAATAGAGTTTTTTTTGTGCCAAAAGTGTGATAGCTGTATAATTGCAAAGGTGAAGAGGTGGAGTTAAAAAGTGGAGGGTTAAGTGGCAGAAGAAAAACACGGGAAAGCTTAAGGGGTATGAGTAAAAAGTAGACGTCTGAGGTAGACAGCAGTCCAGTGGATGGGACATTTGTTGTTCCGAAGAATAGGAAGATTCAGGACTCTGATTTCATAAAGGAAGTATGATGTAAGAAAAAATCAGAGATGGCATCGAAAAGGAGAAGGTAAAGTGACTAAGAAAGAGTGTCTTGAGAGGGTGAAATTGTAAGTGGTGCAGTGAGAAAGTGGTATTGCCTAAGAGCTAGAGTTACAAGGTGATGGTTTAAAGCTTAAGTGTTGCAATGAAGAAGTGATAAATAGCAGACTTTTGTGTAATTGAGAAAGGAGGATATATTTTGTGTCTAATTATGTTTGGTATTTTTTTTTTTGCTGTTGTTTTGGTATGATCGAAGGTGAATGAGAATATGGTAGAAGAATAATTGATTGTTGTTAGTTAAATTAGAAGTACCTAAGTAGTAGCTTAGACCAAAGGCGTAGAATGAAGTAAAATAGAATAGAATGTCAAGACACTTGAACATATATTGATATAGTTCTGCCAAAACAGTACAGTTTTGTTAGATACATCTACATAAGTTTTCACTTGTAGTTTTAAATTTTACTGTTTGCATTACCTTGTCCACTGATATGGGGAGATTAGCAATTTTGATGATATCATCTTGTGGATTTTCATCTGCCTTTGGTATCAGAATCTGTGTTGGTTCTGTTGCTGCCAATTCTCTGAGCTTTTTTGTGTTTACTACAGCCCTGCAATAGTGGGAAGTTAGTTAATAGAGCCTATCATTGGTATTCTTTAAATTGACACACTAATGTTGTCATAGGTCTTTTATTGTTTAGGTGTTGTAGTAGTTACCATGATTGTAGTGCAGTTGCCTCTGGTATTAGTACATCGAAGATGAAACTTGATGCGTTTCGTGTGGCAAGTGTTCGACCTGTATTTCCATAATTGTGTGAGGATTGATGTGAGAAATGTGATATTAAATGTTGTAGGTAAAGATTAGAGTACCATAGTATTTTGAAGGTTTTAGTCGCAGACCAATTGCCACTGGGAAAGTGCCTGGTAAATTTGCCATTGCATGTGCTTCATATTCTTAGAATTGGTCCCAAAGTGATAACATTGAAGGTTGGAAGCTAGCAAAATTTCAGAGTAATGCAGTTAGCAGTGTTAGCCATATAAGTACCAGTTAGTATTAGTGTTTTTTATGTAGCGTTTACCTTTGATCAACTATTCGAACATCCACGACATATGAGTGGTTTGTGAATTTGCGTGGTCCAACATTGAGAATTGCAAAGACGACATCTGCAATATCATGGAGATATGAATTGTTTATCATTTATGCAAATTGATAAGTATAGAAAGTTACCTAGTTTTGGATCAGGGTGTTTGATTTGTTGGAGAGCAGTGATTGGAGTAAAGTCGTATTTGATTGTCCTCATTGTGAGTCCATCAATCTATATTTCTTCAACTGGTGTACGTGCATTGATTGCCAATTGGTTCTTATTTTCCAAAAAGCGGAACATTTCTGGAGTTTCGCAACCAGCAGCATTTGTTATGGAGTATGTATGGTATAGCTCGAGTGAAGTTTCCAGAATTTTGATGTTGTATCCAAACACTGTTGCTTGCATTTTGTTTCCCTATTCAATGGAAGAGTTTTTGTTGCTGTAAATTCACAGAGTATTTATGCTTGCATTTATGTAAGGAATGGTCATTGAATTATTATGAGTATTACCTCTTTGTCTTGCAACATGATCCTTTGATATAGGGAAGAGCTGGTTTTTGACATTCTTGGAATGTTTTTTTCAACCACCATAGCTTGGACTGTGTAGTTTCTGGTAGTGAGAGTGATATCTTTCAGCGGCATGATGTTTGGAGCCATCCAAACCTGTGAAATTATGATGGATTCAAGTAGATAGGGTAAGTAATGAAATTAGAAATGAATAACATTACAATTGAGCAGGACAATATGTTGATTCTATTATAAAAATTAAAATACTTGTATAGAAGCATTGAAAGTAGAAGATCAGTAGTATGCAATTAGATGCATAAATGAATGAATGATATGAAACATACCTCTTTGATTGTTTCACTATTTTATGTATCTATGCTCTTTATCGTAACTTATTTGCTATAATTATAAGCAATCAGCTTCTTGTAGCAACTCTTTATATACAATATTCTTAGTCTGGTAGTGCGGTAATGCGTCATTCTGTGATTGGTTGACATGCACTCGTACTTTAGCTGCTGTTGTTGCTCGAGATAAAGCGACATAGAGCTGTCCATGAGCAAAAACTGGTTCAGGTAAGTATATACCAACAGTACTTAATGTCTGACCCTGGGCTTTATTTATTGTCATGGCGAAACATGTTCTCACAGGGAATTGGCGACGTGTGAACTGCATTGGGTAACGCTGAGGATCATTTGGCTGTAAAGGGATCCTTGGTATGAAAATTGTAGTACCTTTCTGTTCACCTACTGCTATCTGAGCAGAAATCAAATGGCTTTTGAATTCTTTGCATATTAATCTTGTGCCATTACATAATCCTTGCGAAGGATTTATGTTTCTGAGCAGCAAAATTGGGCTATTCCTTTTTAATCTCAAATGATGTGATGGCATTCCTTGAGGCGTTACGGAATTTAGGAAGTCGATGTAAAACCCTTTTTGAGTAGGATCAGATGTTTCATCAAAACTTAAGTATGTTTGCTCTTTCCCGGGGAATTTGGCATTGATTGCTTCATTGATTTCATCAATTGCTAGGTTTTTGGGTGTGAGAATGGCGGAGTTGGTTAAAGAAAGTGGATCTAATCTGCGTAGATCAAAGGAGGGAAAACAAATTGGATTAGCTGGTCTAAAGGCTGCATTGCTGTGGTTGGTTGTAGGATTAGGGATGATGGCAAGTTAATTTCTCCCATCTCATTTTCCTTTTTTAGACCATTTCCAAGTCGGAGAATATATCCACTGAATGCTGGGTCAGTCTTTGCACGCATATTTTCCTTCAGTTTGAACTTGATGAGTTCTGGCCATATGTATGATCTGACTAAGCTTGCATTAATGCAATCAATCTTCGTTCCTTTAGGTATAACAGGTAGTACTTGCCTGAAATCACCTCCCAATACCACAACTTTTCCTCCAAATAATATATCATTTTCTGTAAGATCACGTAGGAGGTAATCCAGAGCTTCGATTGATTCCTTCTTTGCCATTGATGCCTCATCCCAAATAATAAGTACGACTTGTTTAATAAGAGTAGCCGGACCAGATTGCTTTGAAATGCCACAGCAGAGTTTAGCATCACCATCTATTGGGATTTTGAAGCGCGAATGGGCTGTTCTTCCATTTGGTAAAATTGATGCTGCAACACCAGAGCTGGCTGTTGCTAGTGCAATTAAACGTTGTGAACAAACTTTTGCAAGCAACGCTCGGTAAAGAAATGTTTTGCCAGTACCTCCAGGACCATCGATAAATAAGCTTTTAGGATTCTGATTGAGAACAGCAGCAAGAATTTCCTCGAAAGCTGTTGCTTGTTCTACATTTAATAAACTTGGAGCTCGTAGATCATCTTCTGATATTTGGATATTCATTTCATCTTGCACTTCTTTTGGGATTGCTTTCTTTGTTGAATTAGAAGTAAGAAGATGGGATAATTGGAAATCGTGTAGCTTGTTGCCCATAGATTCAAGCTTTGCATTTAACGCTTCGAGTAAAACTTGTTGTGCAGCATCTCTGGTGAGCTTTTGTATGGAGATATAGTCTTCTGTCATATCATCTTCAAATTTGAAGAATAATTCCAATGGATTCACTGGAGCACAATAGACGAGAATAGTACAGAATAGTTGTCGTAATGATAATGGCATTCGATACAAGCATGCCTCCTCCATACATTTTTCATTGCTATTGTCATCTTGTAATAGACCATGACTAATAGCTGCTTCCCTATTTGAACTGAAGGTGACTCCATTGGCTGTTTTGAGATGTGTATAGGAAGTAGGTGCTCGAATATAGGTGAGGAGTAGTCGGAGATAATATCTTTCGCCTTCGGTTGGATTTGCTGTGACAATTCGGCCAATGACCTGTTGTTGTTTTCGCTCTGTCCATGATCTAGATGAAGCAGTCCATACAAAGTGCTGTGGGAACTCTTCATATAGTAGTTGTAATGACTTTGCCTTATCATTATGAGCATTCATCCAGAAGAATTGTGTGAGCATTGTTCTTGATAAGAAGTCATTATCAACTATATTCTGTAAATTTGTATCTTTCTTCAATGGTATCAGTTGGCAGCCTTTTAAGTGTAGTTGCAAACTAATAACAGCGGGCCGAATCTCATGCAGAGCAAATCGATATATTCGCCATATTGCCTCTGGAGGAGATATCCATCTTGCTGCCTGGAATTGCTGGATCTCATCAATATCTTCAGGAAATTTTGATGTGACCAAGCGGTAGATAACTTTGTCATGTCCCTTGTATATATATTTGTAGAGATATTTGACTGCTTTGATAGTGGAGCATACTTCAACATTAATATGGCAATCAAACATAGCTAGCAAATAAGGATTGTATGGCATAACCCATCTGTTGTCAAGCATCTGACCGCGAATGTGCACTTCTTCACCAGTTGAACGTCTTTTATACATTGGATAACCATCAGCATCAATAGAAGTTTCTGTGCAGTAGCTTCTTGGATAGTGATTTTTACACTTTCCATTTTGCATGCATGCTTGTCATGTCTAATTCTCCACATGGTCCATGCATCATATGTTTTAGAACGATTGCATACAAATATGGGTACTTCTTCTTATCTGATAATTCAGCTGAAATGAGTGCATCAATCTTCTCAACTGTGTCAAGTTTGAAGATCTTTTTCAGTATGATTAACGTATGCAGATGTGGAAGACCTCTCTTTTGAAATTCGACAACAAATGTGTATGCATCTACCGAACCAAAAAGCTGATTTCGCACTATTTCTTTTTGCAAGTGTTCAAGTTTACTCCTGAACACTCTAGAGACCAGATCAGGTCTGTTTTGAACTTCTTCATGTGGTTTCATTTCATCTTTTATCTCTTGCCAATTTGGATTACATGTCATTGTCAAGAAGAGATTAGGTTTTCCATACATCTCTACCAAAGTTATTGCATCCAAGAATCGATTGCGCATATCCCTTGGTCCTCCTATAAAAGTACCTGGCAGAACAATACGTTTCCCAATCTTAGAAGGATCATATTTGCCATGTCCGATACTATCAACAATTCCTTGGTATAAATCAGCTCGGATCTCTTCTTGTTTATTTCTGAAGTAGTCTAGTCTTAAAGTCTCAATTTTTACGTACATATCAACTGTGAATTGCTGCAGAAGCCGTGCCGATTCTAGCAATATGGAGTTAGTATTTTTTCTGATCTGTAGTCGATATGCGTAGAACTCTCGAGCTGAAACCATGTTGCCTTTCCGTGCATTTTCCTGTCGCACTAAACAAATAAGAGAACTTCAGTTCTAGCATAAGTTGAAGACATTTATTCTTTTACTCATATACTTAATGAAATATATAAAAGAAGTAATCAGACTTGCCTGCTGTTTCATTGGTAATTAATTCTTCAGCTGTTGATGATTGGTTTGGTAAGACTCTGCCTTGTCCTAAACAGGACTCTGACCTACTTGAGGCTTTTATTTTCTGGATTCCTTGATGCCATCCTGGTTCCCCTAATGGAAATAAGAGTGGATATTGAAGAGGATCATAACAACCATAATAATAACTGATTGTTTGACTATAACCATCATGTTTCTGAACAATAATATCACGCTCTTGTAATTCTGCAGCTTCCTCATTTTCTATCCAAATTGCAGCAACTTGGGGTACAGTTGGTGGTAAGGCAGTGTAGTCTTGTACCTTAGGACCAGCTTTCAAAATGATTTGGCATTCATCAATATTCGGCAAATGTCTTAGACCACAAAAAAACTGCGAATATGGATTTGGCTGCAACAGATCAATTAGGGTTGAAATAATATGGGGCTGTAATTTGTCTTTATCACCTTTCCTCAGTTCAGCTTCCTTTTCTGTGTCGTAAAAATATAACTGCAAATATGATGGCGTCTGTCCCGAGGGGTAAAGATTATCAATAAAATGATAGATTTGTTCTTGTGCTCGGAAAGTGTAGATTCTATTAACTCGCTTTGCAAATGCAGGATCTAGATGGACACCCATTGATGTGAACGCCAAAATCTCATCGTATGGCTTTATGTATTGAAGAAAATGCATAGAATCTGGACCTGAACCTGAGTATAACTGTTCCAGTTCAAGAGGAATAGCAGTTGGATAAAGACGAACTTCTCCTCCAGAGCAGCAGAATTTGGTGTTTCATAAGGGAATTTTTTGGCACCACAATGCCGGCAATCTTGCACATGTGGTAGTTTGTATACCTCAGTTGGTATAGTTCGCTGTCTTGAAGTTTGGAGAGGCATCAAAGTGTTTACTGCTACATGAATATTGCAATTTAAGGCATTATCAATTCTATTGTATAAAGGAATATTAAATTTTGATGAATGGATGTATTTATAGCATTGAATAAAGTCTGTGAAGTTCATAGATATCATACAGTTATTATTGTTTCCTGAAGTTGATGGCACTGTTAGAGAATTCATAGCAGTAGTGTCATAGTCATGAAACATTTCCTGCTCATTGTATGTATTATCTCCTATGTAGCTGTTACGTAAGCTTGATTCAATATTCTCTTCTGTGCTTACTTCTCCTCGTATCTGAACTGGTATGAATGTATTTTGTTGCCGTGATCTTTTTTTTGCATATAGAGCTCTCCTTCGTGCATTTATTCTGTCTTTTTCTTCTTGTGATAACTGACAATATGGCATTCTCACACGCTTGTTTTGAGACATTTTTGTTTAATCACTATGAAAATATTAATAGTTCAGTTAGATCAATATTTTATTTTACCTCTGACATAGTACATTGGGTATGAACATGGATGCATTATGAGAACAAATGCAATAGACATGAACTTGTTTAGCAAGAGGAACATTGAGAGCAAAGTTTAAAATTAGATCATGACAGAAAACATGACAGATATCATTAGCTTACTTAACTATGCATAGTGCTAGGAGATGCTACATGTATGTAATTGGAAAATGTACTTAGAAAAAAACACAATAGGATTACAACTGAACCAAATGCTTGATTAACACCAGAGCAAGTTCTGAGTTTTTTTACAATATCAAAAACACAGTAGTCCAGTGTAAAAGACATTTGTTGTGCGAAAAATAAGAAAGATTGAGGTCTTTGGTTTGATAGATGACGTAGCATCTAAAGAGAAATAAGAACTGGCATCAAAATGGCCAAGACAAAGGGACTAAGAAAGAGTGCCTTGACAAGGGGTTTTGAGGGAGTGTTTGACTAGTTGACTATACTGTCCTTCGACTCAGGAAGCATTGGATTGCATTAGTGGGATAGCTTACTTCAAAACTCCCCCTTATTTCTAATTGGATGTCGTATGATGCTTTCTAAAGTTAGGATAATGCGTTGTCTATTCCAATTCATTGTCTTACTGAACTGAGATTGAGGACAATACACTATGCTATTAGCTATCTATGGATTGATACATTATCTTTCCCAATGTGATGTTATATTAACAGTAGATTGTTCTACTCGTCTTCATTCGTTAAACCAATATTCTGGACCCTGTGCCTTCGGCTAATGTTTGTGCTGAGGTATGAAATGCCAATTATAAGTATTTAAATGCTGTAGTAGTAGTGTAGTCTTGCAAAAACCAGAAGTTCAGATGCAGGTGTCAATTAGTTAAGTACTGCAGCCTTCCTTTGCATTGATGTTATAAATCTGGTTGAGCATGCTCAGTGATTTCTCTGCCTATTCCAATCCATTGTCTTACTGAACTCACATGTAGAACAACACACAATCCTAGTACGTATCTATGGATTGATAGATTGTCTTTACTGATGTCATGTTATATTAAGAGTAGATTGTTCTATTCATCTTCATTGGCTAAACTTAGACTTTAGACCCTATGTCTTTAGGATCCTAAATTTTTTAAACTGGATGATCTAAACATACATGCTTTAAAGAAGTGTTATGTAAAAAAAGTGTGGCTGATCCATAACAAATGTAAAGAATTACAGCATTATAAAGCCGATTACACATATATGGACTCAAAGTGAAAGCTAATGTAGTAATCTGAAAAAAAACAAGTAAAATAGCAGAAAGAGAGGACGAAAAGAGTACATATACGAGGATGTAAAAGTAGTGACGATTAGTCGAAAGAAACTGAATTACTGAAGGACTGGACCAGTAGGCGATGGAAGCAAAGCTGTTGTTTTATCAGTTGCATGAGAAACTGAGTTTTTTAGTGGAGTTCCTTTCGTTCAAATGGTAGAAAGTAATAAACATAGAGAGGAAGAGTTTGAAAGTATGAGGTAAGTGGAAGAAAAAGCATGTGGCAAATGTTGGTTTTTTTAGTCCAAAAATGATAAAGAATTGTAAAGGAAGAAAGGAAGAGTTTCCAAGTAGAGGGCTAGGTGATTGGAGAAAGACGTGGCTAAGTGCATGCTTAAGGTAGTGTAAAGCAATTGCATTACAGATGTAATTGACACATCTGTCGGATCACAGTTACAAAGGTGAAGAGGCAAGTCAGAAAGTGGAGCTAAGTAGTATAGAATAATAATGTGGCAAAAGCTAAGAGGTATAAGTAAGAAGTGCATGATTAAAGTGGAGTAAGAAAGTGGTATTACGTAGGAGTCAGAGTTACTCTAGATAGTGGTATTACTTAGGAGTCAGAGTTAGAAAGTAAAGACTTACGGTATATATTTTTTTCATAGATAAGGGTGTAAATGAACCGAACTAAATTAAATCGAGTTAAACTCAGTTTGTCTATTAAACAAATCAAAAATTTGAGCTTAAGGCTTAATAAAGCGACCTCTTAAGAAGCCAAATTTAGTTATTTACTAAATGAATTTTTGTAATCAAATTGGTTGATATAAAATATGTAGAGGTCTAATTTTATGATCAATTGGACCGGTCAAAACCTCGAAAGCTCAATAGTTGTTTAATTGTAAGTTACCCAATTGGATAATTTTCCGATAAGTGGGACAATTTTCTAACAAGCTTGGATCAAGCCCAAATTTCCTAAGCTGACTTATTTTCGCGCTGTGGACAATGATGTTTTTTGGTCTAATTCCTTCGATATTTTTAAAAGCATTACGGACTACTGGGAGGTTGAAGATTGAGAATAACAAGCCGATGGACGGCCATTAGATAACCGTTTTTGTTGCTTTCATTGACTATTTTTAAGCAGTTTTTTATACAATCTTGTCTCTGTAATTTTCAATATTGAACGATACTGTAAAAAGTTAAGAAAATTTCTGTCATCTTCAATGTTGAGCCATATTGCACAAAATTGATAAAATTTGTGAACTCTGCTCAAGTGTAGACTTGTAAATTGGTCTTGTTCTGATCAACTATTGAAGTGGGAATTTGGATTATCCAGAATTTTCTCTTTAGGTTTGCAAATGATCAAAGTAAAAGTTTGAAAGTCTCAAAAGATTTTCATTCCTCCTGCTTTCTCTGCCTCTGTATGGCAGCATACCTTACTGAAAGTGTTGAATTTGTACATATCATATAGCTTAAGCTTTTGAGGGATAACGAAATCTAGCGTATAAATTTTTGCAATGGATATTTAGAGTATAAATTTCTGCAGGGGTTCATCTATCAGTTGGATCATTTTTTAACAAGAGTTTCCAGCTAAATGGCATAAAGAAACTAA
The DNA here is from genome assembly GCA_019656835.1 of Rhododendron ovatum. Classification (NCBI taxonomy): domain Eukaryota; kingdom Viridiplantae; phylum Streptophyta; class Magnoliopsida; order Ericales; family Ericaceae; genus Rhododendron; species Rhododendron ovatum. Next base: position 30,800,950 of record CM033795.1, on the reverse strand, counting down.
CCAAAGGAAACTAATCCACAGAGTCAACATATATTAACACATGTTTATATGCCAAAACAGTACAGTTCACCCAAATACATCTTCATAAGGTTTCATAAGGTTTCCTCATTACTTTCCAAAAGGCCAACACATATCTAACATACTCTATCAGTGTGCCTTAACAAAAATTATGATACTACAAAATACAACTGAAATGGCAACACCAAAATACATTAGTACTGCTAGGCCTCTCCCACCAAAACAAGGAAAATCATGTAAAGTTTCTTCATTCATCCTTCCATAATATCCCAAAAGTAGCAACCATAAAGTCCATACTAAAACCACTCATAAATCTTTTCCCTATCATTTGCAGCATCAAGGATAACAACTCGGCAACACCAAAATACATTAGTACTGCTAGGCCTCTCCCCCAAAAAAAGGAAAATCATGTAAAGAATCTTCATTCATTTCCTTCCATAATATCCCAAAAGCAGTAGCCATAAAGTCCATACTAAAACCACTCATAAATCCTTTTCCTATCATTTGCAGCATCAAGGATAACAACTCTAACCTCAAGGTTTGGGAACATGGTGATGAAGACATGATCATAAAGTTGAAGGTGTAGAACATCCAAGAATAGATTAAACATAGCAGCATTCAGATGTGCATCATCAATAGATATCAACCAAGTTCTATTTCCCATTCGAATTGAAATAGTCTCCAAATTTAGATCTTCAAGCACAAGTTGGAGCTTCCTTTCAAACTCCTGCATATATATACATTTCATAAAGCTATTAAGTTAGGAATATATGCAATAAAAGTAAAGTATAAGGATAAGCACCTGAACCATACCAAGAGATTATTGGTTTATGGAATACACCAATATCCAAACTTCATGAGTGGAAGATTATGTTGCATTGTTGATGGTAGACAAGCCGTTACAAAGTTACCTAGTGGTATAAATGTGAGTTAAAATATTGACTTCACAAAAATTAATCAATATCACTTGTATAATGAACTTTGGACTATGCTGTTTGGTTTAAGATTTGTACCTTGATGAGAGTGAAATTCCCGCCAATGCTGATTCAGTAACATTGTCCAATTATATGACACTTCAACATTATTTTGATCAAGAATTATTGCATTGAAAACCCATCTCCGCTCACACGTTAAGATAAGCTTATAGTTAATTCCAATACCATGAGTTTCACGAAACTCATGCCAACCATTCTGCATCACAGCGTCCACGACTTGAATAGGCCAAGCTTTACACCCATGTCTTATCAAAATCCAAGTAGTTCTACCAATGCCTTCAAAAGAGGCACGTAAACCTTCAGGCAATAACTAAACAAGGCCAAAGAATACATTTTTAAGAATTAGCACCATAGAAATAATTATATATCAAGTGCAAATGGTTAACTCCAGCAATTCTAATAATAAAGAATTGAACGAACAGACCAGAGTTGGGGCAAATGCATAAAGTTGTGACATATGCTTAATATACCAGCATCGTCCGACACCTACAAAATAAAAAAGTACAAACAATACTCAAATATAAGCAATTTAAATTCACAACACTATCAAACAATTGGTATACAATATGACCTCATGTATGTATAAATTATACAACTTAATCTATCTTATTTGCCAAACTAAACAAATACCTGGGGTACTATGGCGTGTGTATGAATTATGAACAAGAGCATCCAGCCATTTGACCAAATCTTCACGTTCAATCCATATCAAATTCTCACCCAAACCCAATATCTCCCCATAGTCGCGTACAAAGATAGTAAATGCTTTATACTCTAATTGACCAGGACGTCGATACCTTGCAACAGCAGCAATCACCCTTCGACCTTGAATGGGAAGAAGACAATAAAACCCACCATGTGGAGTTTCAGGATTCCGATGCTTCACATGCAACCATCGGCGAAACGGGACACGAACAACCATATTGCTGAAGCATGAAGAAGCACGAAACTTCACATTAAGAATTTGTACTCCTAAACTAATGCTATATGGACTAATCAATAGCACTCACAAAGTAACATATATCGAAATTAATTCCATATGGCTAACTGCATGCATGTCGTAAAAATCGAACCTAGGCATTCTCCAATTACAAGTTCGACTCTTTGACCATTTAACTATGGATCCTTAGCACAGATTGTCATATATGATGAATATGCAAACTCCAATTCAAATAAAGATTTCATTGCATTTTATTCGAATTCAGGAAAAAGTCCAAATAAATTTAACTTTACTCTTTTTGTTTCTGAAATAACTCTCATCAAACCAAAAAAAAAACATTCACACAAAGATTACACATCAACACAAAATCTTTCAGATAGCAAATCAAATAACCCAAAAAATAGAACAGTAGCAAATCTATTGACATCGAATACATGCAATAGTAATAGAATACGAAAAACAAATATCACCCTCATCAAATATATGATGAATAACCAAACTCCAATTCAAATAAAGATTTCATTGCATTTTATTCGAATTGAGGAAAAAGTCCAAATAAATTTAACTTAACTTTTTTTGTTTTTGAAATAACTCTCATCAAGCCAAAAAAAAAACATTCACACAAAGATTACACATGAACACAAAATCTTCTAGATAACAAATCAAATACCCAAAAAACAGAACAGTAGATAACAAATCAAATAACCCAAAAAACAGAACAGTAGCAAATCTATTGACATCGAACACATACAATAGTAATAGAATACGAAAAAGAAATATCACCCTCATCAAACACATAAACTACAAAATAAAAAATGCGGAAAGCAAGAAAACAAATCACTGAAGAAAAAAGCCATACATGCAACATGAATAGAATACCCAAAAAAAAAAAAACATGCAAAACACTTGCCCTAAATAACTCTACGAACACAAATCGAACTGGAAAAGCATAAAACACACCGACAGGCACCGAACAGACGAAAGCAAACAGCGCAAATCTGAAGAGCAAACGACAAGAAACCGAGAAGCAGTAGTTGCGAAAATCCACGATGCAAACAACGATAATCCACCAAACAGCACTTGCCAAAACCTCAGTCTCTAACCAAGCCTCGCTCTCTATCTTTTCTCGCATAACAGCACTTGCCAAAACCTCTGTCTCGAACCAAGCTTCGCTCTCTCTCGTTTGTCTCCCACAAAATATATATACAGTATATGTGCACAGCTCCACCAAAACACAAGTATTCACCCCCAAAATTGCCACATCACCCAATAAGGCCCAACAAATAACACGTAGCCCACTAAGTCAAAATTCACCCAGTAAGGCCCAACAAACAACATGTAGCCCACTAAGTCAAAATGACAAGCGAAAAGAGGAGTAAAAAAATGACAAGCGAAAAGACCAAAAAGTAGCAAGGGCAAACTTGTCCAAAAAATGACAAGCGAAAGACATTCTTATTAAAGAGGAGGAGGATATACACACACACTTAGGATCCAATGAGGGATCCCGCACAGTCTTACCATGCGGGACTGCCCTTTCCCGATAGAATTGCAACGATTCAAGCCACTCAAAGTGTGCAGAACGTGATTTTAAGGGTACCTCGCGAGAAATCAGCAAAAAAAAAGATCTGGAAGGGCTTGATTCGAGCAATTTTTTACTGAACCGTTCAATAAAAAACTATTCGGATCAAGCCCTTCCCGATCATTTTTTTTGCTGATTTCTCGCGGTTACCCTTAAAATCACATTCTGATCACTTTGAACGGCTCGGATCGTCGCAATTTGATCGGGAAAGGGGAGTCCTGCACGGTAAGGCCGTGCGGGATCCCTTAGGAGATCCGGACTATATATATATATACAAGATCTAAATTGCTCTTATTGATACAGGGCAAACCAATATATATATATATATATATATATATTGTGTATTTGGCCTATGTGAATTGTGTAGTGATTTTTGTGAACTATGTGTATTGGAGCTATGTGAATTGTTTGTGTTGGGGCTATGTGAACTGTGTATTTTTGGTTATGTGAACTATGTGATGGACTACGTAAACTATGTGTATTAAGGCTATGTGAATTGTGTATTTTTCAGTTCTCATAACCCAGTTCTCATGAGTAATTCTCATAGTTAGTTATCATAGGTAGTTCTCAGTTATCATAGGTAGTTCTCATAAGTAATTCTCATAGCTAAGAGTATTTTTATCCAAATTAATATGGGTCAGGACTATTTTAAAAAGATTGGTACAAATAATATATAGATGACTATTTTAAAACCAAAGCTAAAAAAAAAGGGGCCGGTCTCTAAAAACCTATTTTGTAAGTTAATGGACAAAAATTCGTACATTTTTCATCCTTACCCTAAGAGCATCTTGCGCGCAATGGGTTTGGTATATTTGTATGTTAAAATGTGTATTAGGATAAAAATAAGTCTCATAAATGTATGCTAGACATTGCTAAAGTAGGAGTGTGTTACAATATCCACAATGAGTTTAGTAAATACGTGTGTTAAAATGATTGTTAGGATAAAAAATGAGTCCCACAAATGCATATTATGAGTAATGGGCATTTTACATTTTATGGTTGGAGTTTGAATTTATAAAGATGAGACTCACTTATTGTTTGTTAGCATCTTTGCCAAACTTGGCACACATGTTAGCATACTATAAGATTTATCACACTCTAACACACAAAATAATAAAAGCATTGTTGCACAAAAAATACAATTTTGTTTACTAAGTTTTAGTATATACAATTAAAACACTAGTTACTAAACCCATTGTGGATGTTCTAAAAGTATATTTCATTTTAAAAAGTTAGAGAGTAAAAATGTAATAAAGATGTTTCTATAAAAGGTAAGTAGGAAAAATAGATTTATAAATTAATGTGAAAAGTCTAATGATGATGATATCTGCTTAATAATTTTGGAGTTAAGAAGTTGAATACTTAAAAAGAGACGGATGAAATATTAAAAAAATAATCCAAAGTTTTGAGGAGATGACCCTCTTTTTTTTGAAAAAAAGAAATGCTAAAGATACATGTATTGCTTGGTGAAAATTTTGAGAGAAATATTGAGAATAATAATGGGAGAGAAATCGATAGTATAAAATGAGAGTAATAATTAAAATAACATAAAGAAAGAGTCACTGCTAATTCTGCAAACAAACCGAAAGGCCAATAGGTGCAGTGTAGGCCTCCTCTTTTATGGAAAAATGACGACTAATGACGTGTTTTGATAATTAATACCTATCAAGGACATTTTCAGCATTAATAAATATTCTCAGCATATCCTTGACGGATATTAATTATCAAAACACGTCTTGGGTCGTCATTTTTCCTTTTTTTGTCAGATGTGTGGGCCTTTGATTATTGTAATGTAATGTGCAGTTAAATAGAAAAAGAAAAATAAACAGTACGTGTTTAGCTTAGCCATCTGATAATTTTTTTTTTAGGAACATCCGTTGCTTTTCATTTTGGGAAGTGATAATGTTAAATTTTTTTTTATGCTAAAACTATACTGTATAAAAGTCTTGTACCCTCTGCATGGTACAACGTTTTTATGTACTATTATAATTTTGGTACAAACAACAACAATTTTGAAAAAGTGGGTGGGGTGGTGGATTTGTAATTGACCCTCTTGGATAGGGGACCCAGAGTAATCACATGGACATGGGAAATGGCAATAATGGCAAAGAGCAACTCAATTGTTAAGAGAGAGGGAGAGAGAGAGAGATTTTGAAAAAGGGGGTGGGGTGGTGGACAGGCTGGAACATACTACAATAAATAATGGGGGAGAGGGCTGTAAAGTTGAAATGAATTGGGGGGTGTGTGCGCAGTTGGAAAATCCGCTGGCAGTCAGCGTTTTGGGCAATAAATTGATCATGAAGTACTGTAAAGTACTACTGAATGTGTGTGGGGAACTGAAAAGTACATTGATACGGAGAGCATCCAATGTACGACAGTTAGAGCAAGCAAGGGTCAATTAGGGTAGACTACCCTAATTCAGTGGCGAGTTAATGGAAACACCGCCCAATTAATCGACTGGGACACTGTGTAGTGTAGATCTTTGGATAACCCCAGCTATTGTAGCTTAATAAACACTGTGTATCTTGACACACACACACACACAAAAAGAGGCTTAATAAATAGTGTACTAGAAAAGAACAAAAAAGAAAAATGTATTAACTGACCTAGGACCCACTGCCACGTCAGGGATAGGGTCGGAGCACGGGTTGGGAGCCGGTTCGGTAGACTTATTGAAAAAAGAAGGTACGTATTAACTGTTGATAATTCCTCTCTTTTTTATAATAATCACTCTCTTTTTATTCTCTTATGAGGTGAATTTATAAAATTAACATTTTATTTGTATATCTTTTCACATTTGAAAGGACATCTTTGTAAATTTATATACCACCAAAAAACAAAAAGGAGAGTGCCGTTATAAATAAGTTTTATAACAATATTTCCACACACATTAATTTGTTCTTTCGCTGCAAGTGGAAGGCATGCATGCCATTGGAGTTGCATCATGCGCACCAACCCGTCCATGCCAAATTGCCAATATCAACAGCTTGCTATTAACTTATGTATTATGAGTTATGTACAAGTACTTTGTTTTATTATACTTTGAAACCTTTGTATTTTTTCATTACGCTTCGTTAGCATATACCTCATGTTTCTTCCTGTCACTTAGGAAAAAGCTTTAGAATGATATATTAACCAGAAGGTTGGTTATGTGCTGCGTCTTCTATTCAAGCCAAGCTTGTAATTAACCTGATTAGTAGCCGTCGTCTAATTGCCGTCATCTACATTGTAACTTCGTTCAATGCTTGTAATTAATGATTTGAGTTGATTAATGAAATGACTTCAATATTTGTGCAAGTCTAGTGCCTTAATTGGTTGTTGCTTACTTTGATTTAATTTGTCATTTACTTCCAACTTAATTTGTTGCCTCACTTACTTACTTAATCTGGTTAATTTGCTTGCATGGCATACATTTGTTGGCTTGAGTTTGGCAAGCTAGCAAAGGAGTAATTGTCCAGAGTCACATTTGTTGTGCCTTGTCCGCGGGACCGTAGTGTGACACCAATTGAGGTGTTCTTTAACAACACCTCTCTCCCATGCAGAGCTTATCTAGCTTGAAATTGACTTTTTGCTACCACGAAATCAATGAGGCAATAGATGTCATGTCCAAAATCAGCTATGAGGCAAGATAGTTTTGTTATGTATATATAGTTTTTCACCGAGCTCTTTGACCAATTATTTGTTGTACGATAGTTGTAACTCAAGTATTCCTAGTCTTGGTAAAAATGCAAGTACTCTTGTAAAATTTCTAACACTCTTGTCTTGTTAATGAAATATATAGTTTGCGCTTAAAGCAAAAAAAAAAAAAAAAAAAACCTCTTAACAATTATGAGGCATAACCTCTATCTCAATATTATACTACAAAACAAATCTCAATATTATATTGTGCTTGACGGAATCCTAGTCCTAAATTAATGGGTTGTCTCAAACGTAGGGCAGAGACCGATGCAGCATAATACCTGGTAAGACCGGAGTGGAATCCACTAAGGACGGTGATGTGTGTGCTGTGGAATCTCGGGTTGTAGTAGTAAAAATAGCTCTTAGGTAGCCACCCCGTGTCGATTGATTGAGAGATTAGTTAAAACTAAGAAATTGTTTGATTCTTCAAATAATTAAAAAGAAGGTATGGTCGTAGAGTTCATAACACTCGCAACCAAACCGGATTAACCTGCTCCATTTGATGTTCTTAAAAACGTTCAACTTTGGATTGAAAAAGATATCCTGCAAGATAAGAGATCCTATGGTCACCGTTTACTCATGCGCAGCGGAGAATGAGTTTTGGACCCTCATTTCTCCATTCACATGGGCTCCGACAATACCTGGGTTCGTCTGCGGGAAGTATTTTTCCAATTTAAAATTTTCTTTTTCGTCGTTTGAAAATAGGAGCAGGGCCCGAACTGGCCACAGTATGCTAATTGGCCTGCGACTCTACCTATATGACTACTCACTCATCATTAAGAAATAAACAAAAGAAACCCAAGATTGAAACATGCTTCTATTTCTTGCGATGAAAAAATAAACAAAAGATTAAAACTAAGAAAACACAAACGAATAACTTTAATTAAGAACAAAAGTTAAAGCGAGTTACCGAATACTTGAATACTTGAACAAAACTTCGAAAACTTCACAGGAAAAGAGCTCTGGAAGAAATAACGTAAGAAAAATCTGCTATGTAATGTTCGGAATCCTAAAAACGAAGTTCGGGGAGGTATTTATATTAATCCCCCAAAGCCTGAAATTAAAAATAACGAAATACAAATTTTTCCGCTGTTGCCTTCGGTAGCCCTACAGCTAAGAGCTGTAGCCCTACGCGTTCAACCTGTTCCGCCCGAAGTGCTATCTATAGGGCTACACTTCAGAGCTGTAGCCCTGCCGCCATACATTAGTGAGATTTTGTGCTTTGCATGAAACTCTGGCACCCGACGTCCCCATCATGTCACCCGACACCACACACACCCATCACGACTTCCCACGGCAATGCGTTCAACACGGCCTCAAGGCCTTGTGATCCAAACTTGGCACAAAAACCACTTTATTTCCAGCAAAACAATCAAAAACACAAAAACAAAACAAAGCATGGCATCAAGTGAAAAATGGAATAAACTGCGCTTCTAACGCGCTAATATGCCCTACTTAGGCACTTATATCTGCGATATCACGCTCCTATCATATAGATTCTTATTTCTTCATGTAAAATTGTAGAAATGGTGATTAGATGCCACGTTCACTTGGCAAAGGCCTCAAACCCAAACAGAGGAGACAGAGAAAGAGAATCTCAACAACGAGTTTCTAATAATGGGTGTACTTTCACAACCCGAATATGCTTGTACGGTGATTTGCTTACCCGGATCTACTAATTAATCAAGTTTAATTAATGCTGTCTTAATCATGTTGCACACGAGTGGGGCCTCACCAATCTGTCTTCACTCTTCAAACTTTTTATACTGCTTCTTCCGCCCCTTTTTAAGAGTTCCATTTTGTAAATTCAATTTTTTATAAAGATATTATTACACTTTAAAAGTTATAAGTTTTTCTACTTACTCTCTATGAAGACATTATCATTATATTTTTTCTCAATAACTTTTTAAAAATAGAATATACTTTTAGAAATAAAATAGAAAATATACTAACTTTTACCCAATAACTTTACATAATGAACAATTATTAAAGGATCGTCCAAAATGAAATACTGACATGAATTCTAAAAAAGGGACGAAGAGCTAGGGTACTATTTAGCTATAGTAAGATCTATTTGTAAGTTCATGAACAGAAGCATGGACTTCCGTTTACAACAATGCAGCTCTAGAAAATTTTTACAGAATTTTCAAGAATTACATTAACTTTATTAGTTTTATTAACTAATTATATATACACAAAAATTCATATATTAGTGTGAATAGTGTGATCAAAAATTACAAAATTGCATAAGATGTTACAATTTTTGAGTCAAGCAAGATTCAACCCGCGAACAAACACACTAAGGTTTTTGTAGGAAATTATGTGGTGAATATATAGGTTCACATGGATCTTTTAGACATTTGCTTTTCTTTTAGGAGATATATAGAGTTGATTTCCGTTTAGAGAGAAGCCAGACCACAATACTGATAGCAATAGATACTTTATTTGCTCTCTATTTTTCTAATTTGTGGTGTTAATGTGTACTTTGTGTTGAGCTAATGTATTAAGTGTTCAATTGTGATTTTTTTTTTAGATGAACAAAAAATGAAAAAAAAATTGAATGTTTAAACAATTGCTGTAGCATCTCCCATTCCCACTTACCTGTGGAGCCACCTATGGCAATTTGAAGTTCATTTCGTCTCTGATTGGGCGATATTCAGTAGCTTTATTTTCCATGTTTAATTACCATCTAATCTTGTCAGTTTTAATTACTCATACACAAGTAATTACGAACTTTGACATGGTTTTGGTTATTTATCAGCAAATAACTTATCCTAAGAAATACATTGGAGGCAATTAAGCACAGAAGGAGAAAAAGACAATCTTTTCTAGAGAAATGCGCGAAAGTTAATTTGAACATCTTACAATCCTTCCTGATAGTACAAGGCTGAGAGGGAGCAAAAGCCTAAAAACTAGCTTAGGTCAAGATGGTAAAATAGCTAGTATTTGCTAATGTCTGTCAAAAAAAATTGGAAAAACATACAAATTAAGTCAAATAAAAACCTTGTCAAAAATGACAGAGGCAAATTTAACCAATGTCCTTATAGAGCTTTGGTGTGGCTTTAATTAGACTCCCCACAAGTAGGTGGCAAGATTGGGCTATTATGATTACAATAAAAGAAAATAATCAAATTCAAGACTTAAGGAGTGCCCATTTCTTTTTATTGGAACATTGACGAAAAGAACCCGAGTTTTTGGGGTTTGGTTTCACACCTTGATTCGTGCTGGAATATAGTGATCATGCATTGATATTTCCAGTGTATAAATTATTACAATTAAGAAACAAGAAATTATATATGGGAACTTGCACAATAAAAAAACATGAATGGTTAGAGAGACAAGTTTTATGGATGCAGGTTATTCGATCGGGATACCGGAGACCAATGGAATATGGCAGGTCTCTGTTGAATCCCAGCTAACTAGCTGCCTTCATTAGAAAATGCATTCTCTCTTCGATTGTTATTCAGAAGATTGCATGCATAGCCTTGTGGGATGTCTCTTGTTTTCGCATCCCAAAGTCTTGATCTGGCCGGGCATTGTTTAGTCAATCTCTCCTTTTTCCAAACGGATTAGTACTAATTGTTTAGCATCGTTCAGGCTTTTGGTTTTGTTTTGTTCCATTGTCTTTTTTTGGTTGTCTAGTGTTAATTTCCTCAAGGCCACCTCCTTGAGTTTTTTGGGGTGTGTTCCCTTTATAAAATTGACTTGTTCCAAGAAAGTTCGTGCAAGTGTAATGTCCATTTCCTAATTAACGCAGGAATGGTTAGATCTGGGAAAATAGGATTTTCAACCTAAATTAAATGGACTGTCAAAAGCTAATGCGGATATTTTCTTTTATTTCGTTGTTACGTATGAAATTTTATTGACCATTGTTACAATGAGGTTTCATTTTGGTTTATATTGTTGTCATCTAACCGTAGGTTTATTAAGTGAAACAAAATTGCCACCATTAATTACACCCTTTCAACAGGAGGCGTTAGTCTCCTTGGAAGGGGTGCTATCGGTTCAGTTTGATTTGTTTTGTTGAATTTCACGATCGAACAATCTAAATTAAACAATTTTAGATTGTCAAACCAGAGCCAGACTAAACAAGTTTGGCTTTTCTCCTATTCAACAACTTCTTTTGGTCTGATTTTTTCAATTTCGGAGAAAACTAGCAACAACAGATAGTATCTATTGTCATTGGAGGTATGCGAAAATTCACATAAAATTTTTTGTGAGTACCCTTTATGATCATTAAAAGATCCTTGATCAACTTTCACAAAGAGAAAAAGAAAAGATGACTAATAAGAGAAAGCTCAGGCTGCACAGTCCATGTCCAAGATTGCTAAGATGCATCTAAGCGAAGAGCATTACTAAGTTTAGAAGGTGTTACAAGAATCTTTTACGGTTCTATACTTGGACCAGAACTGAAATCAAAGCCGTTAATTAAAGTTTTGACTGTTAAAAATCGAACCAGACCAGTATTCAGAAAATGAAACCATGCAAACCAAATTCTTGTTAGGAATTGAACAACGCTAGCTTTCAATCCATAAACCTTATGGAATCAATTCCCTGCACCCCGGGCTGTCTGCATTCCAACTTGTTTTTGGTAGGTTCCGTTTTTATTTCACCTCTAATCCTTCGTTGAGATCTAGAGGTATGGAGCCCTGCCTGATCATGGCTTAGCAGGAGTTTTGCTTGCATGCATACACATGGACACGCCAATAAACAAATTCTGAAATATTTGGCGAAGAACTGGATGCTGGATATACAAGGCCCGGCCCATTGGTTATAGAATATGTTCCTTTTTTTTTTAACGAGTCTCTGTCGGATTTTGCTCGGACTAGTCGCAGCCATACAGGCAAACACCAATTTTCTTGTGAATTGCTATGTCTTCAATATCGGTCCAATTTTTAGACATCTCAAAAAATTACATTATCATGCACTATAAATTAAGGCATGACAAGGCTGAGAATAGTGCCTGCGTTTGCTCTTGGAGGAAGATTCCGCAATCTGCTGAGAATCAGTGCCTGTGTATATGGAATGGGGGATTCCTTTTCTGGTGTTCCAACAGACGCTGTTCTCTTTTGCTTATTGTTCTGGGACAGGAGTGTTATTGTGTAGGCTTTGTAGGTTTGTTTGGTATTGTTTTGCTCGCAAGGCGATGGATGTACATAGGTGCTACGTAAGGTATTAAATTTAGAGGGGGGAGAAATTTTAATTTAAAGAAATATGTTGAAACGGAGGAGGAGGAAATAGCGGAAAGGATCAATGTTCTTGTTGACTTGGAGGATGATGATGACTTCGAGGAAGGTGCCCCTCTCTCTCTCTCAAATTTTAATTCCAAGTTTTGGCGGTTCTTGGATTGTCCTCTTGGTTTTCAGATCTGTTTCATTCGGTTTGCCCTTTTGGTTTTGATTTGTTCTTTTGTCTTTCGGTTGCTTTGGTAGTAGGTTGTTAGGTTGTTTTAACGGATGTGAGCGCGGATCAATTTTATATTTTGGTGTGGTCTTGATTGGCATCTTGCCGTCCTTTCAGTATGGTTCTTGGGTGGCGGTTGCTAGGCTCATGGTCCTTTTAATCTTTTTAATTCCTTTCAAAGATTAATAAAAAAATTTGCCCATGAAAAAGAAAGTTAAATTAAATTAAATTTTCAATAATACCTGTTATTCTTTCAAGAAAAAACCGTTGTTTAAGCATTTATGAAAATTGCACACTTTTTACTTTGATTTTTAAAAGAGGGCAAGTAGTGACATTGCAAAATGGAATACTGGACAAGCATATGGTACAGAGGTAGTACTGAAAAAATGGAATCAACTTCTCTTTAGTCTCCCACATGGGATTGGAATGTCTTGGTATCTTGTTCGAGCCCTTTTAAGTCCAGTTTCAATGGCAAGAACCGTTCATCTGTAGATCTCGTTGTGAGTATCATTCTAGCCAAAATCATATACTCCTATGTTCATTCGAGATATCTCGATTCATGTATTCTCGGAACAGTAATTAAGTGGCCTATATATATATGATCATGACCTCTACCTGGACCACCACCTTATAGCTAGCTAGCTACTTCACGAGCAAGCAAAACTCTTGACATCAGAAATCTAGCTATGTAGGAGAAGTGATCTATCCCGAATCGCATGCACTGTATTTTATTTATATGCACAGGTTCACTGTCCAAAGCATGCATGATGCATGCACCCACTTGCCCGGCCGAGTACTCTCTTTTGGTTTGGTCCCATATAGGAGTATATACATTCACATTCATTCTCCACAATGCATATATGTATTGGCACAAATTATACAGTGAAACGACATGGGCTGAAGTAGTGTTTGTAATCCAGAGATGATAGTTCAATATTCAATTATATTCGCTCTCATCTGGACCTCAAGGAATAATCTCTCGGTTATATATATAGTATAGTATCATGCACACAGTTTACGATTTGGCCTTTAATCTAGCTCGTGCACTTCCATTTCAAACTGAAAGTGAGAGTTATCAAAACCAGCATGGTAGTAGTCTAACGTTTGAGATTTAAAAATTTACTCCCTCCAAAGTTTTTAGATTCAAAGCCTCCAAGATGCATGATCCAACTTATGAATTTGCTTCAAGGTGTTCCGACTTTAATTGAGACCCCGTTAGTGTATATAGGTGGGATTATATTGAAGATGCCCGTAAGAAGATTCGGAGACAATTGAGCGGTTGAGTTATAAAAAAAGTATGCATAGAAAAGTAATTAACTTCCAACCGGCCTATTGAGCTCCATTTTCTGCGCCCACTAAGGCACTAATTCCAATTCTGCTTAACATGAGAAATGACTTAATTCGGAGTTCTCCAAAGCCTATTGAGCTCCATTTGCCACTCCGAAAGTCTCAAGTTTTGGTTCTCTTTTTTAGCAACTTTTGCAGCAATCTCACCTCACGTTTAACATGTGAAATGGCTTTGAAAAGAATTGTTGGAATTAATCTTAGTTGAGCTCATACCAACTCGTAGAGATTAATCCGCATTGCATGCAAAATAGCTCCAAATACCTTGCGTTAATAAAAACAAAAAGTATAGTGTCATTGAAGCTGTTTGGAAAAGCAACACAACAAACCCTCCCCACCATTGCCCATGCACCAAAAACACCTATATATACGCTCTCTGCCTCCCACCTTCACTCACCACCCAACTGAAAAGCACCACTATCTCTCTCTCTCTCTCTCTCTCTAAATGAATTCATATTTTCTTGTCCTTGCTGTTATTCAGCTAAGCCTCGTTAACACTTGTTTTGGTGCAAGAAAGCTCACTTCCCTTTACAATCCACCACCAATGGCTCTAAGATGCCACAATGGAGCTTTACTTGAAGGTGACCTCCACCTGTCCATCCTCTGGTACGGGAAATTCTCACCAGCCCAAAAGTCAATTGTCGTTGACTTTATTCTCTCAATAAACTCACGTCCACGACAAGGGGAAAAAGGCTTATTATCCTCCACTAAAACGCCCACAGTCATCCCAGTGGTGGCAAACCACACCTATATGGAAAAGGCAGGTAAGAAAGGGACCCACGTGGTTTTAGCCAATCAAATAACGGATGAGAATTGCTCAATTGGTAAAAGTGTGAAAACTGAAAAGGTCACAAATTTCCGAGTTGGCTCGCCGGGTCAACTCAGGATCCGGCGGGCTAACCCTGGTTCTCACAGCGGAGGACGTGGGCGTCGAGGGGTTCTACTGGAGTTGCGGGTTTCACGGGTCCGATGCCCAGAAGAAATTCGTTTTCGTATGGATTGGCAACTCGGCGACTCAGTGTCTAGGTCGGTGTTCATGGCCATTTCACCAGCCTGTTTACGGCCCACAGACACCACCCCTGGTAGCGCCCAGTGCTGATGTGGGAATCGGTGGCATGGTCATAAACATTGCAGGGCTTTTGGCAGGAGCGGTAACGAACCCATTCGGAAAAGGCTACTTTCAAGGCTCGGCTGATGCGCCACTCGAAGCTGCTTCGGCTTGTCCCGGGGCTATGGTAGGGGGCTTATCCGGGTTACGCAGGAGAGCTGTTGGTGGATTCCAGTTCGGGTGCGAGCTATAATGCGCTGGGTGTGAATGGGAGGAAATTTCTTTTGCCTGCTCTGTTTAACCCTTCCACTTCTCAGTGTTCAACCATAGCTTGATTGTGCCGAAAGTCACCAGAGTCCATGTAATTTTCTTCTGTGGTAATTGCGTATGGGTATATATTTCAGAAGAGTATATACGTTATTACATTGTGATTTTGGTCACAAATTTTGCCTATTCTGTTAACGTGGTTTTGTGTGTTGATGTGTCGCATATATGTTTGAATTCTATGGAGACAAAACAAACTTTGAGGTCGCTATAGAGTTTGCCCAATCATTCATTTCAGGATCCCGACACTAGTTACTGCGTGGAAACTGACCCAAACATCTGGTTATAAAAAAATTATGCATAGCTATCTTTATATTTTAATTTACAAGATTAATCTTTCATTTATGTACTATTTCACACATGGATGCATAATTCACATTGCAAAAGGATTAAAAAAAGGAGAGCATTAGTAAGAAAAGGGAAAACAAAAGTAAAAAAAGGAGTGTGAAAATTACTCTCCTAATTTTTTTTCACTCTACTAACTCTTGTAGTACTTTAAAATTACCCTTTTATCTTTGTGTTCGAGTGACAATTTCATCAAAATTTGTACTCCTTCTTCGTTAATAAAACAGGACATAACATTTATCAAAACAAGTCATAACATTTCACTTAAGAAGGGGTAACATTAGTCAAACAATAGACATATTTTTCACAAATAGGAGGTGTGTGTTGAAACATTTTAAAAACAAATCACTTATGAGAGCAATCATGCAGGATATTAACCCGGCCCTTGATCGCAGTCACTTCTCAAATAGTGCACGGGGATTAAAGAAAGTAAAAAACAGCCGCCAAACACTGTATTAAATGAGAAAATTTTCTGTGTCGGGTGGGTATATTCCACGTAATACCTGCTCTGCACATTCGGGCTGTCCAATACATTATTAGACGGTTCGGATTGAAATACTCTCTCCTCTTACCCCAATATTTTCTCTCTCCAAATCCAAGCCATCAAAAAACGCAATGGATGGTTCGGATGCGCCGAGCGGACACCATGTGGTACCCATCCTCCACTAAAAAAAATTCCATATTAATTAGTGCCAATGCAGTGCATTGTTGAAATAAATAAATAAATATATATATTATATATATAGAGAGAGAGAGCCGTGTATAGACTGTTGGTCGTGGTTACAGTACTTTCTTGCTCTACAAGGATATTGAACAAAGGTCAAGAGAAGAATTACTAATACACTTTTGGACGGCTCAGATTGAAATCCTTTCTCATTTTATCTCAACACTTTCTCTCTTATTTTTTTCTTTTCAAATCCGAGCAATTAAAAAACGCAATGGATGGCTCGGATGCGCCGAGCGGACACCACGTGGTACCCACCCGGCACTAAAAAAAATTCCATATTAATTAGTGCCAATGCAGTGCATTGTTGAAATAAAACAATGGGGGATATATATATATATATATCGGGGCGGTTCCGGGGACACCTAAAAAAACACCTAAAAAAACACCCCATAGCTCCCGATCAAATTTTGATGATCCGAGCCGCTCAATGTGATCATAACGTGATTTTAAGGGTACCTGCAAGAAATCAGCAAAAAAAATGACCGGGAGGGGCTTGATCTGAACAGTTTCGAACGGTTTTTTATTGAACGGTTCAAATAAAAACTGCTTAAATCAAACCTGTCCTGGTCAATTTTTTTGCTAATTTCTCGCAGGCACCCTTAAAATCACATTCTGCACACATTGAACGGTTCGGATCATAAAAATTTGATCGGGAACTATGAGAATGAGATTATGGGTGTTTTTTTGGGTGTTTTTTTAGGGTGTCCATTGAACCGTTCCGTATATATATATATATATATATATATATATATATATATATATATGTGTGTGTGTGTGTGTGTGTGTGTGTGTGGGGACCGCTGGTCGTGGTTACTTTCTTGCTCTACAAGGATATTGAACAAAGGTCAAGAGAGAATTACCAATACAACTTCGTTTCGTTTTGCTGATAAAAAGTAGAGAAAACCAAAAGTAATTCCATCTTGGCATGGCCATTGAACTTGGGCGGCTCTAACATCAAATACTCAGTAATGGGTTCAGAAATTTGCATTAGTGAAGGCACTCAAATTAGTAAACTTAATTTGTATATTTATAGTTACTTAATTAACACGTTTTTCGCCGGTAAAATAATAAATTGGATATATATACACACACACTTGGTCTTATACTATTAACAAAAATGGGTTTATTTGCACAAAAAGATGGTGTCAAAATCTAACACTCCAAAATATCCTCATAAAGGAAATCCAAAATAATTTTATTAGAACACTATCACGAGTTTATTGCATATAATTAAAATATTTAAAAATATTAATGTAATTTTACATAATCGAGTAGGTGCCCGTGCCCCCACGAGATCCTATTTGGGTCCGTCCCTGCAAATACGCCGTGGTATCAATAATACTCCTACATACTACAAATAAAAAAGAGTACTTTTACAACAAAATCTAATGACGAAATCCAAATTTCTTACAGGATTGATACACCTATTGACAAGTAGACCCATATTTCGTCAAGTCCTCTTTCCTCACAAAAAAAATGTAATATTTGGCGAGAAAATACAAATTTTTTTGACGAAAGATTACCTTTTGGTGAGAAAATAAGAATTTCGCCGCCAAATTTAAGACTAATTAATTTTTTACTATAAAAAAATCGTGTTATCTAAGATAAATAATGCATACATATTTATTATATATATTTTGTAGTTGAACCTAAATTCTAGAACCGTCCTTGCATTTCGAGTTGTAACTTTGTCTTTCGGTCTGTGTCAGCAACATTTTTTAAGTGGGTTTAAGCCATTGATCAATGGCGGAGCCATTAAGGGGCTGGGATGGCCAAGGCCCCCGGGTTTTTTTTTTTTGTTTTTTTGTTTTTGTATGTAAAGTTCTTTCTTTTTTTTAAATAATAAAATAAATCTTATTCTACTAGTACTAATTTAGGCGAAAGGGGTTGAGATTGGTAGGGTTTGAACCCTCACTTAGTGTAAGGAGTATAGTGTGTTCATCATTTGGCTGTCACTCAATTTATCACATGTGAAATGAAGTAAAGCGCTCATAGTCATTTCAAAATTTTCTTTTTGGAAAAAAAAAGAGAAACAAAAAACACATCTTATCATTTTGATGGTTAAAACCTTTTTTAGCATACGTAATTAAATCTTAAACTTTATTTAGTACTAACGAAGGAAAGTTGGATTGGATGGACATTTGAATTTTCTTAGCATACATGATTGGACAAGAGAACTATTAGTTTGACCCTCTTTGGCCTCTTTCCTCGCCTATAAATTAATTTGGTACCATATTCACTTGCCATAACCATCCATTCTTTCCGAGAGAGAGAGAGAGAGAGAGAGAGAGAGGGTTTCCTCACCAACTTAGGCTCCGTTCAGTTGCCAAGAATATTGTACGGGAAAGTTATTCTCAGGAAAAATCAAGTAAAGTGAAGTAAAGGAAAAAGAAAATTATTTTCCTGCGAGTGTTCATTTGACAAAAGAATTTTGCAAGAATAATTAAGGTTTAGTTGTTCATTTGTCAGGAAAAAGAAACTTTCGGGAAAATTTTGTGAGTGTTCACTCATTTTCCATTTCCCGCGACGCAAAATCTTGTGTTTTTTGCAGGATCACTTTTGCAGGAAAGTAATTCCTGCAGGAAAACTTAAAAACATGTTTCCCACTACTTTCCTGCCAACTGAACACTATAAAAATCATGGGAAAGTTGATTTTCCCATCCTTTCTTGTACTTTCCTGACAACTGAACGGAGCCTTAGAGAAGCCTCATGCAGTATGCATCCCATTCCCAGCGCAAGGCCACATAAACCCAATGCTGAAACTAGCAAAACTCCTCCACCACAGAGGCTTCCATATCACCTTTGTTAACACAGAGTTCAACCACAGACGCCTCCAAAAATCCTGAGCTCTCAACGCCCTCGATGGAACCCCCTCGTTCCAGTTTGAAACCATACCCGATGGACTCCCCGAGTCCGACCTGAATGCCACACAAGACGTCCCGTCTCTTTGCGTGTCCACTAGCAAAAACTGCTTGGCTCCTTTTAGAGATCTTCTCTCCAAACTAAATGACACTGCTTCATCGAACGTCCCACCCGTCACTTGCATAGTCTCTGACGGTGCCATGACCTTCACTATCACCGCTGCTGAAGACTTGGGCATTCCTGATGTTCTTTTCTGGACAGGTAGCGCTTGTGGCTTTATGGGCTTTGTTCAGTTGCCCAATCTTATTGAAAAGGGCGAGTTTTTTATCAAACTAATCTTTTTTTTAGAACAATTGGCCGGAATAATCTCATTTTTAAACTATTTTTAAAAGTAATCGGTAGAGCCACTTCAAAAAGCGCTACTTGAGTAGCGTTATTCCTATTGGCACTACAGACGCTAGAGACTTACACCTGTGGCACGCGGCTGTATGACGTGGACTAACGCCATTTGGAATAGTTCTACCCAATCAAGTAGAGCCACCCGAACTAGCTCTAGTCCTTTAGAACAGCGTTTTCCCCAATAGGGCTAGGGCTTGTATACCGCAAATCCCAACGGCGCTTCTTCTCCCTCTCTCCTCTGCTCTGCTCTCCTCTCTCTGCGATCTCTCCCCCCCACCCGCGCTAGCCGAGACCGCTCAATGGACGCCATCAAACACCGGCCACAATCTGTTGTTGGGCGTTCACCGTATCTATCTCTCTCTGTGCTTTCTTTGCATTCTCTACTCTCTACTATTTTTTGATTACAAGCATTTATGGAGAGGAGTAAGGAAGAAAATCCAAGGGCATTAATCCCCAGTCCACACGTGAGATATCGCTTTGGTGAAATGAAAAAATACCTGCTATAGATTGGTGAAAGCTACAGAGGGATTTTTTTCTTTTTTTTTGTTGGACACAGTCAAACCAATTTCAATTTGAATAATGAACTTAGGTCCAGTTGTCAACAACAATAGAACTCTACTTGGATCCACGGCAATAAAATTCAATTTCTGAATCGTGCTCCATCCTAAATCGTTATCATCAAGTTCTTTGCGCGTAATGTGGATTTGTTTTCAAACATCTTTGTTTGTTATTGTGTGCTGATTTACATATCTTTTTCTTATGTTCTAGCTTTGTCTTCGACATACTATGTGCCAATCAGAATAAACTAATGCTTCAAAATCTGTTAGAATCTTGAAAGTTCATAAGAGAATTTAAATTTTTTTGTCTTAAATCTTTTGGAATTGGAGGATAAGATAGTGTTTTGGATTAGTTGAAGCGAAATGGAAAGCTAGCCACTTATGATTCATAAATGAATTCTGTTGTATTTTTTTTAAGAAAGTTCTTAGTGATGTATTGTTGTTTGATCTATGTAATGCAAATTTATGAATTGTTGGTCATTAGTTATACTATGGGCAATCGTTTTATTTTGTTCAATTTTAAGCAAAGTAGTTATTGTCAATCCATATTTTCTTAAACATAACACAATAGGTATGGAATGGCAAGATATACACTTCCTATTCATTATACGCATTCTTTTACCTTGGGTAGTGTACCTCACGGGAAATTGGAAATCACCTTAAATTGAGTAGGTGCAAAACTCCTTGTTCAAGTCTTTATAAATTTGCCTATATTTTGTTTAGCAAAGAGGATAATATGTCGAAATAGACAATTAATCTAAACTATAGGTCATACTATGGACCTCAACCTTAATGCGCTTAGTAGTCCTGACCCGAGGCCCAGAGATGGGTCGATTCTACATTTACAACAGCAGCACCGCTCTCGAGAAGTTTGGGAAGCTGATGTAAGTGACATTTGGATAATGTACGTACTTCATAAACTTTAGTGTAAATTTGTCAATCTAATACATGAATTACCAATTTATTTTAGCGCACACGGCCTGTGGATTCAAAAAAGTCAGAGTTCGTATTGCCAAGAAAGGTATACGAGCATTGCCATGGCCGTCACCCCCTATTTTAGAGTTGATACGGCGTGCCCGTTTAGAGGGCCTTTGTTCATTGCCGTTTGTGTCCGTACATTGGGGTCTCATTACGGTACTTTTAGAGAGATGGCAGCCTGAGACACACATGTTTCACTTACGGCCCAGTGAGTCCACAATCACGCTACAAGACGTTGAGGTTTTGTATTTACTAGTTTGCATTTACTGGTCAGAAATTAATGTTATTGTATGGTCTATGTCTTGGCATCTATTGCAGGAGTATTGGATTCCAATAATTTCCCAACGAATGTGGACAAATAATTTATTTCAATTTCATGTGTATAAAAAGGAGACACAAGAACCAGTCTTGCAACTTCATATTTTCATTATATGGCATATAGCAAGCTATGAGGTACACAGTGCTTGATATATTTCAAGCAACGGGTCGTCATTGGTACATTGATAGCGATTTTGAATACCCTTTGAACCCAAACATGCGATACACACCCATCGTCTTTAGAGAAATGCAATGTGAATATCAATGCCGACTTGAACAATATGAAGTTCTAAAATTCGATTGCCGGACTTTCAACATTCCAATTCCACGTTGCCAAGCAGTTGACATGCCAATTGATACTCCTCAGTTGTTGCAAAGAGCCTTGCATCGTTTTCGTGAAGAAATGAATCACATGCAAATGCGTTTGCAACGACATCAGTATCGATTCTTAGCAAATGAACAAAGAGATGAAGGATTAATGGGTGAAGCTCATTTTTATATGGAGGTTAGTATGAACGAAGATGTTCAATCCGACATCGAGATGTTAGACGAAGATCAAGAACCATGAATGTGAGATCATTGGAAGATCAACAACCATTGGAACTCTAAGTTTCTTAATTTTGTCATCCATTCTGTATTGTATCTTAGTGTCATTGTTGGAGTTTTTATTTTGTTGCAGTATCATCTTGATGTAACTATTGCAACTACTTTTCAATTCATGTTTTTTCTTATCAAGCCATTGAGAGTGATTAGTTATAAATTATACTTATCCATGACGATACAAAATAACTAAATTTAAGTGATATTTATTATCTGCATTATTGGAATTACAACAACATTAACATACTAGACATAAACTAATACATCAATAGTTCATACTTAACATAGAAAGGACAAATCACTTAACATACTTAATACATATCCAATACATAACTTCAAATACCTAACACAGAACCAATAATGGGAGATCTACATGTCCTCATCAGACATAGCATAGTCAGATAGATATTTATCATTATTCAAAGCGTTGTTACGTTCATTTTCCGTTAGTTCTTGCTGATTTGCCTTAGCCATCTCTATTGCCAACTGAAGCATGAAATATCTACTCCTGCGCATCAGCATTCTATTATTCTCCTCTTTGATTCGAGACACGGCTGCTTCATATTCACGCTTATTTGTTGTTGGCATCTCTAGAGATCGACGATGTGGAATTTTGACTCCCATGTTATGCAAATCATTAACCAATCACTCTTGCTCTTCAACCCTAAATTTTCATTCTTGTAGAAGACCAACATAGTAATCTTTCGGGCTGGTTCTTTTTTCTTTCCAATATGGATCCTTGAACTTGGGAAGTATCTAGACCCTGGAACTTGCTCCTCTGTTTGCCATATGATAGAACTATCTCACAACTAAGGATTATTACACAAAAATGTAGAAGTTGAAAGATAATTTATAGACAAATGCTTTGGCCAAATACCTAACTCATACTCATAATGGGATCCAATAAGACAAGAGCCAGTAGGGGACCACAAAAAGCTATATATTAATAAGGCTGTATAAAAGAGCAATATAGTTTACAAGGATAAAGTTGTATAAAATGACGAATAAAATTTTGATAGTTAAAAAAGTCTGTACGAATTTTTTAAGGCTGAAAATGGTTGTATGAATTGATGGTGGCTGAAAAAGCTGAAAGAATCGAAAAGTCTGCAATTGAAAGACTATACCCGGAATGAGACTGAAAAAAGCTCAACGATTTGAATAATGCTGAAAAAAACTGTAGGAATTGATTA
Source organism: Rhododendron ovatum (assembly GCA_019656835.1). Classification (NCBI taxonomy): domain Eukaryota; kingdom Viridiplantae; phylum Streptophyta; class Magnoliopsida; order Ericales; family Ericaceae; genus Rhododendron; species Rhododendron ovatum. The sequence continues at coordinate 30,777,645 of CM033795.1, read as the reverse complement.
AGGCTGAAAAAGCTGAATGCATTGAACAGGGCTAAAAAAGCTGAAGAAATTGAATAAGTGTGAAAAAGGCTATAGTAATTGAATAAGGCTGAAACAAGCTGAAGTAATAGAGTAAAGGTAAAAAAGCATGAACAAATTTAATAAAGCTGAAAATGGTGTATGAATTATAAGTACAATTTTTTTCAATGAAGTTACTAAAGTGCATCAACATTTTTGGACAATCATTTTTTTTTTCAATTTTAAGCAAAAAGTAGTTTCCTCTGTTCAACAGCCAAATATTAAAACACCACAAACGTGGTTCGCAATTTTTTTAAACGATTTTACTTTTGTTGTTATTTTATAAGGTAGAGTCAGTTGAAATGGTGCTACCTAATTAGGTAGAGCTACTTCAAGTGGCGCTACCTATTTAGGTAGAGCTACTTCAAGTAGCGCTAGTCCACGGCCAATTGTCCACGTCATACAGCCAACGTGGCACATGGCAGAACGCTACATGGCAAGTAGCGTCAATTGTAATGGCGCTACTTAGGTAGCGCTTTTTGAAGTGGCTCTACCGAGTAGTTTTAAAAATAGTTTGAAAATGAGAGTATTATGGCTAATAGTTCTAAAAAAATGATTTACTTTGATAAAAAAAACTCGAAAAGGGCTATATGCCACTCAAAGGTACTATTGTTAACAAAATACTTCATTCGTCCCTTATTTAGAGTCCAGTATTTTATTTTGTGCTGTCTCTTAATAAGTATCTATTTTGTAAAGCTCGGAAGGTAAAAGTTGGTGCATTGTCTATTTTGTCCCTAAAAATATATTTCATTTTAAAAAGTTAGTGAGTAAAAATGTAATGATGATGGGTAAGTAGGAAAAATAAAAAAAAAATGTTGATGTGAAAGATGTAATAATGATGTATTTTTAATAAGTTGGAGTTACTCCCTCCGTTCCAAAATAACTGGCCTTTTTAGAAAAGCATGTCATTTTCAATTGCTTATATATCTTTCAATATGAATGTCAAAAAATATACAATATGGATCTTATTTAATAGATTATAATTAGTTCTATTAAACAAAATTTTCAAAATCACATAAAACTTCATAAATTGAAAGATATAAGCATTTGAAAATGGCACGAAGTCCCAAAAAGATCACTCATTATGGAACGAAGAGAGTACAAAGCAGAACACTTTAAAAGGAACTGAGGAAGTATTACTTTGGAATTATGACAACTATGTTTTGTTGCCTATATTTATTGTTAAGTAATTTTTTTTTTGGTTTAATTTAAACTAAGTTATTGTACAATTTTTCCTAGTTCGTCAAAAAGTTGATAGCATCAGTTGAATCTATTATTTTTCTAATAAATGCATGGGCCCCGTATCCTACAAGCTCGCACAGGGGCCAAAAATTTCAGAGCCGCGGATAGTCTCTACCGTACCCCGAATCCTATGCTTTGGTCTTGTATATCGATCGCTTCCAATACTGTGCTGTGCTGCGTTGTATTGGAATTGTTTTTCCCGGGATTTCGAACTCACTCCAGCTTGATAATAACGTCTATAACGGCTTGTTTGTTTGGGGTAGAGGTGACAATCTCAACCTATTTTTTTAAATTCGTCATCACTGTGATGACACCCATCCAAATGGTGGAGTTTGCTTGGGGACTTGCCAATAGCAATCAACCCTTTCTTTGGATAATAAGGCCAGATCTTGTTGTCAGCGAAACAACAGTTCTTCCCCGGAGTTGGTGGTTGCGGCCAAGGAGAGAGGCTTGCTAGCAAGTTGGTGCCCACAAGAAAAAGTCTTGTCACACCCGTCTATCGGAGGTATTTTGACTCATTGCGGGTGGAACTCCACTCTCAAAAGTGTTGGAAATTTTCCAGGAAAATCGGATGAATAAAATCGAGGCATACAGAGGGTCTCTCAAGGCAACCGATAGGCCTCTATTTGGTTCAACGAATTTGGACGTGTACTAAGACCTAGAGTTATAACATGGTTTACTCCTCCCAATTATGAGGTTAATGGCAGATTTGAATTCTCAAATTCATTGCGGGAGTTACATGAAATTCAATTCCCGAATTCATTATAGGAGGTTTTCTTCCTTCATATTGGTGTATCATGTTTTGGTAGAAAAACTAGCGATTCATATTGCTCCATTTTACTCTGTATATTGTTCTTGTGACAGAGAGACAGACAGTTGTTCAGTTTGCCAAGGCAGTCGACGGTGGTGTTCCGACGGCTTGCGGTTTAGTCGAGCCAACCCTGGGAGAAAGACGCCAACACATCCTACAACACCCACGGTAGACGGCAAATCTTTCTTAACGAGGCTGTGGCATCACACAGGACTCGGTTCTTGATCCGAAAATTCTGTTTATATCTCATACTTACGATTTGTCTACTGTTATGTATTTTGTAACTTGATTCGTTCATGTAATCATGTTGTTATCAATGAGATTGTTCTCTGGAATTTCTGTTATTGCCGAATTCTTCCCAACAAACTTAATAAAGATTCGGATCTCTGATCGGCAAAGAATTCCAGAAAACAGTTTCTCTTATGGACTAATATTTGGGTTGCAAGAACCGATTCATGGCAGATTGATTATCCAATTCATTCGCCGCTGTCACGAGTTGGTGACTCTCAGTTCACCCACATGCAGGTCATGCACGCCAAATCTTTATCTACGGTATCTGTATAACTGTAGTGATAGTTGGTTACTTTTGGGCTGTGGCAGTGCATGTTTACAATATTGGTAATGATGATCATGCTATGCAAGTAATCGGTGCTAGTTGGTTTTGGACTAACGTACTCTTTGATGCAGTGCAGTTTTTCCTTTTCTTTAATTAGAAAAGGTACTTTCTTTGGGAACTCTACTGATTTGGTTTAAGAGCACATCCCATATAAATTTAAAAGTTGTGGTTTATACTATGGGTTAATAGTTTTCGTTTCACGGACTTGTGGAAAGAAGTTTGTGTGGTTTCTAAGATCAGTAGTAGTTTTCACGAACGGAGAAAAATAGCCCGGTAGTTCTGTTCATTTGGCAATTATATTCCTATAAAGAAAAGTTTCGGTTTTGTTCGAAAGGGGATATTCAGTTATGCCGTTTGAGATTCAGAAACAGTGAATGTGGCCTAATGATGAGTCACCGACGTATTTGTAATTTGCGCCTGGTATTGGAGTATTATTCTATGGTACCTTTGCACATGTGACGGCCAATTTGACTTTGTTTTTTTTTTTTTTTGGTAACTTCCAATTTGACTTTGTTACTTGGCTTGATATTTGACTATTGGACTAACGCTCTGAGAATTCTAGTTATCCTGGTTACGAATTATGAACCCGGTTAAGTTTGACATTACAGTTTGCTTAATGAGTGTTGTGCATTAACATGATCAGTAATCAAGCCAATTTCGGGTTGCTTGGGAAAATGTTTGTTTTCCCTTTTTGTGTTTGATCTCGGTTTGGAGGACTGAAACTTATTCTTTTTAGAATAATTTAATTTAATCCATATTTGGGCATAATTTTTGTGGATGGAAATTTTGGTGATTGTTTCCACAGGGTGGTGGATAGCATGCGGTTGGTCGGTGTTCATGATTGAAGGATGGTACACACCTAGCATGGTGGAGTCTCACTTGTGTGCGAGACTAGAGTAATCTTCTTGGCTTTGGCCTTGATAGTAGATTGCTTTGTGGATGCTGGAAGGGAAAAAAAAAAAAACAGTTTGGCTTCGGCCTCGAACAGTCATGCACACCTGGGCCGTGTATGGATTTTGTGAAAACTATTGGGCTATGGCCTCGGTTAGTCGTGCGCGACTTGACCTCGGATCAGTTTTGTGGTAAAACTGTTTGGCTTTAGCCTCAATCAGTTGTGCGTGACTCAATCACGGATGTTGATAACAGATAGGCTACAGCCTCGGTCAGTCGTGCGCGACTTGACCTCAAATCAATAGTTTATACGGCTTCTAGGGTGGTCTACTCCGCTTGGACCATGCGTGGTCATTCGGATTTTTTTCGGGAAAAGTTCTTGTTTTTGGGACAAAAGCAGATTGGGATTAATCAACCAGTAACAATACTATTAATACCCCATGTTTGTGTATTGGAGGTGCATTGTATATACTTAAAAATTGGAGTTTTTAAGAATTGGGTTTATGGCTCTTAATGATGGCTGGAGTTACTAGTCAGAAATGGATTGTGATAGTGTAACCTATGCACGTGGTTTTTTAGCTTTCTATTTCAATTGGTTTTGTCCTTTTCTTGTCCGTTAGTAAGGTCTATTTTTCCATTGAAAAAAAAAGGAAAAGAAAAACATAGTATATGTTATTTATTGATGCAAAGCCAAAAACTTTGGAGTTCACACTTTTTGTTTAGCATAAATATCAGTCAGTTATGCTATGATGAGAATAATAGATTCTATGATTCTATGTTAATATGTGAATTCGGTAAGGTTTTCCACGTGTAAATGGGAAATATGGAGATATTTGTACAGGCTTGAACTTTTATATAGTATAAAAGTTCAGGAAACTGGTCGCATTTGGCATCTTTGCACACTATATGCATATATGTTGTTGGAGATCTCAAATGGTTCTAACAATGGGAATACCTGTGATGGTATTGTCCTAAGTGGTTTGACCACAACTGTCTGGTGCGCCAATAGTGGTTTTTACGGAACATGTTCCTCTCGTTTGGGAAAATGAGTAGGACGGGCAAGTGGCTGCCGTTGTAAGGTTCAAGTGACAAGGAATTCTTTTCAATAAGTTGGAATAAGAATTGAACCATTGAACTTAATCCACATTGAGGTGTGCCATTTAAAAGTTATGTCCAACACAAAGTGGCAACAGGTATTTTGTTACTTTTGTCAATATTAGCATGAAATATTGCTAGGTGTATATTTGCTCGAGAGCAATGGACAAAATATTGGATAAAACTCATTCTTGTAAAGAATGAAGCAGAAGAATAAGGTGGTGGATAGAACCGATGTTGTACACTTACCGTTTGGTGGAACTTTTTGTCTAGCATGGTAGTTCATCAAATCACTACACCTTATTTGCTTCAACACTACAGAGTTGTTAAAAGGCTAAATCTTGCCTTAAAAGGCTATGATTGATGCTATGTTGATGGAGTAAAGCATTTCTCTCCAAATATGAGGGCCTTAATGAGGTATCATGCAAGAAAGTTGACAAAACCCTAAAGTTGTGGGGTCTAATCCCTTCCTATAAATTCTCACGAATGTGGGGGTGTCTTGCAAAAAGTGGTTGTACCTACACTTAAGAAGGTGAGAATAGGCCTAATGATTGTTGATTGTGTGTGCACAATAGCAAATTGTATTATGTCTTAATGTGAGTATTAGATATTCACGAGAATAAGACCATGGAATCTAGGAATGGGTCGTTCTGTGAACCCATATTTTAAGATAGATCCATAAAGGAGTCGAGTTCGGTTCAGCAAACGTTGGTGAAAGCAGTCAAGATCAAGAGGTAGGAGTTGATGTTGAGCCTAGCTAAAACATCAACATCATTTGGTCCAGACTTCCTAACTTTTATGTTAGAAAGTGAGCCTCGGACATTCAAGACAGTAGCGAGCTCTCCTGAGCGTCCTTTGTGAAAGGAGGCTATTAAGAGTGAAATTGACTCCATTCTGCAGTAAGTCGATGAGCTACGTATGAGTCAAATGGATGTCAACTAGCTTTCCTAAATGGCAATTTAGATGAAGGAATCTACATATAACAACTTGAGGGTTGTTCTACGCCATGTTAAGTAAGGAAAATATGTAGGCTTGTTAGATCTCTGTATGTCTAAAGCAAGCACCGAAACAATGGTATGAGAAATTTGACAATGCTATGTTGTCAAGTGGGTTCAAAATCAACAAATGTGACAAGTGTGTTTATGTCAAGGACACAGACGAAGTGTACATCATTTTGTGTCTCTACGTTGATGACATGCTCATTATTGATAGTAATGAAAGAATCATTCAGTCTACCAAGGATATGTTAAACTCAAAATTTGACATAAAGGATATGGGTCTTGTGGGTCTTGCAGATGTCATTATGGGTGTCAGATCACCAGAATATCTGTCGAACTTGCGTTCTCTCAGACACACTACGTTGACAAGATTCTTGAAAAGTTCAACCCGTCTGATTCAAGTGTCACAAGAACCCCTATGGATTTAAGTCTGCATTTATCCAAGAATGGGGGGGAAGGCGTATCTCAATTAGAGTATTCTTGGATAATTAGGAGCTTAATGTACTTGATGAGTTGTACAAGGCCGATGTAGCTTATTCAGTCAGCAGATTGAGTAGATAAACGAGTAATCCAGGCCGTGATCACTGGAAAGCAATAGTCAGGGTTCTGCACTATTTGAGGTATACTCATGATCTGGGATTGCACTACACCAAATATCCAGCAGTACTGGAAGGGTATTGTGATGCAAATTGGATATCAAATATGAAGGACTCAAAATCTACAAGTGGATATGTCTTTATATTTGGTGGTGCAGCTGTTTTTTAGAAATCCTCCAAACAGACGTGTATAGCACGTTCAACGATGGAAACAGAGTTTATCGCTCTAGATAAAGCATCTGAGGAGGCAGAGTGGCTCCGTCAGCTTTTGGAGGACATACCAAGACGGCCAAAACCTGTGCCAGCAATTTGTATCCATTAATATGTATAATGGTAAGTCTAGACATATTCGACGTAGACATAATACCATTAAGAAACTACTCTCAAGTGGGGTTGTCGCTATTGACTATGTGAGGTCAAAGGACAATATTGCGGATCCGCTAGCCAAAGGGTTAAACCGAGAGCCAGTTGAGCAAGCATCGAAAGGGATGGGGCTAAAGCCACTACGCTCATAGTTACCGTGGGGGTAGCCAACCTAGTTGACTGGAGATCCCAAGATCTAGGTTCAATGAGACTATTTTTCACAAGTAGCCGAGAATGATCACTGAGGAGACTCAGTCTCCTGCCCATTCTTATGGTGTAGAACAGCGATACCTGCAAATGAAAAGAGGTTAAGGATTGCTTTTAATGACTCATATGCGCTGGATTTCCAGCCGGGGTATAACAGGATACTCTTTATAGGAAGGTCACCTGTGTTAGTATGAAGTGGGGCCGTTTCTTTGAGAATTGTGGCGAAATTCCCGAGAAAATACTCGCAGAACCAGGAAGGGGGTGTCATGGCCAAAATGAACCCAACAGTGAAAACTGAACTACGTCAGGAGAAGTCTTGTGTGACCTCTGTTGTCTCGGTTTACATCGGCGGCGAAACAGTTCAAAGCGGGACCGCACACTGGTCTGCCAATAAATTCGATAGCCTATCACAAGGGAAGGTTCCAGGCCAAAAGCCACCTATCCTATGCAGGGATTATCCGTTGTCTCTCTCTCGAATAAGCTTTGTACTCTGCGTCAGTATGTCTGCCAATTTCATTCATGGGGGGGATTGTTGGAAATTTTCCAGAAAAATCAGATGAATAAAATCGAGGCATATGGAGGGTCTCTCGAGGCAACCGATAGGCCTCTATTTGGTTCAATGAATCTGGACGTGTACTAAGACTAGGAGTTACAACATGGTTTACTTCTCCCCATTATGAGGTTAATGGCAGATTTGAATTCTCAAATTCATTGCGGGAGTTACATGAAATTCAATTCCCGAATTCATTATAGGAGGTTTTCTTCCTTTATATTGGTGTATCATGTTTTGGAAGAAAAACTAGAGATTCATATTGCTCCATTTTACTCTGTATATTGTTCTTGTGACAGAGAGACAGACAATTATTCAGTTCGCCAAGGCAGTCGATGGTGGTGTTCCGACGGCTTGCGGTTTAGTCGAGCCAACCCCGAGAGAAAGACGCCAACACATCCTACAACACCCACAGTAGGCGGCGAATCTTTCTTAAGGAGACTGTGGTATCACACAGGACTCGGTTCTTGATCCAAAAATTCTGTTTGTATCTCATACTTACGATTTGTCTACTGTTATGTATTTTGTAACTTGATTCATTCATGTAATCATGTTGTTATCAATGAGATTGTTCTCTGGAATTTCTGTTATTGCCAAATTCTTCCCAACAGAAAGCATTTCTAGTGAGATGCCCATGTTGTGTTGGCCGTTTTTTGGAGATCAGCAAACTAATTGTTGGTATTGCTATGGTAAATGGGGTATTGGCATGGAGATTCAGAATGATGTTAAGAGAGATGAAGTTGAGACAGTAGTGAGAGAGTTGATGGTTGGGGAAAAGGGGAAGGCGATGAAGGAATGGGCGATGAAGTGGAAGAAATTGGCCGACGAAGCTACTTCAAAATCATCTAGTTCGTCTATCATGAACCTTGATAAATTGGTCAATCAAGTGCTTATCTCTACTACACATTAAAATTGATTCGAATTGATAAGAGTGATGATAACAAATTCATGATTTTGCGCTACTAGTTGGGTGCATTTTCTAAGTTCATATGTTCTTGTGTGTATTGAAGCCAAGCAAGGCCAACAGCCTGCATTGAATTGGTCATCCTTTTGTATTTCGTACTTTTTGGGTTGAAAGATGACTTGAACACGTCATGTACTACATAATGCTTTCAATTTTTTTTTTGTTATCAATATGTAGACTGTCTTTTTTCGTTAGTGGATATGATTGTATCTTTTTGTAATTGCTTTTGATGATTTCGTGGTGGAAAAACTGTCATCTTAGACTTTTAATTATGCTTTAAAATTGTCATCTTCTAAAAATAATGGTTTAAAGCGCTTTTAATTACATTTTTCACCTGCAATCTTATATTTTTTTGTTATACTTGCAAAGTGATCTTTATAGGTATTAATTACGGTTTCAAAGTGTCATCTAAAATTCAAACTTTTAATGACTCCTCCATGGATGACGGTTTCGGAAATGTAAGCTTTCACTTTTAATGAACGCATTATTGCAGAGGGACGAAGTGATTAGAGCCAAATTATTCAGTTTTGTTCCTACAGAAGATTTGGAAGACGTGGAAAATTATGTGGATGAGAGAGCACCCCGAATTTCTCAACAAGAGACAAAATCAAAAGTAATTCTTTGAACTTGTACTTGAACTTACTTTCTTACTTGGAAGTGTTGTATGGAGGAAAGGAAGTAACTGGTTGCTTGGGTAAGACTGTCTTTGTTTTACTCTGCTACACTGTTGAATGTGATTTGAACCTTACTACAAAAGATATTGTGATATCTTCTTTGTTGCTTTATCCATAGTATTTAGATTGACTCCATGCATCTGACCCATGCTTTGCTCACACACATGGTCTGCAGTTGGCTGCTGCTTCATTGGTTTAATGAACAAGATAAAAATCTGATTCAGGGCAGTAGTGCATATGTTTTAGTTGGGCATTGTATGCTTATGAATGTCTAGGTTTTATTTTTGGGCATTTGTTGCCAATTTCATTGTTGTTTGCCCAGGTTTTGGCTTCTATTGGCTAGTCCATGTTGTTGCATTGGACATTGGGTGTCTCCAGTGGGTGCCCCCTTTTTGTTGCAAGTGCATTTTGCTGTTGGAATGTCCATTTTGTTGCTGTCTTGGACAACTGCTGCATTTGTAACTCAAGCTAGTGCTTTTGAGTTGGCTACCTTTGCATGTTTTTCTTTTATGTTTGTACCTACCCTTGGGGGTTGTCCCAATCAATCTGCTCCATTTGGTGTTCTTAAAAACATTCAATTTTGGATTGAAAAGATACCCCGCAAGATGCGAAACCTTAGGGTCGCCGTATACCCATGCACAGCGAAGAATGGATTTTGGACCCCCATTCCCCCGTTCACAAGGGCTCCAACAATGCCCGGATTCGTCCACGAGAAGTATTTTTCAATCTAAAATCACTTTTTTTATCATTTGAAAATAGGAGCAGTGCCCGAACTGGCCACGGCGTGCTAATCACCCTGTGATCCTACCTATACGACTACTCACTCATCATTAAACAATAAACAAAAGAAACCTTAACTTGCATCATGTTTGAAATCCAATTTAAACAAAAGATAACAACTAAATGAATACCGATGTACAACTTTAATAAAGAACGGAAATTAAAACAAATTATTGGGATGCAAGTAATTGAACGAACCCTCAAAAACTTGAAGGGAAAAGCTCTGAAACAAAATAACGTAAGAGAAAACCTGTTGAAAGAAAAATCAAACCAAAAGAAATGTCTCGGCAGCCCCGTTGTTTGTTATTTCCGATGGCCCCGTTCGTCGTCCTTCTTCCTGTAAAAAGTCACTGTAAAAAAAATGCTGCGGAAAGCCAAAAGTCTTGTGTCAGAGATCCCCTGTACCGCAGCCCTGTTCTTCTCCTTTTATAAGTGATGAGAAGTGCTGCCTTAAAAAATAGTAAAACCCTACTCTTCTGTTGCCCATCAAAGCCGTATACCTCATGGGCCCACCTAAGTAAAATGTGCCAATTCCTTTTCTTATTTCACGTTTCGCCCAAAAGCCCAATTCTCAGTCATACCAATTAACAAAAATTTTACTTTCGGCCCACCAAATACTTGGAATATTTTTTTGCAACTCATTTCACTTCACATAGACAAACACCACTGTACAGTGGAGGAAAAATTATATGGTGCAATTCACACTTCCATCAGCAACTAACGTATTAAGCTTCCAAACACCTACAGTACACAAATTAAGCATTAAACTCCGAATAATAATATACATGGGACTTAACAAAGATAAATTATGGGGCGCTAATGTGAACATTTACGCGCCTATCACACCCCCCAACTTACACTTTGCTAGTCTCGAGCAAAGAAAACAAAATGCAACTTAAAAATAAATAAATAAATTAAAACCGATAGTTCTTTTAAACCCCCAGGCAGCCCTGGTGGGACGAGTGAAGTCTCGTGAGGGTTTTTAACAATGATCACCCACAAAACACTGTGAATCCTCTCCACATGAAACTCAAAAACTGTAAGACAGCTCAATGATACCTCAAACAAAAAAACACGTAGCCATCGTAAAAAGATAATGAGCATAAGCAGTTCTAGATACTATCAAGTCAAAAAAAATAAGTCATGGCACCGATACTTAGCGTGTGTGAACAAAGGCTTCGGTTACAAGTGAAAAATAACCAAAAGTTCTCTCCGGACCGAGTCTCGACTTCAAATCTCACCGTGTCATACACTCAACAAATGAAATCACTCGAAACAAGGTACATATTACTCTCAATATGTGTGGTTGGAAGTTATGTAAATGAAAACAAAATACTCTGCACACGATGACACGAAAAGAAAGCTCTTTATAGTGGACACACGATCTCATGAACAGAATGTAAAATATTGGAAACCTTCTCTATTCATCAATCCACAACCCATTGCCCCTAGGATCAAATAGGACTTTAATTCCGGTGATAACATTAGGTAAAGGAAAGCATTTCAAGGTTAGGGTCAAACATTCAAGTGTCTTGAGAATAGGCTAACCACATCTCCTAGGCAAATATAACGATGCGTGCCTTTTTTTTTTCTTTTTCTTTTTTTTCGACTTTGCCACATCTCTCTTTCCTACAATAATCTAGTGTCTTCCCTTTTTACTTTTTTTTTTCTATGGGAAAGATCACCAATCAGTAAAACTCAATTCACTACATTTACTCTCTCTTCTGAAAAATATACCTCCACACAATTATCCAAGTCTTCTCAAGACACAATATAGATAGAATAGCTCAACAAGAAAAGGGTATCATGCGAGAGGCTCAAATGGACTCACAAGAGATAAATGTATGAAAGAAAGAAATGAACCGACTCTAAATAGCAAAGATGGCCTATAATCCTCTCCAATGGGCAACACAGCCATGCAATTTTCCAAATCCAAGAGATAAGTAGGCAATTCAAAACATTTTCAACACTCGACAACAAAAATAATGAGATCAATAACGAATTTACTCTTTTTTTTTTTTTTTTGACAACAAGAGTTTATTTGACACCACTCCAAGAAAAGATACGGCTCTAAACTCACATGGGACATAAGTCTCCACTAAACTAGTCATCAAGAATAATCAAGTCACAACTCACAAGCAATCAAAGCCCAAATAGACGTGAAGTGCAAATATGTTAAAAATAAATACCATGACAAATTTTTCGTGACAAGCTAGCAAAAAGAACTATAATGCCACCATAGTATTACAAGAATCAACAAGAGTTTATTTGACACCACTCCAAGAAAAAATACGGCTCTAAACTCACATGGGACATAAGTCTCCACTAAACTAGCCATCAAGAATAATCAAGTCACAGCTCACAAGTAATCAAAGCCCAAATAGACGTGAAGTGCAAATATGTTAAAAATAAATACCATGACAAATTTTTCGTGACAAGCTAGCAAAAAGAACTATAATGCCACCATAATATTACAAGAATGACTATCATATCTCAATCAATCGCAAGCCAATCTCAACAGCTTTAGAGTCTCGTGCAAAAAGAAACCCACTATTTTTTCAATTTTTTTCAATTTTTTAACAAAATAACGAACAAAGATCTCTCTCCCCCCCCCCCCCCCCCCCCCCCCCCCCCCCCCCCCCAACCCAACTTGAACTATTCAATGTCCTCATTGAAAGCATAAAAAAAATAACGATAGGACATAAACATAAAAGAGAGGATAGATATCACCTCGAAAAAGAGGGGCTAAGCAGAGTAAATTATAGATAGAGGGAGACCCCCCAACTTGGATCAAACAACCTGCAAAATATTAGCCTCCAAGACAGCAAGAAAAATAACTAAAAGAAATAAACAAGGCAAAAATAAAATGAAAGACAAAAAATTAAACCATCCACTTTCTTCACGCGAAAGACACGAGTACTACTTTTCTCCCTGGCCAAAGACTGTGTTTCCCTATTTGTTGGAAGGACAATATGCATAGGATTCAACGATATCTTGAGAAGTGTACCATCATCTAATAGGCTGTCACTCCCTCTGGGGCTGCCAGATTCCTTACCCACCACTCCGTTTGTGAAGCAATCTCCACAGAGTTTGGACATTAAAGTCAGATGGTTCAGACAGAATTCTCGCTGCTAACTACGCGCCTGCCGTCAGACCCAACCTCCTAAGTACTACATACATAGCTTCGACCAGGTGGCTATACCAGACCATTATGCTAATTTTTTTTCCTTTTCCTTTTTTTTTTTTTTTGGATTTAAAATTAACAAGAAATAAAAGAACAAGTATACAAATATTGTTCCCAAAACCCAAGTCAATGATGGGTACCCCTATTGCTAGGGCCGGGTCCACTTCTTAGTGAAGACAGTGGTACGCGAAAGCTACCCGTCGGAACGTAGCCCAACGGCTACACAACAGGGTCATCCGAATAAACAGGATCGACCAAAATCTCATCAGGTTCACCTACTTCCACATATTCCAAAAATGGTTTAGACGTTCCATTAACCTTGGAAAATTTTATTCTTAGGGTCACAAACATCTACCGACCATTCGGATAAACCTTATGCACAACGTAGGGACCGTCCCACCGGGACCTCAACTTACCAGGAAATAAATGAAGGCGCGAGTTATACAGTAACACTTTGACCAACACTAAAGGTTTTGCGCTGAATATTTCTATCATGATACGCCTTAACCTTAGCCTTATAAATACTCGCACTCTCATACGCGTCATTCCTAATCTCCTCAAGCTCACACAACTGGAGCTTCCTATGGGCACCCGCCTCAGGTAAACGCGCATTTAGCGTCTTAATGGCCCAATAGGCCTTATGCTCCATCTCAACGGGCAAGTGGCAGGCCTTACCATAAACAGCCGGTAGGGTGAAGCACCCAACACGGTCTTGTAAGCAGTGCGGTAGGCCCACAAGGCATCGGTCAACCGAAGTGACCAATCCTTCCTATTCGGGTTCACGGTCTTCTCTAGAATCCCTTAATCTCGCGATTTGCTAGCTCAGCCTGACCGTTGGTTTGAGGGTGATAAGTAGACACCTTGTGAGAGATGCCATACTTGCTCATTAATGCCCCAAAAGACCTATTGCAAAAGTGCGTACCCTGATCAGAGATAATGGCACGTGGCATGCCAAACCTTGACAAAATGTTAGTTCGTAAGAACTCTAGTACGACCTTGGAATCACTGGTCTTAGTGGGACTGCCTCAACCCACTTGGAAACATAATCCACCGCCAAGAGGATGTACTCATAACCGTATGACACCGGAAACGGGCCCATGAAATCAATACCCCAACAATCGAAGACCTCTATCACAAAAATGTTCTGTAGGGGCATCATATTCCGCGGGCCAACCTTGCCTAATTTCTGACACCGGTCACACGACTTACAAAAGACGTACGCATCCTTAAAAAGACTCGGCCAAAAGAAACCACACTCACTGACCTTGGCGGCGGTCTTCTTTGCGGAGAAATGACCTCCGCACGCCTCGGTGTGACAAAACTCTAAAATTCCCCTTTGATCAGTTTCGGGGACACACCGGCGCACTATCTGGTCCGCGCAATACTTGAACACATATGGATCATCATAATATATTGCCGGACCTCTCTCAAAAATCGCTGCTTCTCAGCTGTGGACCAATGGGGTGGAATTTGCCCAGTCACCAAATAATTGGCGATATCTGCAAACCATGGGCACACATTAGCAGCGAACAACTGCTCGTCAGGGAAAGAATCCACAATGGGGAGATGAGAGGTGGGGTCCTCAAACTCCAGACGAGACAGGTGGTCGGCCACTACATTCTCAACCCCTTTCTTATCCTTAATCACGAGGTGGAATTCTTGCAGCAAAAGAATCCACCGGATAAGGCGAGCCTTCGCATCCGCTGCTCATCAGATACTTCAAGGCCGCATGATCGGTATACACCACAATCTGCGAACCCACCAAGTAGGACCGGAACTTGTCTAAGGCAAACACCACCGCGAGCAATTCCTTCTCAGTAGTGGTGTAGTTCATCTGTGCCTCGTTCAATGTCTTGCTCGCATAGTACACGACGCAGGGATCCTTCCCTCGCCGTTGCCCTAAAACTGCCCCGACAGCATAGTCAGAGGCGTCGCACATCAACTCAAAGGGCAAACTCCAATCTGGAGGCTACACGATCGGCAGAGTAGTGAGACTTCGCTTCAACGTTTGAAAAGCCTCCTCACACGCCTCGGACCATACAAAAGGCGTGTCTTTTGACAGTAAATGGCACAACGGCCGGGAGATAGCACTAAATCCCTTAATGAAACGCCGGTAAAAATCGGCGTGACCGAGGAAAGACCGAATGTCTTTTACAGACTTTAGAGTGGGAAGATTTGCGATCAAATCAATCTTCGCCCTATCCACCTCAATACCCTTGGATGAGACAATGTGTCCCAACACAATCCCTTGGGTCACCATGAAGTGGCACTTCTCCCAATTAAGCACAAGTTGCTTCTCCTCGCACCGTTGCAAGACCTTTCCTAAATTCTCGAGGCATTCGTCAAACGAATCCCAAAAAACTGAAAAGTCATCCATAAACACCTCCATGATCTTCTCTACCATGTCGCTAAATATTCCCATCATGCACCTTGAAAAGGTTCCGGGAGCATTGCACAAGCCAAACGGCATGCGACGGTAGGCAAACGTGCCATAAGGACACGTGAAGGTGGTCTTCTCCTGATCCTCCATGGCAACCTCAATCTGATTGTAGCCAGAGTACCCATCCAGGAAGCAATAGAATGCCCGGCCAGCCACCCTCTCCAGAATTTGATCAATGAATAGGAGAGGAAAGTGCTCTTTTCGGGTGCTCGCATTGAGCTTCCGGTAATCTATGCAAACTCGCCACCCAGTTTGAACACGGGTCGGTACTAGCTCACCTTTGCCGTTTCTCACGACGGTCACTCATGCCTTCTTAGGCACCACCTGCACAGGACTCACCCACTCACTATGGGCTATCGGGTAAATAATACCCGCATCTAAAAGCTTTAGCACCTCAGCCCAAACCACCTCCTTCATATTGGGGTTCAGACGACGCTGAGGTTGCCTAAAAGGCTTCACATCCTCATCAAGAAAAATACGATGTGTACACACTGTTGGACTAATACCCTGCAAATCCGCTATCGTCCAGCCTATCACACCCTCGTGCTTCCTTAACAAAGTAAGCAACTTAGCCTCTTGATCTGCCTCGAGGGATGAGGAGATCACAACCGAAAAAGTATCATCGCCTTTAAGGAAGGCATACTTAAGCGTGTTCGGCAGAGGCTTTAACTCTGGTTTAGGTGGCTGGACAGACGATGGGAGAGCTTTAGCAAGTGGGGCGCCCAGCGGCTCAGGAACTTGGGTTCCAAGCGGCGCCACACACATCCTCCACTGCAAGCATCTCCATCAAACTTCCTACCTCTGGAGAATCTAAAAATGACGCCCTTTCGGCGGTTAAGGCTATCTCCAGAGGATCCTTGTATAACACACTATCGACATGCTCTTGTACCAGCGTGTCGATCAAACTCACCTCATATATCTCCTCATCATCCTCAACCCGGCTATCCACGTTGAAAACATTCACCTCCATTTTCAAGTCCCCAAACGACAATTAGACTTGTCCAGTTTTACAATTCATGACAGCACTGGAGGTGGCTAAAAATGGACGGCCTAGGATGATAGGAGTCTTTTCAAAGACCTCTGGTATTGGGCATGTATCCAGGACAATGAAGTCGACTGGAAAAAGAAACTCGCCCACTTGAATTAAAACATCCTCCACCACCCCTTTTGGAATTCTCACACTCCGGTCAGCCAACTGCAGCATGACCGGTGTGGCTTTCAAATTGCCTAAGCCAAGCTTTAAGTATACTGAATCGGGGAGCAGGTTGACACTCGCTCCTAAATCCAGCAAAGCCTTATCAAACTTTTGGCCCGCAATAGCTATAGGGATGGTCGGACAACCAGGATCCTTACACTTGGCGGGGATCTCAGCCTGGAGAATGGAGCTCACTTGCTCCGTCAGAAGCACTTTGTCCTGACTCTTAGTTCTTCGCTTCGACGTACATAAATCCTTCAAGACCTTAGCAAACTGAGGAATTGAGTCAATGGCTTCCATCAAAGAGATAGGAAACTGAACTTTCTTGAATAATTCAAGCATTTGAAAGTTCACATTGACCTTAGGTTTCGCCACCAAGCGATTTGGATATGGAGCAACGGGTGGCGTTGGAGTCGCAGGGGCCGTAGTTGCAGGCACCACCACTTCAGGAGACTTCGTCTCTTTTTCTACCTTAGGAACACTTCCCAAATCTGGAATGATTGCTGGAATAGCTACCGGCACCGGGGGTGGCACCGATTTCTGCTTTGAGGGCAAATCTTTGTCAATCACCTTCCCACTTCTGAGAGTGGTGATCGCCTTAGCATCTTCCAAACTGAGATTCGGATTACTTGAGCCAGAAGAATCTCCCACATAATGGGTACCAGCGGCATTGACTAAAGGTTGAGAAGGAAACTTTCCCTTCTCCTGTTGGACTTGTCCAACTGCCGCCGTCAACTAGGTCAATTGGGTCCTAATGTCACCAATTGCCTGTTTGGTTTGTTCACTGAAGCTTAACTGAGACTACATGAGAGCCTTCATCATCTCATCAGTCTGCTTATCCCGCGGGGGATGGTTTATGCCTGGGGGTGGTCCAAAAGATGAAGGACCGAACCCCTGCTGCTGCTGCTGAGGTGGGTAACAAAACTGGGTCATTTGGCCTTGAGGAGGCCGGAACTGTTGAACTTGCGGCTGAAGTGGTGCTTGGGGTTGCACTGGGGCTTTTTGATCCCTCCATCTCAAAAGTGGATTTTGGGCCCACCCTGGATTGTAGGTATTTGAATAAGGATCCCAACGCTGGTTAAGCATGTTCACCTCAGCCTGGTTACTATGGTATGCGTCTTTGACAATGGAAAATCCGGGGCAAGCAGTGACAAGATGCCCCGGACACTTACATAACGCACACACCTCTTCGACTCTCACCTTATTCGCCTAATGGACTTGCTTAAGCTTCAAGTCCTCTAATTGTTTAGCCATCTTGTCCAGCTGAGACTGGACATTGTGCTCTCGCATACTAGAAGGAAAAATGCCAGACCCACTGGGTCCCTGTGCAGCCATGGTCCTATCACTAAGGTCGGAAGGTTCCCAACTTCGGTGCTTCTCGGCCAACTCGTCAAGAAAGTCCCACACATCTTCTGCGGACTTATCTAGAAAATCCTCCTTTTTACAGAGGTACTCCATTTGTTGGACCAGAGAAACATTCAAGCCCAAATAGAAAAATGACACCAACTGGTGTTTCACGAAACCATGATGCGGTAAGGACAACAACAAGTCCTTGAACCGCTCCCAACACCTTAAAAACGACTCGCCCTCTTTCTGCTTATACAATTGGACTTGGCGAGTCAAGTACTTTGATTTACTTTCCGAGAAATATTTCTTGTAAAATAAATCTCGGACAGCAGCCCACGTCCTGAGAGACTGTGGCTTCTGCATCCGCAGCCACTTATCCGCATTGTCCCTGAGCGAGGTTGGGAAAAGCTTAAGGCAAGCATTCTCCCACTGAGTAGTGGTTGCTAGGGTGAGCACCAACCCCTCGAAACGACGGACGTGCTCATACGGATCCTCATTCTCCTTCCCACAAAATAGGGGAAGGGCATTATGCATTCCAGGTTTAACAGTTAAAGCATTGCGTGCTTCCACCGTCTCGGTTGGTAGAACAATTGGACCGAGAGGAGTAGTCCTCTCAGGATGCATGTGTGCACGCATCGACATCGGTGGTTTTGCTATTGGTGGCTCAATTATTAAATCAACAAAAAGGGCACCGATATCAAAAGAATCACCACTAAAAGACTCTCCCTCCACGATTACTCTCGGCTCTCTCTCAATGGCTACGAGATGCCTGGTATTGTCTCGATAGTACTTATGCTTTAGAGGTGATTGCGTTCCTACGACGGAGGATTGCGCACCTCTACCTATGATGACTTAAACAAAACTAAAAAGAAAAACAAAAATAAAACTAACTACCCGAATTCTTTAACACACGTTACCGTCCCCGGCAATGGCGCCAAAAATGCTTGACGATTTCCTAATCCTAAATTAATAGGTTGCCCCAAGCGTAGGGCGGAGACCGTTGTAGCACAATATCCGGTAAGTCTGGACTCGAATCCACAGAGACGGTAATGCATGCTGAACAAAAACTCGGGTTTAACAAATTTATCGGGCTCTTAGGTGGCACCCCTTGTAGTTTTGATTGAGATTAACTAAACTTACAAAATAATTAAACTTTTCAGATAATTAAAAGAAGATCTGGTCGTAGGGTTCGTAGCACTCGTAACCAGTCCAAATCAATCTGCTCCATTTGGTGTTCTTAAAAACATTCAATTTTGGATTGAAAAGATACCCCGCAAGATGCAAAACCTTAGGGTCGCCGTATCCCCATGCGCAGCGAAGAATGGGTTTTGGACCCCCACTCCCCCGTTCACAAGGGCTCCGACAATGCCCGGGTTCGTCCACGGGAAGTATTTTTCAATCTAAAATCGTTTTTTTTTTTATCATTTGAAAATAGGAGCAGTGCCCGAACTGGTCACGGCGTGCTAATCACCCCACGACCCTACCTATACGACTACTCACTCATCATTAAACAATAAACAAAAGAAACCTTAACTTGCATTATGCTTGAAATCCAATTTAAATAAAAGATAACAACTAAATGAATACCGATGAACAACTTTAATAAAGAACGGAAATTAAAACAAATTATTGGGATGCAAGTAATTGAACGAACCCTCAAAAACTTGAAGGGAAAAGCTCTGAAACAAAATAACGTAAGAGAAAACCTGTTGAAAGAAAAATCAAACCAAAAGAAATGCCTCGGCAACCCCGTTGTTTGTTATTTCCGATGGCCCCGTTCGTCGTCCTTCTTCCTGTAAAAAGTCACTGTAAAAAAAATGTTGCGGAAAGCCAAAAGTCTTGTGTCAGAGATCCCCTGTACCGCAGCCCTGTTCTTCTCCTTTTATAAGTGATGAGAAGTGCTGCCTTAAAAAATAGTAAAACCCTACTCTTCTGTTGCCCATCAAAGTCGTGTACCTCATGGGCCCACCTAAGTAAAATGTGCCAATTCCTTTTCTTATTTCACGTTTCGCCCAAAAGCCCAATTCTCAGTCATACCAATTAACAAAAGATTTACTTTGGGCCAACCAAATACTTGGAATATTTTTTTGCAACTCATTTCACTTCACATAGACAAACACCACTGTGCAGTGGAGGAAAAATTATATGGTGCAATTCACACTTCCATCAGCAACTAACGTATTAAGCTTCCAAACACCTACAGTACACAAATTAAGCACTAAACTCCGAATAACAATATACATGGGACTTAACAAAGATAAATTATGGGGTGCTAATGTGAACATTTATGCGCCTATCATTGTCCCTTGGTCTGTTTAAGCCTTTCTTGGGGGCTTGTCCCTAGTCTTCTTTTTTCTATTTACTATGCTATTTCTTTTGGGTTCATCTGTGTCCAAGTTTGGTTAGAGTTCCCTTGCGGTATTAGCAGCTTTGTAGTTGCTTACGCCTTCTCTTTTGCTGCTACTTCACCAACTATAGTTGTGCCTTACAGTGGCCACTCATTGGTCATGTACATCCGGACTGCTACCAATCCAGATTTCAGTCATGCGGCATGGTGCTATATCCCTTTTGGAGACGCTTCGAATGCTATGGAAACAAATGGAGTCCTTAAACTTTCTGTTTCCATTTCATGGCTATATAATAGACTCAAACTCATATCTCTTGGTACCAATGTTCTGTTGTTTTCGTTCCCTCTCTTTTAGATGGAATGGAAACAAATGGCACCCTTTACTTTAGTATCTTGTAGCCAATTGGCTTACCAAAAGTGCTATGGGTACACCAGTTGTGTACACCATTTGTACACTGCCTATGTGGGACTGACAACTGACCCAAGCAAAGGCCCCACCTCCTCTTCCACTGCAATTCAAAATTTCACCAAAAAATTAGCCGGGAATTTCACCCCAACTTTACCAACTCAAACTCACTTTACCCCTCCTGACTTTTACTTCTTCCTCGACCCCATCTGCACCAGCCCAGCGGCAATGCCGGCGACACCACCACCATCGATGCCAGTGACCACCACCACCACCATTGATGTTGGCAACCACCATCTGCGACTCCCATCTCTCAATCTGCAAAATCTAGTTTTGTTTTTTTGACTTGGACAACAAAAGTTCTGTGTATGACATTATTCTGCTCTAAGGTTGGGAATAGAGTGGTCATGTTGGTTTCTTCTGCAACTTGCAGAAAAGCTACTCTTATAAAAAATGATGATGGAAAGCTGCAAATTCGTGGGCTTTTACCTTTGAATTGACATATTAAGCTACGGTTTGTCTTCAATGCCCTCAGTTCGAACGCCAGCAAGTCCTCGACGGATCTAACCAACGCCGTGACAGAGATCAACAAGGATGGCGACGGCACCATTGACCTCTGGACCACAAGTTCGTTAACTTCCACTGCCCGAACGCATCCACCCACGACGCCAGTGACATCTGAATGTACAGATAATTGTGGATAAAACTAGAATTGGTATAACTTGGGATTGGATTCAGATTTATAACTTAATCATTCTTGGCCTCAATCCGTTCAAACACTAATTTTTTCCCAAGTGAAGGAAATTGAGCATCTCTTTGGGCTTTTATTGACGAGATCGAGTTTATCCAAGGCCATCAAAGATCCAAGTTTGGGCGTGTAAATGATTCAACAGTGGAATGATCGATTGAGCTTCATTAGCGATCCTGTGATAATAACCAAAATGGTAGAATAAGGATGACCATTGCCATTGCTCTGTTTCTTGGCTTAAGAACAGGGTAATTTCATGTAGGTTATGTCATAAATGGGAGTTCGGGGAGCAGAGATGGGGTAGTCACTGGTGGTCCATGGTTTGGGAGAGATGAGGTCGTTACTAGTGGTCGTAAATCATTTTTGGGTTTGGGGGCAAAATTGTGATCTTCTTTCTCTGATTTTTCGGGCGATTGTGGGTGGAAATTTGAAATGAAAATATTGGGTTGGCTTGATTGTGGTCGTCGGCGTCAATGGTGGTGGTGGTGGTGGTTGCTGGCGTCGATGGTGGTGGTGTCACCGGCGTCGACAATGGGTAGTGCAAATGGGGTCGAGGAAGGAGTAAAAGTCAGGAGAGATAAAGTGGCTTGAGTTGGTAAAATTGGGATGAAATTTTCGGGCAATTTTTGGGTCAAATTTTGAATTGCAAGAGAGAAGGAGGTAGGGCCCTTTACTTGGTTCAGTTCTCAGTGCCGCATAGGCAGTGTACAAATGGTGCACACAACCGGTGTACCCATAGCATTTTTGGAGTAACAACAAGGGGAATGATACCCCCACCGCAGTTCCCCCACCGAACTGCCCACCGCACGCACGCTGGGCCCACTCCGGCCACCGGACGGCCGATCCGATCCATCCAAAAATTCTATAAAAAAAACCCCGAGTGGCTCCACATGGAAATCAACGGCATCCGACATGTGTAAGTACTCGATTCGGACTTCCAAAAATCAGAGATCCGAGCCGTTAAAAGATAGAAGATTGGTTCGAGCACTTACACATGTCGGATGCCGTTGATTTCCGCGTTGACTCACTCGGTTTTTTTTATAGAATTTTTGGATGGATCGGATCGACCATCCGATGGCCAAAGTGGGCCCGGCGTGTGTGCGGTAGGCGGTTCGGTGGGAGAACCGCGGTAGGGGTATCATTCTCCTAACAAGAAACCGAAACACCCCCACAGACGTCATTGTCGTCCCATCCTTATCAGTGTGAACACGTCGGCTAATACCTAGCTTTACCCCATACAGCCCGCCACATACCAATAAAATAGAAAACAAATGACAGGACACCGGGAAATCATCAAAAAACTAAAACTAGTCAATTTGGCAATCAGCCAAAAATAGAGGAATAGACAAGCCAACGTGTAGCAACAAAAGGGGGACAAAATGAGAAAAAATAAAAGAACCGTGCTAGCCACGCATACATATGTGCACAGATTGTTGACAGATTTTATTATGAGGTCTATCATAGGTTTCACTCAAATGGTTCGAATTGTTCATTAAATATAAAATATTTTTTCAAGAGTTCCCGTTAAAAATCAGCTCAATCTAATACCTATAGTACTTGATTCAATCATCTAAATTTTCATTCTGATTTCCGGGTAATGAAAAGTTAGATGATTAGATCAAGCACCTCTAGGTATTGAATTGAGCTAATTTTTACGGGAACCTTTGAAAAAATGATTTATATTTAATAAACGGCTCGAATCATCTGTGTAAATTTATGCACAGGTTGTATGTGTGGACAGATTTATCGAAAATAAAAACAAGCCCGCGCTCAAAACAAACTTATCGAAAGAAACACTATGCCAATTGCCAAGTATAAAATTATTACAACCACCAGGCTTAATTGTCAAGTGGTCAGACATACATCACTTTCGTAACATGACAAATTTTAGGACGGTGCCACTACAATTGGTGGCGAACGCGCTTTGGGTAAAAATCTATTTAGTAGCTTATATGCCGTGGGAATGTTACAACTCTGAAGATGTAATACTCATTAGCAAGGGCTTGGTATATGGAGCTATATACATTTAATTGTTGGAAAATATTAGAGGATATAATATTTTATTTAAGTGTGAATGAAAATTAATTTATTTTGAAGTTGCATTTTTTTATTGGCACTTGTTCACCATGGGCGGACGCGTCATTCACGAACAGATATGCCTCTTTTCTTGTTGACTTTTCATAGAATTACGAGTTGGCTTATAAATATTATTTCCCTCATTCATTTTTAGAAGTTGATTTTTCATTCATTTAAGTCCATTCATATGAGAGAGTTACAAATACAAGACGGTTCGCCAGGCTCTCCAATTGAAGTGCTACCTTGGAGGGATTCCGATCAAGTAGTGCTGGGAGACAGTTGTACAATGCAAACCGTGAGCACCGTAGCAGGGGCGAAATGTGACACCCTGCTTTCTGGTGGCTGGCGGTACTACAGGAAGTAGGCTCCGTCCCGACGGAAGGGTGCAAGTCATGGTTTATAAAAAAAAGATCCCTCCTACTTTTACAAGGCCTTTTAAAGCCGTGAAGGTAGGCCAAAGCGCATAGAAATTTCACAGTTAAGCGTGCTCATCTTGGGATAGTCCAGGGATGGGTGACGTACTGGGAAGTCTATAGGCTTTGGACGTCAAAAGAGGATAATATTATACAAAGATAGAGAGGGTCGTTACAAATGGTACCAGAGCCCCGCCCTAGGCAAAGTGGTGGGTATGATGCGCTCTGCTACCATGGACCCCAGGGGAGGTTGCTGGGCCGGTGCAACAAGGACGTTTCATCCCTAAGGGGGGTAGATTGTGACACCCCGATTTTCGGTGGCCGGGGTTACTGCAGGAAGCAGGCTCCGTCCGGGCGGAAGAAGGCAAGTCATGATTTATAAGAAAAAGATCCCTCCTACTTGTACAAGGTCTTTTAAAGCTGTGAGGGCAGGCCAAAGTGCATAGAAACTTCACAGTTAAGCGTGCTCATCCTAGGGTAGTTCAGGGATGGGTGACCTACTGGAAAGTCTATGGACTTTGGACGTCCAAAGCGGACAATACTGTACAAAGATAGAGCGGGTCGTTCCACGAAATCTGTCTTAAGTACAGAGTGTCACACATAAACACTCGCCTTGATCATCATTTTGTTATCATCGATTTTCAGGTTTTGAGTTCCGATTTTATTGCACTCATATTATTGGTTTTCATCACAAATTGTAAACACATTTTTCCAACAATCTTAAGACAGATTTGGTTCACTTTTTGTGTACATTATGATTTGGAGAACTGATACATGATGGACTTGATATATCATATATGGGTTTGGTGATAATCTAAACACGTCATAAGTCTTCATGTCAAGTGGAATTACATGCTTGTGTTTCATTTCACGCATCGTTCATGACATAATTAGAATGTGATGCAATGAAGTCTTAGTTTTATGTTACTCCTACAAAACTAAGAATGTTGATGGTTTATTTTATGCACTGATGACATGCGACCATGGAGTTCATGGCCAGATTGTTTAATTTCTTCGAACGGCTGTCTCGTTGCAATTAGCATATTAGTTGTCGTCTAAATTGCCTAATGTGTTGAGTAGTCGTTCAGGTAGGATCGCATGGTGATTAGCACATCGTAGTCAGTTCGGGTGCTGCTCCTTTTCCTTCAACAATTAAAAGACAAATTCAGATTGGAAAAAATACTTTCCGTAGATGAACCCGGGCATTGTCGAAGCTCATGTGAACAGGGGAATGGGGGTCTGAAACCCATTCTCCGTTGCGCATGGGTAAACGGAGACCATAGGGTCTCACATCTTACGGGGTACATTTTTCAATCTAAAGTTGAACGTTTTTAAGAACACCAAATGGAGTAGGTTAATCCGGACTGGTTGCGAGTGCTATGACCCCTACAACCGTGTCTCATGTTAATTATTTGAAAGAATACAATCAATTTCTTAGTTTTTAGTTAATCTCAATCAATCGACAATGGATGACTACCTAAGAGCCCATTCAAATTTTAACAATCCGAGTTTTTAGTCAACACACATCACTATCTTTGTGGATTTGACTCCGATCTTACCAGATATTGTGCTACATCGGTCTCAGCCCTACGTTTAAGGCAACCCATTATTTTAGACCAGGTCTAGGAATCGGTCAAGCAGTCTCTAACTTAGTTAGTGGTTTGTCTAAAATAAAATTCTCATTGCTAGCAACACTTGGGCCCACATCAACCCTAAGTGTCAGCGTGTGAAATGATTGTGAGAGGATATAAAGATTAGTTTGGAGTACTGTCCATAACCTGGCTCAAGATATTTGGCCTACATTACCCAAAAACAAAATATATATATTGGACATAGAAAGCTTAATGCAAAACTTAATAAAATTACTCCATTGATTTTGTGGTGAGCTTTTTATATGATTTAATTATATCTGGAAATTACTTTTCCATAACTTCATCAGACGAGTGCACAGTTATTCTTGAAGAATGTCTATCATAAGCTCATTCCTTGTTAAGGTAAGGACCTCCCATTTTTCGATCGAATTTTGATAATCCGAGCCGCTCAATGTCTTCAGAACGTGATTTTAAGGG
Organism: Rhododendron ovatum; assembly: GCA_019656835.1. Classification (NCBI taxonomy): domain Eukaryota; kingdom Viridiplantae; phylum Streptophyta; class Magnoliopsida; order Ericales; family Ericaceae; genus Rhododendron; species Rhododendron ovatum. The sequence goes on along the minus strand of CM033795.1, from coordinate 30,751,576 downwards.
TAATCGCAGGAAATCGGCAAAAAAAATAATCGGGAAGAGCTTGATCCGAGCAGTTTTTGTTTGTTTTTTATCGAACGGTTCAAATAAAAACTATTCGAATGAAGTCTTTTCCGGCGGTTCAAAAAAAAAACAAAAGTCCTTTCCAGTATTTTTTTTTTGCTGATTTCTCGCGTGTACCTTTAAAATCACGTTCTGAATACATTGAGCAGCTCGGATCACCGAAATTTGGTCGGAAAAGGGGAAGCTCTTACCGTATTAGGGCGCCCTTATTAGAAGTGGACTCTATATATATATATGTAAGTCCTCATTCTAGTGGGTTTAAAAACTTATATATCTTTTCATCTCAAATTCAAATAAATCATAAACTACCCTTTTTCTCTCATAATCTTCCAAATCTCTCTCTCTCTCTCTCTCTCTCTCTCTCTCTCTCTCTCTCTCAAATCTAAACCTTTCTCTCACCTAATATTTTTAATTTTCTCTCTCTCATATTTTCATTCCCCTAAGATCTTAAAACAAAATTTAAAACAAAATACAAAATTATCAAAATCGACCATGCATGTTTTATCATCATAGATTTTGAAAAAACCATACTTGTCATTGTCGCACTCGGGATTTTACCTTTAACTGGTTTCGCCCCTCCTTCGGGTTGAAAAAGGAGGGTGTGAGGGAGGATAAGTTATTCGGTTCATATGGATTGTGACGTGGTTTTGAAGGAAAGGAGTTTTGTGTTCTATAAAAGGGGTTTTGATATTTTAAAAAATAGTTCTATATATTTTTAGAAAATGAGGGCGGGGGGGGGGGGGGGGGGGGGGGGGCGCGTTTGTTTATAAAAGGGACCGAGCTTTTATATATTTTTAGAAAATGAGGGGAGGGAGGGGCGGGGGGGGGGGGGGGGGGGGGGTGGCGTTTGTTTATAAAAGGGACCGAGCTTTCATCAAATTGCCTATGTATCTCCGGGAAAAGGAGAATGAGGTTCGGCCGTACTGGGCTACAAAGGGGTTTAGAAAAATAACTCAGAGTCGCCACCGGTCATAGAGTTTAGGTGTGCCAGATCACCTCTTGAATGTCCGAAGAATAGTTCATGTACTTTAAAAAAGGATTTCGCAAGCCAGAGAGCCCAGTTTTAAGAAAAGAGTGACTCAAGTTTGCTTTAGGAAAAGAGTTTAAATCATTGAGGTTAGAAAAGAAAGGGTTCGATAATTCATTGTTACGTGTAGGGAAATCGGAGCACCCTACCCCGCCCTTACGGTACTCTGCTTCAATAGACATGCAATAGAAATGAGTTGTTTCCGGATGAAGATGAAATATATGGTCATTATGTAAGTTATTTGAGAGATTTATTCATGCTCATGCCTATTAAGGAAATGACCTTTTTAAGAAGGAGAAAGGTGGACCGTGCCTTGGTTGAAAGGCTGCCTACGTATCTCCAGACGACCGTTTATCAGATCTGCGTAGTTCGGGGTCTGAGTTTAAAGGGGGACGGTCCTTAGAGGACTGTTTGGGGTTAAGGGACTTATTACATCACAAGCCTAGGAAAGGTTTATTCTGTTGAAAATGAGTCTACGACAGAAAGTAAAAAAAAGTCAACTGGAGCTCAAAAAAGTCAATCGGGACCTGGGAGGGGTAAAAAGGAATTTTGGCGGTGAAAACGACTACATTGATTTGGAGAAGTTTTGGTAAAATGTTAGCCAGGACCCGAAAAAAGTTGATCGGGACTCGAGGATTAAAACGGTAATTTGAGTAAACATTGGAAAAAAAAAGTCAATTGAGGCCAGGAGGGGTAAATTTGAAAATTTTGACAGTAAAAATGGCTTTACTGGATTAAAACATTATTTGGGTGAAAGTTTGGAAAAAGGTTAATCGGGGCTCGAAGGGGTAAAACGGTGATCGGGAGGTAAAAATTAATAGCTTAGTAGGTTAATATATTAACATGGTGAAATTTTGGAAAAAAAATCAACCTAGGGCTTGGGAAGGGTAAAGAGGTAATTTGGACAATGGATTTGTCGCCGCTAAATTTTGACATTTTTTATGATTTTTTGAAGAAAGTCAATCCAGGGCCCGGCAAAAGTCAATCGAGGCTTGGGAAGGGTAGAAAGGTAATTTGAACAATGAGGCCGCCCTTATTGGATTTTATTATCATTTTTTTTGTGATTTTTCGGAAAAGTCAGCCAAGCGCTTGAAATGTTTTAAAAATAAATTTTTTTTTTTGTATTTTGGTAACAAAAATAGTTTTTGAAAACATTTTGAAAAATAAGAAAGTTTTGAAATTAATTTTTTAATATTTTTTTAAAATTAATATTAAAGAAATATTTCTGAAAATACTTTTTGAAATCAATCGAGTATCATCGAAATATTTTAGGAAACAATTCCTTCTTTATTAACCCTACATAATCCCATCATCCCCTAGGGCCCGTTTGGATGCGGATAAAAAATCGGGGGTAAAAAATATGAAGGGGAGATGAGATAATATGTGGTATTAATTTTGATGGATTGGCCCACATCGATTTGATGTTTATGGAGGGGGGATAAAATAGTATGTGGTTTGGATAGGGTATTAAATAGAGGGATAAAATTTGACTTTGTTTGGATGATTTATAGAATGGGAGGGATAAGAAGGGGTGGATGATGAGAAATATTGTCAAATGACTATTTTTCCCATATACAGTGTTAAATTTGATTTTGTATGAAAATGATAAGTATATATATTCATAAATCAATATATAATAAATTTTGGACAATTGGAAGTATAAAAGAATAAATTATTTAAAAAAATGAATGTCTATTCTAAAAAATTTATAGTAAAAAATGTTTTTTTAATTAATGGCTCATATTTATTTATCATTTTTTCTGGAAAGTGATTTTTTTTTAAAAGAAAAGACAAGTTACAGTAGGTTTGAATGGAAAGCAAGATTTTAGGTAGAATGGAGAGTAGAAGTTGATTGAATGGTAAATGGTTGATATATTATTGAATGGTGGATATGTGGTTGAATAGTTGATAAATTTTTGTTATAAATAGCAAGCAAATTCATTTTCGAACTCATTCAAAAATTTCAATTACAAAAACAAGTCTCATATTTCTTTTTTGTTGTATGACTGGTAGACCTGTTAATGGACCGGATCCGATCTGAAAAATCCGATCCGGATCCGAATCCGATAACATCGATCCGATAATCCGAATCCGGTAATTCAATACGGATTCGGATCGAAACGGATTAAATCCGTTATCAATCCGAATCCGAACTTTATTTTTAAATTTTTTTTCCGAAAATATTTTTTTTTTGAAAAAAATATTTTTTTTTGCTAAAATTTTTGAAGTAAAAAAAGTTTCCGGTTCGGATTCGGATTTCCGGATCGGATCCGGATTTTCCGGATTCGGATTTCCGGATCGGATCCGGATTTTCCGGATTCGGATCCGGATTACCACTATCAGATTTGAGTCTTATCAGATCCGGATCGAATTGGTTCTTATCGGATCCAGATCCGGATCTGTCGGATCCGGATCGGATCTGGCCCATTGACAGGCCTAATGGCTGGTCGTCCGCCTCCTCGTCACAATTGGGTCCAGGGTGAGAAGACCCTGTTGATTTCGGTATTGAAATCAATGGTGGAGTCCCGATTGTGGATCACAGGGAGTGGACACTTTCGTCCAAGTTACACGAGATACTTGAAGCGTTACATGGACAGGGATTTTCCCGACGCTGCCATTGAGGAATGGCATATTGAAGCGAAGGTAAAGAAGTGGCGCTATACTTGCTTCGTCATTGTGGACCTAATTCATCGTCCCGAGTTTGAATGGGATGCAAGTCAAAATATGGTGGTGGCTGAAGATGATGTTTGGACTGCAGTTCTCCAAGCAACCCTTAATAAAGTGTTATAAATTTTTTAAGGTGAAAATATAATTTGTTCTGAATTTATTTATTTTGACTTAGGTTAATCCACAAGTTAGGATGGCAAGAGATGTTCAATTTTCACTGTTTCATGACTGCGCGTGGTTGCTTCATTCCTCCTACTGAGGAGCCCGATGAGTAGGTTAAGATGGTGGAAGAATAAATAGCATTATCTACGGATGTTGTGTCATTTGTTATCTTTGTTCATGATGTGGGAACATAATGTTGAAACATCTTCATTTAAAATAATTTTACAACTTGTCTCCATTCATAACGTGATAATTTATCATAATTTTGGAATGTTTAACTTCATTCGGAATTGAGAACAAGTGCCAACAAAATACAACCTACAAAACCTAACACAAAAAATTCAAAAAATGACTTGCACCCATTGATTGGATATTCAACTCCCAACGCAGTTGCAGATGTGAAAGTTTTGCCTTGCAACTTTGTGAGCTTGTATCTCTCTTTATGAAATTTTAGCATTGCTTCTTCGACTCCAACAAATGTCTTGTACCTTTTCGCTATACTTTCTGAGTATCCATTCACTTGGAGTTGAGCTTCTCCGCAAGTTGTGTAGATGCCCGACTTATGCCCAACGAAAATCACCCAATAGTAGTCTTTCTCTTCACTTGTCATTGAATAATCTATTCGAAAACAACATTATAAGTCACAACATTTCATCAATAAGCCATAACATGCCTTTTAATTGCTAATAAAGAGTTCAAAACCAAAATTAACGCATTTGGCTCAAATTTCATCATCGCCAATTGACACAGTTAGCACACAGACTAGGACACAAGTAACAATGCAGCCATAAATAGGATCAATTTTGTAGTCAAATAGGAATGCAACAAGTAGCAACACCTAGCTCAGATTTGTAGACAACTTTTGTAAGGCACTAGGTTGCAACATGAGTTGTTAAATAACCCTCTCATGTTGCCCCGCCTAAGTCTCTAACGTGTCTTCTTAAATTTTCATCATAGCCACACACACACACACGTACACAAATAGTAGCACCAGCTATAGAACCAACACATATATACATAGCCGTTTTTGGCCTCTATTTGTGGGTTAAAACTGTAGGTCTTGGCCTCTATTTGTGGCTTCATTTAGTCGGTAACCATTTGAATGTATGTCATGTGTCCATTTGGCTCAGAAATACTTTATCACAGCAACCACAAAACCTAATCCAAACCCTCCAGTGTAAACCCACAAATGCAGCCACAAACAAAACTAAACCCTACAGTTTTATCCCACAAACTGATCATAAAACAGAACCATAACCTACATGTACAAACAAAATCAAATCATCCAGTTGTTAGCATGTTCAAACAGAGGCCAACATCTGCAGTTTGAACATGCTAACAAAGGCCACAAGTTAATGCAGAAAACAAAACCACAACCTGCATGTACCAACAGAACCAAAATGCTGCATAAGTACATTACGTAAACATAGGCCAAAAACCTGCAATTTTATACCACAAACAGAGGCCATCCTACTGAACCAACCTCTGCATCTAAAAATAGAACCAAACACCTGCAAATTTATCCATAAACACAACCAAATGGTAACCAAAACCTGTACCACCACACACTCGCACACTCACTTAGAAAATCATAACCAAAACCTCATGCTTATCCCACAAAATGGAACCACAATGTAGGCACACAACTAAACCAAAACCTGAATCAAAATACTTTAATTTTAACACATAAATATGGGTCAGAAACATTGATACAGTTTTATCTCATGTATCCATTTGGCTCAGAAAGGTTTCATCATAGCCACCAACATATGAGGGCTTATTCATAAAATATTTTAACTATCTGTTACGAATCGAGAGACATATGAGGGTTTATTCGTAAAAGATCAGGAGGATTACTTACCGATATCACATGAATAAGCCATCACATGCCTCTCAATCGCTAATAAAGAGTTCAAAACCATAATTAAGGCATTTAGCTCAGAGTAATAGACAAATTTTTCAAGGCACTAAACTGCAACATTGAGTTGTCAAATGACCCTCTCATGTTGCCCCGCCTAAGTCCCGTACGTGTCTTGTTAAATTTTCATCACAGCCATACACACACACACATACAGGTTTTGGCCTCTGTTTGTGGGTTAAAATTGCAGGTTTTGGTTCAGATTGTGGCTCCATTTTGGTTTAGTATATACATGCAGGTTTTGGTTCAGATGGTGGCTCAGAAAACTTTCATCATAGCCACCCAAAGATCTAAACAAAAACCCCCCAATTATAACTCAGAAATGCAGGTAGCAAAACATAAGCAAACCCCAACAGTTTTAACACATCCACAGAGGCCACAAACCTGCAGGTTTTACCCATAAATAGAGCCAGAGAATGTAAACCAAAACCTCTTGACCAAACCCAGAAATGCAGGCAGAAAATTGCAGGTTATACTCAACCAAATGGCAGCTAAAAACTGCACCAGTGTAGACACACTTCCAAAATAAAACAAAACCAAAACCTGACCACAACCAACAGTTTTAACCCACACGAAGCAGAGGCCAAAACCATGGCAGAAAACAGCCCAAAACTGCAGCAACAAAACATAACCAAACCTGCAGTTCCACATACTCAATCACATAACTGCACCAAATCATAACCAGAAAAGCTGAACCAAATCATGCAGCTATTTGGCCACAAAATTGAACCAAATTACAGCCAGAAAACTGAACCAAACCATGGCAAAAAATAAATCATAACCGTAGGCCACAAAACTGAACAACCAGAAAAAGCTGAACCTGTTTATGCAATTATTTTCTCACAAAACTGAACCAACAGTGGCCAAAATCAGCAGTTTTAACACACCAAAAGTGACCAAAATCTGCATCTTTAATCCACAATTGGAGTGCATAACCTGCAGTTTTCAATGGGAACATAGAAATACCAACACTAGCAGTTTGTAACCAAATCAACCAGAGGCACAAAACTAAACCAAGATGTAGCAGGCTTATCTCATGTATCCATTGACACAGTTTGACCTCATCTATCCATTTGGCTCAGAGAGGTTTCATCATAGCCAGCAAACTACAAACTACAGTAAAACAGAACCATCAGAAACATAAGTAAAACCTGCATCACATAAGCACAAGCAAAACCTACCTGTTTCACCCAAAAACAGAGGCCAAAACCTGTAGGTATTACCGACAACCATAGCCAACAAAAACAGATACCAGTAAAACAGAACCATCAGAAACACAAGCATAACTTGCATCACATAAGCACAAGCAAAATCTGCATGTTTTACCCATAAATAGAGGCCAAAACCTGCAAGTACCTGCTCCAAACTCAACACACACACAGGTACAAAACCACAACCTCCATGTATCATAACATAGTGAACCCAGATGCAGCCACAAAACATAACCAAACTCTGCAGTTTGAACACACAAACAGAGGCCATAATGGATTGGGCTCAGACAACGAATACAAATCGTAAAGGTACTCATGGTTGCAACTAATGTTATCCCGCCACGGTATCGACCTTCATTAATAGTGAAATTATTTCATCATTGCCCACAAACATAAGTACAATGCAACATGAGTTACCTAGAAACCTGCATTCGTATAACACAAACATCAATATCATCAAACGACCACTGTTTTAGCAGTACATAGGATTAGTTGTTCACATTAGTACATGACATTACAAGAGCTTATCAATCACTGTTTGTAGAACAAAAGGCTCTTAATATGACAAGGGACCACATGTATAGGAGTGATGGATTGGCCACTTCAAAAATGAGCCATATGTATAAGAGTTAACGATCGGCCACAACCAAAAAATAACATTGTATTACTTTTACTTCTTCCCCCTCATGGCTAGACGGGACCAAAGATGAGACCATCCAACACGGCCTCAACCTAAGCTTGTTTTTAATGATATTTGATGCCATAGAATAGGTCCAACCTGTCTTCCGCCGCACATATGATGGCACCTAACCTAAAGCATTGGGTATCGGTAAGGTCAAGCTTTTCAAGCTCAAGAGGCACTTGAGTGCGGTGAGCGGATAATTTGTTTGAATAGCCCATGGCATCGATCATTTTCTCCATATGGTTATCACTTTTTTCTAGCCATACCTCCATGCTTGTAGCAAGGGATCCCACATCACCCATCCGTGTCCTCTTTTTCCCCTTTTGAGTTTCGGCATTGGCCGGAGGAGTAGAGGTCTAGGGAGTGGATGTCGGGAGTGACGTATGACGTACGGAGTTTGAAGTTGTGGAGACCGGAGATGTGGAGGCCGGAGGTGTCGAGAGTGGAGGTGTCGAGCCCAAAGGAATTTCATTGGACATCTCCGAGAGTCCACTTGTGGGGGTACGATGAAATTCTTCACCGAAGAATGGATAGTAGCAATCCTCATTCGGCTCAATTGAATCATTAGGCATGACATTTTCATTTTGTTGTGGTCGCGCCATTTCCGAAGTAACCTCCGCTCCTTCCCCATTAGCCATATCCTTTCCGAAGATAATTTCCCAATCTTCAAAGTAATGGAAACGCTTCCCACCAACCTCTTTGGCCTTCTTAGGGTACGTCTACATGAACATTACAACTTTGGTACATGATCCCATGCCATAACATATCAATTAAAGCATTGGAAGTTACCTCTTCGTAGATTTTCTACACTTCATCATCCACGTCAATCCTTTTGTTGACATGGTCCCACCCAAAATCACTAAGTTTTAGAATGTCGGTAATTTTGGCATATGTTTGTCTCCAATACTTGACTTTAGAGTTAATGTGGGGGGAGGCCTTAAGTTTGCTCTCCGGCATGACCTTCTCCATCTCTTTCTCAAGTAACGTGAAGAATCCAGGTTTGAACCCATTGTCCGCCTTCCATTTATCACACAATTCAGTTAGCATGCATTTGATGAGGGCATCTTCTTCGGATTTCCTCCACATCCTACGTGTCTTTGAAGTCTTTCTTGTAGGCACATCACCTTGTTCGGTATCCATTGCTAAAAATGGATTTTTGGTTCGACAAGAAATGATTATTTAACAAGTCTATTATGAACTACAAACCGGAATCGAATTACAATCAAGTTACTACAATGTTCTTCAAATAGAATGTTTACATCATAAAAGTTCTTTAAACCGCAATTAGAATGTTTTCATCATAAGTTTTTTAAATACTTCATACAAATACACTAAACAAACTTTCTCATGGTGGGAAAACCTCTTGTCCCCCACCATTTCCTAGCCAATGGTTGTACATGGCTGTAGCCAATGCATCCCTCTCCCCGGTCCATTGATTGGAAGTCTCTATGGTAGTGATGTGATCATCTAGCTCGACATCGTGTATGTGATTACGTTCCCATGCCGTGTACTCGTTCTCAATGGGATCGTTGGGCATCTCTCTTTTGATGAGGTTATGGAGAAGGCAACATGCTGTGACGATACGTGTTTGATTCCTAATGGAGTAATACGAGTGAGACCTCAATATTCAAACCGCATCTTCAAGACACCAAAGCTTCTCTCAATCACATTCCTAGCAGCGGAGTGCTTCATGTTGAAGTACTCATCTTTCGTAGTTGGCATGTGACCTTGTCTCCAAATGTTAATGTGATATCGTTGCCCGCGGTACGGTGCTAGAAAACCCTCGGAATTTTGGTATCCGGCATCCACAAGGTAGTAATGTCCTGTACGAAATGGAAGTTATGACATTAAAGGAAGGGTTGATACTAGGAATAAAGTGAAAGGAAGGTGAACTAAGGAATTGACACATACCACGGGGGACTTTCAAACCATCGGGTCTTAAAATGGCATTTGCCAAGATCCTAGAGTCAGTGGCCGACCCTTCCTAACCAGACAAGACGAAAACAAACTTTAGGTCTCGACTACATACACCTAAAACGTTTGTGGCAATCTCACCCTTCCTTGACCTATAGCGCGGCCTGTCAATTGCCGGGGGATTAACTGGCACATACGTCCCGTCCAATGCCCCAAGACAATTCTACGACAAAATCAATATGACAAAATTAATACTACGTCGACATGGTCGAGTAGAGAAAAGCAAATGAAAGATTTACAAACAATTGAAATAAAGTTTACCTGAAACCAACTCCATCTATTGTTGTGGTAGTTAGGAGGTACGGGCTCGGGCCTTACTAGGAGCATGTAAAAAAGGCGCAACACACCTTGGAGTACGACATTGAAATGTCTGCTCACAGTTTCAATCGATCTCCAAAAGTGCAATTTCGTACGCCTCTGTTTTGTATGGTGACCGAGGATAAACAAAAAAAAATGGCTACCCTCTCCTCGAGACAAACATTGCGCGAGTCTCCTAACCCAACACCTCGAAGTAGACAGCACAACCTAAAAAATGTATGACTATTTACCCTCAGCTGCTCGTGACAATTTACTTCATTACCATTGACGAGCCTATTCACAGCATCTACTTGGGTCTGGTAGTAGTTTGGATTTGGAGACAACTCAGGACGGGGATACTGTGCCGTGGACAAAATGAAGCAATAAAGCCGAAACACGCCCATTGCAACACGAATGTACATTGTTAACGCGATGAATGCCTCTTCCTCTTCTCTTCTCCTAATTTCTGTTCTATTTAATCTTGGCATCGTAAAAGACCTAAAAAAGGGCTTCATGCATTTTAGAACAGACACATAGTATAGCCATATCATGAATCTTATTGGTGGTTTATGTAAAGATGCAAGCACATAATTTTGCTTTAACTGGTTATGCTCACAAACGTTCTCAAAGGTTTAGAGTGCAGTTGAAACTAAGCTCAAAAAGGAAGTCTAAGACTCTACTATTGGTCATTGTTTTACTAATTAACTCAACAATTAACAAATGACCTAACATTGGTTAGCTATACCACCAACAATCACCAAAATCCCTATGTTAGCATGCTAAAACTATAGATTTTGGTTCATCCATACATGCAGGTTCTAGCCTCTGTTTGTGGGTTCAAACTGCATGTGTTAGTCTCTGTTTGTGACAAACAATCCTAATATATATCATCTATCCATTTGGCTCATAAATGTTTCATTATAGCCACCCAAAAACCTGAATCAAAACCTCCAGTTTGAAACCAACTTTTGCAGCTGTAGCCAACTGGTTTATACATGCAGGTTCTGGTTCAGTTTATACTGCAGTTTTTACATCTGGTTGTGATTAAAAACTAGGGGTTTTGGCCTCTGTTTTTGAGTTTAAGGCTTTGATTTTTCTTTTGTTTATACCTCCACTTTTAACCCACAAATGCAACCACAAACACAATCAAATCCTATAGTTTTTTCCCACAAACTCAGCCCAATATCATTGCACAAAAGCCAACCAAAACCTGCATGTGTAACCAGACCCAAACATGCACTTTTCAACCAACAAACATACCAAATTACCCAGTCCAAGCATTACGCTTTTTTCACTTAGTTTTCTTTATTTACCAAGACTCGTAGAAATGATCAAAAGATTCACTTTTTAAATCCTTCTGCGGACATATGTCAAGTTAGAAATCATATTAATTGAACACCGCTAAAAATGACTTCAAAATATATTTATCTTCAACTTTATTTTTTTGTAAGATAAATGAACTTTGAATCATATCTACTGATGGTTTTTGGCGTGACTAAGGTTCTGTTGTCAAGAAAAAAATGATTCTGATTATCTTTGCCAGAGGAAAAACCCACAAAAGCCCAAAACCTAAGATGACAAAATCTGGGGCAAGGCTTATATAAATCAAATCTCATTTGGATGAGATTTAGATAAGTTTTTTTTTTTTTTTACAGAACAAAAAACTCAGGCTTTATACAATGGCAAGCCTTCTTTGTACAGAAACCAACAACATGTTCTTTGATCTGACAAACCGTAGATGAAACCACTAACAAAACCCATAATAAAACCACTAATTAAACACACAAACACACACAGACCGAGATGTTTCCATTTTTTAGCCATCGAGCTAAATTGCGTACAATCAAATACAAAAATAGATTTGACAAACCCTAGATCGCGTGATGAAGATGAGGGTGTGAGAAACCCTACATCGCGAATGGAAGCCATACCTGAGTTTGCAGAAGCAGAAATCGACCAAATCGCCACCAAAACCCTATCTTCCACAGACCAGAAATGGGCGGCAACAGAAATGATACACGACGAGGGTTAGGGATGGGAAAAGGGGATAACGAGGGGTATATTCGTTCACAAATCACCCCTCTACAACCGGATTATTTTTGGGGAACTCCAGAGCAGCCCAAAAATAACACCGGAGAAACCCTCGAATAGGGGGAAACGATGAGGGGGTAGAAAGTTAATAGGGGAAAATATTTGGATGCCAAACGGAGGATAAGGGGTGGGGCCTCCCCATATACCCCCTCTTATTTTTTCCCTCCAGCTTTTACTCCATCCAAACAGGCCCCTAGGATAATATAATACTCCCATAGAGGGATAAAATTTATACTGTAATTACTAATCCTGATAGTCATTTCGGGAATCAAATGTGCGATAACTCAAAATTAGGTACAGTTGATCCTATCCCACGTGGTTAATCTGCGAATCAAACGAGGCCGTGGACATGCTTCTCCTTAGTTTTATTTGTTTTGTTGAACCATGATGTGGAAAACACAAGCATGACGTGTTCCATGCATGACACAAAATTATGCTTATAGATAGACATGCATGTTGCTCCTGGATGAGAACAAAAAGGGAAACAAAAATGGGTACGTAGTTCTCATCCCCTCCACGGGCTTCTCTAATTTTTTACAATAAAGTTACGGATACATATGAACTTGTACATTCTATGTACATATGGATTTATGGGGCCCAGTTCGGGTCCCACAAAATTATTTGAACCGTCCATTATTTTTTGAACATTTTTTTATGGAGCTTTGTAAAAAATCAGCTCAATCTAATATCTGTAAGGATTTTTTCTGTATTGTAGTAGGAAACAATTCAGAAAAAATCCTTACCAATAACGGATGGAGCTGATTTTTTACAATGCACCATAGGCGGTACCTTCCGCTTAGAAATTTAATTTGAGACCATGAAAAGAACAATGTTGTGACTATAGGCAGGGCCATCCCAGTTGGCAGTCAAGCGCGTCGTCAACCAAAAAACCGAGATGCTGCACTCTTTATTTTCTTTTTCCCGAGAAGAGTATGTCAGTATGTGCAACAGCCTCAACATATCTTATACACTAATGCGAGGGTACCTAATTATCAGGGCCGACCTTGGTAATTTGGAAGCTTAAAGTGACTTTTAAAATTGAGGCCTTGGATTTTCTATAAAAAAAAATCAATATAGGTGATTAATATAAGATAAAAATATTGAACATGGTATTTTAGTTTCGTAATTTAACTAAAATAAAATTTTAAAATATTTTATACCATTAGAAAAAAAGATGTTATTAACTTTAACCATAAGAATGCAAAAGGTGTGAGAGCTATATATTATTTATTCCTAGATCCAAAAGAAAAAAAAACGAAAAAAAAACCTCCCAAAGAGTTGAACGAGGGATCTCCCATTTCAATTTCACATACCTTACATAGACCATTTGTCCTAGAATTGACATTGTATTGAAACATGAAACATTTATATAAATATAATATATTTGATTTTTTTTTTTGAAAAATGAGGCCCTCGTTTTTTTGAAATTTCGGAGGTCTAAAGCGCCGACACCTCGGGCTTTAGCCCAGGGCTGGCCTTGCTAACTGTTGGGGTATCCAAAATGTACAACAGTTTGCGGGGCTCAGTTTTGGATTCCACATGAATAATCTAAATCATTCATTAATTCAAAAATAATGTGTTGAATGACCCTGCAGAAAATCAACTCAATTAGATATGCGTAAGTTGTCAATGCAATCTTCATATTTCTCATTTAGAATTTAGCATCATGGATTCTGGATGAAAACTTTAAGTTTGGATCAACTACTTACGCATAATTAACAAGTTGATTTTAAAATTATTTTAAATTTAATGAACGGTTCAGATTATTTTTGTAAGACCAAAAAATGAACTCCACAAGCTAATGTAAACTTTCGGTACCCCAAAAGTTTGATACCCATTGTTGTGTTCTATCTTATTAATTTTTTTTATTTTTTTTATATATATGGGGTGTGCAAAAAACCTATCAATTTTCTCACTCCGTGAGCCAATCCAACCCACGCCAAATATTATTGGTTGAAATTTAGAGCAGGTTGAGTTAGGCGGATAAAACACAATTTTTTAAGTGAATCAATTTTGGCTGTGGGTGTTCTCTAACTCAACTCAGTCCGCTATATCAATGCTCAGATGTACCCTCGGACACTTTATTTAGCCTGCCTACTTGGATCCGGATCCTGCCTACTTATCGATCTTGATTCCTAAGGTGCACCCTACGCAGATTTTGGAAAAATCAAAATGTCGCACTCTGGTGTGTGGTTATATTTTAAGAAACCAAAAAAGCTATGGGTACACCAATTAAGTAAACTACTGATATTTACCCCCAAAAAAGGTACACTACTGATTGCGATGCTTAGGTGTAGGCGCAAACCCGAATAATTTACAATTCAAAATTTGGTCCAAAATATGTAGGGAAATCACAGTGAAAAGGAAAGCCAAAGTTCTGCCCTAAACACCAATGACAACCACCATGGAACCATTTTCGGCACAATTTTCCAAGCGACGACCACCGAAGCTAGCCACCTTTCTCTCTCTCTACAAAATCGAATCTGATTGTGACTAGGTAGAGAGAGATTTGGAATCAAAGAGAGCTCTACGTCACTATGACGGAAAATTATATCCAAGGAAAGAAAAAAAATGTAGATCTGAGAGTACATTATATGTAACGCCCTGATTTTTTTTAGAATGTTAAATTAATAAAATTTCCACATTTATTAAATAGAAAGAAACATAAAGTCATTACAAGTCAAATTATCCCTAAATTTGTGTTACACTTATTTAAATAGATAAGGTAGGGGTACTAGGGTAACTTCTACTTCTCTGGACATCCGTCTTCTTCTGCATTACTCTGCTTAGCACCAAACTCTTCCAAATTATAAAATTCCCCTTGTACGTCTCTAAACTCTGGCATAAGATGCTAGGGTCACAAAAGTAACACCGTGAGCAATTAAGCCCAATAGCTAACTCCTATTCCTATGACCCATACACTAACAAAAATAACATATAACAATTTATTATTTCTATAAAAAAAATTTAGCATCACAAAATAACCAAAGGTGTCAGTGTCTTTTAGAGTTATCGCAACGTATCATAAACTGTGTCATCATTTTTCAAGTATTGATTCTACTTTCTATTTTATTCCTTGAGCACTGGTTCCGTTGACCATCTTTCAGGACCTATCGGGCTCCCAGGCTAAATTCAGATTTTGCCACCCAAAAGTACTGATTTCGCTGACCGTCTCTTTCAGGACCTATCGGGTTCTCAGTCTTTAATCATTCCATAACACATACACGGCTCTAGTTCCGCTGACCATTCTTTCAGGACCTACCGGGTTCCTAGGCCACACACGCACACCCAAGCCATGATTTCGCCGATTATTCTTTCATAACCTACCGGACTCTCATGCTCACGCACGCAGACTTGAGTCATGATTCCGCTGACCATCTTTAATGGACCTACTGGGTTCTCATGCTCACACAATCATTAATCTTTTCCACATTTCTCGTTTCTCGTGTCTCGTAAACATGCATCATTTTCTCGCGTTCACATTATTCTTTTAAAGCTTGCTAAAAATCATGCGATAATAAATCACTAATTTCATGAAATTCTATCTCCGACAACATTGAAAATTATAACATCACAACTTATCAACAATCATACAATTAATTAAGCACTACAACGATAAAATCAACCTTTCAACTCAAACAATTTAATCACGGAATATCATAAATAAATAGTTAAACATATAGCACATCAACATTATACTTAGGTGAGCAGATAGGAGATTTCTACCGTTCTTCTTGGTGGTAGAGCGGCTACGAAGTACGTTGGGTGAAATCGCAGGCGGAGTAACGTCGTTTTGGCTTGATCGAAGAATAAAAAGAGAATAGTTTTTTTTTTTTCCCTTCTTTCCCTCTTTCTTTCTCTCCTTCTATTCTCTCCTTCTATTCTACTTACTTGGTGATGTATGGAATGGAGGGGAGGGGTGAAGCCTATTTATACCCATGGAAAGAAGAATCTAGATTATCTAAGGGATAAAATCAAATCTTACAAAATCTTATAATATCTAAACAAAATCTTATAATATCTAATAATATCCAATAATATCCAAACAAATCTTTATCATATCTAATCTAATCTCAATCAAATCTTATCAAATCTAATAAAATCTTATAATATCCAATAAAATCTATATAATATCTAACAAAATCTTTATAATATCTAATAAAATCCAATCAAATCTACGTATATCTTAGGATATCCAGTCATATCTTATCCTAATCATATCATATCTAATAAAATCCAATGAAATCTTATCCTAGATTTTTAGGATCACGGACCGAAGGTTAGGGTTTGCATGTACACATATACCTATATATAATAGGGTTTTAGTATTTTCTTTTCTTAAAAAAAAATCATATCATTTACTAAAAGAATAGTAAATTAAAATATAAGAATTGCGAGATAAATGTTTAGTTTTTATTATGAAAAATTAGGGTTGTTACATTATATGTCTCCAAACATATCAGATTAATAGTGAGTGTACTAAGAAAAAACCCATCAACAAAAGCTCCAAACTGGGTAAAAATAAGCACAACCAAAATATGAAAGTGAAAAAAAAAAAGCAGACAGTAATTGAAAAGAATTCCTCTATATCTCTCCTCAAACATGTAATTATCGACACATTTACATGGAAATACACCATCATGACTAGCCACCCAAAAAATAAAAAAGTTGACAGTTTTGTATATTCACCTAGCAACAGAGACAAGTCCAACGGATGACATGTTAATATAGTGCTTTGTTTCAGCAGTCGAAAACATGATTGTTGTAATTAACAAGCGTCAATTCTGTGTGGTGTGCAAGTAAGCGGCTAGTAGGATTTTTCATATAAAACATTTATATGGACTTTTGAATAGGTAAATGATATTGACATTTCAAAAATTGATGCAGACACTCCAAAATCAATGTAATTTTAAAGCCATTTTTCTTATTTTTTTTAGAGTGACTCCATCAATTTTTGGAGTGTCAATATCATTTTCTTTGAACAAAATAAAAGACTATTACATACACTATTTGGGTACATAACTAATTATGCCAATTTTGAACTTTGTATTTAAAGTGATTTTTTATTGGAATCATGAAAGTATCAAATCAAGGCATAGCAATTACTTTAATTTGTAGATTTTCTAGGAGAGTAAATAGAGAGAAGTAACGAGTGTAATTTCGCGGTCAGCGGGTTTTTAGAAGAGTATATTTCAAAAGAGGAAGAAGAGTATTGCAAGTCCTTGTTGATATGAAATGCACATTAACGATAGACTAGATCCACCAAAGGAGAAACTAACCGAACTAAATTCCGCACAACTAATGATTCGTTGCACTTTTCAACAAAGGGATTCATGGAATCTTGGTGGATTACGTGGGGAAGAGATCAAAAAACAACAAAAACAGAAACGAAAATTAAAAACCCGTTCATATTCGGTTTTCACCATCAAACGCCATAGTTGCCACTTTCATTGCCACGGCAGCCTTATTTTTTGAGTACCCTAACGATCCCATGTGCAAACTTAGCTTCATGGACGATCAAAACTCATGAAAACTCATGACGTGAGACGTTTGCTTATTGTATCCCCTACAGGAAGAATAGAAAATGTAGGAATTAAATTATGCCTCAATATCCTTGAATTTGAGTATGAGGTTTTGGAATTGCGGACATCCCTTATCATTTGGTCTAATATACGGACTAAAATAAGACAACCCAGACAAAACGAAGACTAAGGTAAGCCTCTCTAAAGTGGAGTTCAAAATTGGCCAAAGTTTCGAATCATATCATAGATAGTGCAACAATTATATTGAACAAGGCTATACAAAATGAATTAAATGAATGCCTAAGTAATTCGAAAGTACTTTTGCTCGCCCTATATATAGCTTTTCCCTTTCGTACACATATCTAACATCAAACGATTCAGACCAAAGTGGAACACGATGATGTGGCAGGATCAAAAAGAGCCGGAACCAAGTATTTTCTCCCATTAGCACCATGAGCATTGTAGCTAGCACCCGTCGTAGAGTCCACCAAAAGGTTCCCTGCATAGCCAGGGAATGCTCCCTTGGCGTAAACTCCTGGACAAGCCGATGCGGCTTCTAATGGGGCATCGGCAGGTCCCTGATAGTAGCCGTTTCCGAATGGGTTTGTGGCGGTCCCGGCCAAAAGGGTAGCCAAGTTGATCACCATTCCATCCATACCCACATCTTGGTTGGGTGCGACCAAAGGTGGACTCTGTGGTCCATAAATGGGCTGGTGGAATGGCCAAGCGCATTGACCCGGGCACTGAGTCTCCGAGTTGCCGACCCAGATATAGGCAAACTTGTAATTTTTCCCTTTTGCTTGAACATTGCCCTTGGAAGACCCGTGCGTTCCACACCGGCTCATACAGAACCCATCCACGGTGACGTCGGCGGATGTGAGGACAACATTAATGGCGTTCATCTGATCTCCCTTTGATGCTAATTGCACAATTTGTTTTTGAGCGAGTGATTTTCCCAAGGAGTAGTTCTCATCAAGTATTTGAGTACCGAGAGTGAGAGAAAGGGAAGACAATTTCTTGGATTTGATTAGGTTGTAGTATTTCTCGGTGGTTTTCCACCATGTGCCGACCGACGGTTGCATTTGAGGTGGGGAAGAAGACAGCGAGGTGACGAAATCGGAGACTATGGCTCGTTGGGAAGGAGTGAATTTGCCGTACCAAATGAGATTGATTGGCATTTGACCAGAAAGAAGGGGGCCATTGTGGTATTGCATTAGTGCATTGGGTTGATCTTGGACCAACACGTTGAGTTTCCTCGCAGCGAGTGAGACGTGGAAGAGGGAGATTAAGACCAGGAGTTGGGAAAAGAAAGAAGCCATAATTTTGATATAGATCAGAAAATATGGGGTTGAAAGAGAGAGAGAAGAGGAATGATCAGTAGCTCTGATCTTTGGTTGGGTTTAATGCTGGTGTAAAGAATAGAGGAGTAGTGGTGGCTATTTATACGGGGTTGCATTTGATATATGGATAGCAGTGATGAAGGTGCTGAGAAAGAGGCCAAAACTTGACCTGACCAGTGTCTTCTTAGCTGTTTACTGCCAAGAGGAGAGGGAAAGAGAGAGAACGGAACTCTCTCATACGCGTCTTTTTTAAAACCGGTGGAAAAGCTAATTTTAATTCCCACGCTCCTACCACGGTGTTTGTCTCAACGGTTATGTTTCGTGAAGCAAGTAAGTAATGTTAATTAGGGCCGTAAATGAGCCGAACAGCCCCTAAGTTCGGTTTGGCTTGGCTCATTAACGCTCGACTAAGTTCAACTTATTTAGTAAGCGAGCCTAGTTTGAGCTCGAGATTTCGGCTCGGCTCGTTAAGAAACTCAGCTTGATTGAAGTAATTCGTTTAATAAATAACTAAACTTGATTTGTTAAGAGCTCGACTCATTAAAACTCGAGCTTAAATTTTTCGTTCATTCGATAAGGCTCGATTCGTTTACGGCCTTATTAATAATGATAATTGAATTTCAGAAAAAGTAAAAAAGCAAGTTGGCATTGGGTTTTGAAATCTACGCATATAAGTGGCGAGTCCCCAACTAGAATTGGGCCATTTGGACGCATTGAAATAAGGAGTAAAGATAAGGTAAAGTTGTGAAGAGATGCCCCCGCTATGCAACAAAAAGGAGATTACAGCTTAGATACAGTGCGGACTTCGCAGCTGGTGGATTTTTAAATGACCAAAAGACCATTGGAATTTGACTCCTGTTTCAGAAAGATGGAATAGGACATTTATGGGAAGGACCAATTGGGAAATCCAAGAGAGAGATGTTGCAGAAGAAACCAAGGGGAAAGTAGCGGGACAGGCTGGACGCTGTGGGGGCTGGACCATCCCAGTTGGCACCCAAGAGCATCGTCAACGAAAATTTCTAGATGCCACACTCCGACGGAGTGACTTCGTTTTGCCTGTTAAGGCAAATGTCCAATTTAGGTATTTTAGGTAGTGAAAACTCAAAAATTACCCTGCATCAACCTCAAAAGAAGCCTCGATAATCTTATGGGAAATGATTTTGTCATTTTTTATTTGTTAACGTCACTTGCAGGGGAGTTGCGTTAACAAAAAAGGAGTGTCCAAATCAGAAGCTTTTAAGATACTCCATAAGCTACAGTGTCTAACCAAACCTCACAGCATATGACGAACTAATTAGGAAATAATAGTTCGATATAAAATCCCTACAACATCTCCATGGAATTGAAATACTAGAAAGGAAGGACAAGAATTAAAAGCAACTAATCCAAGATTGGCTTTGAGGCCTTCTTTTGCGAGAACGTCCACACATTCATTGGTTTCTCTGAAAATATACCTGATTGAGCTAGATTGGAATCTCTAGTCTCTAGAAGTGACCTGCAATCGGAAATCAAGTGAGAGTGAATGCAGTGAATTTTATTGCTCCTTTATCAAATGAAGAGCATGCAAAGCATAATCTCTACGTCTATGTTGCTAATTCCTTTTTCCCAGGCCAGATTAAGGCCATCCCTTAGAGCCCAAAGTTCTTCTGCCACCATTGAAGACTTCCCAATGTTTTTACAAAAACATGAGATCCAATTACCTTCATTGTCCATTAGCAAGCTTTCGTCCACACCAAAGCCGTTACGGTCTAGGGAGCCATCAGTGTTTATAATTTATAGCACCTAGGAGTTGGTTTGGACCATTCCACAGCCGAAGAAACTGGGAACCATATCACGAATAGGTTTTGAACAAATAATTAAAAATGCCATTCCCAAGCGCAACTGATGATATCCTCCAGAGAGAAGAGTTTGGGTAAAGGAGAGGTGGGCGTGGAGGGAAGGGAGTGGAGACAGTGGAGACTATCACGATTGTTCCAAATGGTCCAACAAGCAATGGAAAAAATAATGACCGAGGGGATTTGCTTCTTCCCAACCTAACCGTTGAAATAGGTTGATTTATCCCGAGCGTAGGGCTAGGTCATTATCAGCATAATATCCGGAAGTCCGAATCGTTCCCACAGAGATGGTCTTTATAGCTTGCTAGGATTTTTCGATGCAAGGGTTTGCGGCGTTTAGACGGCCAACTTTTGGTTTTGCTTTAAAAGGGTAAAATGCTCTTGTGAAGAAGACTGGAAAAGAGTTTTAACTAGATTAAACAAGCGGCAAGGCGTTGGAGTTCTTAATGCCCGTAACTTAGGCCAACTAACCAATCTCAACGAAAACACGGTTGAATCGCACGGCATAGGCTATCAACCGGAAGATTTAGCTATGAAAATAGTTAGACTTGATATAGAGTTTGAATAACAAGCTAAACAGAAGACGTGACATAGCTCACGGAACCATGTGAGCGAGCACATGATCACCGGAGGTTAACAACGCCAAGACTTGCATTCAAACTAAACATCAAGGTCAAGAACTAGAAGCATGGTTTGGAAAGCGAGCAAGTTCTTCGGTTCTTTTGGCAAACACGAGGCGAGACATAGCTCACGCAACCATGTGAGCGAGCACATGATCACCGGAGGTTAACATCAACAAGTTTTGTTACATAAAAGGCGAACCACTCACATTTCCAAACCAAACCAAACCTCAAGTCTTTAAGTTGGTAAAGGCAAGATTAACCAAAGTCACATGACGTTAATCACTCCGTAGCCAAGTCTAATCAACTACTCATGCATATTAAGAAGACTAGAAGGCATGGAAGGAATGATAAACATGATTAACCGATAAGAACGGAAACAAACTTGATTTTATAAAGGATCCAAAGCATACGAACAACTTTAATACACGACAAATTAACGTAACGAAAATACCTTAGTTGTTCTTGAGAAATTACATCTGGGAAGATTAAGAAGACATTAATGGGGAAAAACTAAAAGTAGTAATGTGCTAGCTATTAAAGAGGGAGAGGGGAGTGATCTATTTATACACAAAAGACTTTCTCTCTCCTCAAAAGTCAGGAAAAAACCCAAAAAGTAACCCATAAAAAGAAAGTTTTCATAAGTGGAAAGTCTGAAAAAGTAAGAAAAATATCTTCACGGACAAAAGGTTATCAATAACATTGAACAAGAGTTATCGATAACCTTACTCTAATAGGCACCCAAGGCAACAATGTTATCGATAACATTGAACAATAGTTATCGATCTCCTTACTTCTGGACAAATTCTGGACCAAAATTGGCGGAAAGGTATCGATTACTAGAACAGAGTAATCGATAACTTGGGTTCAATAGTGCTTGGCAGAACAGGATTGAGGCAATGTTATCGATAACATTGTCCTAGTAATCGATAACATTGTTGCAGAACTGAAAATCTAGCTTGCTGAACTGGCTGAGCTTCATATAAAACTTTGTCGCAAGGTCCAAGGATTTGGCGGCACCACTTCTATTGAATCGAGTGGTTGGACAGCAATGAATTATCCAAACATCCTTTGGCACACAAAATCGCCTTAATCGCTCGTTTTACCTGAAAGGCTCAGCAGAACACCTTACGTGCAAAATTTGACTTTAGCGATCAAATGAGCATAGAAACATTGCAACTTGAAGGATTTGAGCACCCAAGATCTTACAATCTTGTGTGCGTATTAGGATTCCCAAAGGATGAGGAGTGGTTGAGGAGCAATTAAGCTTAGGCCAGAGAGAAAT
Organism: Rhododendron ovatum; assembly: GCA_019656835.1. Taxonomy (NCBI): domain Eukaryota; kingdom Viridiplantae; phylum Streptophyta; class Magnoliopsida; order Ericales; family Ericaceae; genus Rhododendron; species Rhododendron ovatum. The sequence goes on along the minus strand of CM033795.1, from coordinate 30,728,885 downwards.
GGAGTTTTCAGTTGAGAAAGTGAAAGTAGAGGATCTCCCAACGGTTTTTTAGCAACGGTTAAAAAAATCGTTACTATAGATGGTGTATAGTAACGGTTTACAAAAGGTTACTAGAAACAGGACTATAGCAACTGTTTTCATGTGACCGTTGGTAGATTACAACACTATAGCAGCGGTTTTCATTAACCGTTGCTAAAAACTGGACTATAGCAACGGTTTTCATTAACCGTTGCTAAAAACTGACCTTTAGCAACGGTTTTCAATAACTGTTACTATAAACTGGTCTATAGCATCGGTTTTCATTAACCGTTAGTAGAAACCGGATTTAAAAAAAAGAATTAAAAAAAAACCGGTTAGTATAGTATAAATATTAAAAGGTGTATGATTTTTCACAAGTTATAGGCTAGCACAGTTGGTTTGCGCACGCGCGCGCACACACGAGGTCGGAGGTTCAATTCTCAAGAGGAGCAAGAATATTTCGCCCGCCACGCGGGGGCCACGTGAGCTCGAGCGCCACGTGGGCTGCCACGTCAACGCCACATGGGCACCATGTAAGCTGCCACACGGGTGCCACGTCAGCGCCACACGGGCAACATGTGGCTGCCACGTCAGCGCCACGTGGAGGCTTACGTCACACAGTCGTTGGTTTTTAAAAAAATGAAAATTGCCTTTAATGAAACCGTTGGTAAAAAAAAATCTGTACCAACGCTCGTCAAAACCGTTGCTATCACTACAAGAAATTACACCATTTCCGACTAAAATTCCCGACTAAAATATATTTAGTCGGTATATGTAAACCCATTCCCGACTAAAACAAATTTAGTCGGCAAAATAAAAAATATCACCGACTAAGTATTATTTTGTCGCCACAAAACAATTTTTACCGACCAAAATTAATTTTAGTCGTTAAAAAAAAGGCGCCAAGAGAGAAATTATACGCGGGATGGGGGGATTTTTATGGCCGACTAACATTTAGTCGGTAATGGTTAGATTGTTGCCGACTAAAAATATTTAGTCGGCGAGTATCAATATTTTTCTGTTTAAAAACTTAATAAATGAAATTCATATACCGACTAAATTAATTAGTCGGTAAATATTAATTTTTGCCGACTAAAAATGTATTTCGTCGGCGAATATTAATATTTTCCTGTTTGAAAAATTAAAAAATGAAATTACATATACCGACTAAACTAATTAGTCGGTAAATATTAATTTTTGCCGACTAAAAATATATTTGGTCGGCGAATATTAATATTTCCTTGTTTGAAAACTTAATAAATGAAATTACATTTACCGACTAAATAATTTAGTCGGGAATATTAATTTTTGCCGACTAAAAATGTATTTCGTCGGCGAATATTAATATTTTCCTGTTTGAAAACTTAATAAATGAAATTAATATACCGACTAAATAAATTAGTCGGTAAATATTAATTTTTGCCGACTAAAAATGTATTTCGTCGGCGAATATTAATATTTTCCTGTTTGAAAAATTAATAAATGAAATTATGTTTACCGACTAAATTATTTAGTCGGGAATATTAATTTTTGCCTACTAAAAATACATTTGGTCGGTGAATATTCTTTTTTTCCCAATTTAAAAAACAATAAATGAAATATATTTACCAAAATTACAAATTTTCCCCCTTTTATAAAATTTCAAGAAAGGAAATATTTGTTCCGAGTACATTGATCATGATGCAGCCTAATGGATCGAAACCGTTCATTTTCTTTTTCTTCTTAATTGTAGGATTATCATAAAATTTTGGCTCGATCGGATTAAAGAAACTCTCTTATCGGCATGAAAATTCTTAAATAGAAAGAATTTTTCTTTTCGATCAAGTATCTACCCATATGCGGTTAACTTCATCTTGGTACGAATGATCAAATTCATATTACGTCAAAGATAGATGATTTCGATTACCATAAAAAACCTCAGGCGGTGCTCAATTGGTTTAGTATAACACTTAAATGTCTCGAAATGCATTAAATGTCTTTCGATCATGTGGTCACCGATATCGAATGATCTCCGATTTAGGCAACAATACTATAATTGATAAGACGTGAAATTCTAACGATTGAGATTGAAGATTATAAAAATAACTTGACGATTACTTTTACATTATATACTTTTCATCTACTTGGTAGTCAACTAAGTCTTATGTTGTACTTGTTATTACAGTAGCCATACGATCACGAGACAATCTTGACGATCGAGACCGTTGATTTTGTTTCACTTGTTGAATTATTCATCCTCGTAAATTTGCGGCTCGATCAGGTTTTAAAAACCCCTTTATCAAGACATGAACTCATTAGAAAAATAGTATGTTCATTCGATCAATTGTCTAATGAAAAGCAATCAACTATAATATTGGTAAGAATGATCTAACCCATCATAAATTAAAAGATGGATGGTTCTGATCGAGTAAAAAGACCTCAAGTGGGCCTCGAGTGGTGTGCTATAATACTTTAATGCTTCTGGACATAGTAAAAGTTTTCTGATCATAAAGTTGCTGATATCGAATAACCTCGGATTTTGGGGACAATGCTATAATCGATAAGACGTGAAATCTTTGCGGTTCAGATTGAGCATTAAAAAAAATCCACGGTAATAAAGTTTAGAATTTGTATGTAATAGTGGCGCAATTAGAGACCCCTAAACTATTTTCCCCATAAATCCTTGTTTGGCCGACTAAACATTTAGTCGGCGAAGAGAAAGTTTTGGCGTCCAGTTCAAAATTTTCACAAAAATATCGGCGGGGACTTGGCTAATCTTCGACTACTATTTTTGTCAGCAATTGGTTTCCTTTAACAAAACGACGGCGTCTGCAGCACACCTCATGGAGTAAAATGCTTCCCCTCTCCTCTAAAAAAGTTATACGCTTCCCCTCCCCTTTTCTTTTCCACCGCATCCCCTCCCTCTCTCTTCCTCTTCCTCCCACCACCGAAGTTACTGTCGTCGGACAAAGCACCACGGATGCCACAATTAAAGCCAGTCCTTTTCTCCGCGACTCCTCTTCGTAAGGTCAGTGTTCCAATTCCAGCCCTTCTTTGGGTCAAGTGTCTCAATTTGTAATCGAAGCACTCGGCTTGCTTCGAGAACAAATAGGATGCAAAAAACCCATATTAAATGGAAAGAAATTTCAAAAGTTTCGGGATTAGATTTTTTATCTGTTTGCACACCTCTTTCACCGTATAATTATGAGTTTTTTTTTGTTTTTGTTCTTCTAGGACTAGAACTCTTATCGTATGTTATTGGTCCAGGGTATTCTCTAGTCAAAATAGAATGGTTTTTTTCTAGCTTTCAACCTCTATTGAGGTCCTCTTTGATAGTAGATTTTGAGCTTGGGATAGGATTGTCACTGGAAAGCTTTATGGGCTGCTCGGGTTGTTGGGGAACAAGATTGGTAGAAGTTGTATGTAATGCTCACAAGCTGTTTGATGAAATGTCCAGGAGAAAGTTATTCTCCTGACTGCTCACCTAGGAATCGGTTAAAGATACCGAGTAACCTCTTTATTATCAATTTATCATTAACTTTAGTTGCAAACATGTCTAGTCGGGCAACCTCTTTATTATGCAAATGACATTCCCTTATGTTCTTTTGACGTGTCGAAAATGATTTCGGGGTTAGTTTGAACTGATTTAGGAGCAAGAATTTGGCTTGTAATTAGCTTTTTATGCATTAAGAGGCACAAAATGTCAAGATTATTTTTCGTTTTGGCTTGTAATTAGTTAGTATCTACTTAAGAGTGGAAAATCCTCAATCTGTTGGTACCATAGAGTTATAATGGAGAAAGTCCCCAAACTGTTGGTACTATTGGTTGTGGAGGAAAGCTTGGCAAAAACAAAATCAAAGGCTATTTTGACATGTATTTATCTTTCTAGAAATCCCACACAGAAAATTCATGCTGAGTGATTATAGTTTTTAGGTTTCGTGGTATCGAAGATGTGGTGTGTGAATTTGTTTTACTACCAAACAAGTGTAGGATTATGTTGTTTATGTGGAAGCCCAAGTAGTTTAATGGTGGTACTAATTAAAACTTAAAAGGCATTGATAGAGAGTGATATCCAAAATCTATACTCATACTCTAGATGCTTAGATTTCTTTCGATGACTCTCTTCATTCTTATACCCGTACTCGAGAAATGTTGTTGTATGTGCATGTATCAATATCATGGTGTTAGGTTTCTTTTCTTCTCTTGATGTAAGTTTGTATCAATATCATGGGTCTTATTATTGTGTTTTATTCTTTCTATAGATATTGGAGTATCTTGCATCTTGTCAAGGACTATACATGAAGTTGGATTTTTGTCGTGAATTCTACCGTAATCTAATTTTCTCGCTGTTGAACTTTTCTATTATTTTGCACTCTAAGGCTTGGTTATGATATGTTTGATGTTACGTACACTTTTTGTGGTACGATTTTTTGTTATTTGTACTCTGCGAATTCGGATACCGTTTGCTAAGTATTTGGTGAACACTTTTTATTTATGGAAGTTACGAATGAATTGTTCTTGAATTTCAATACTTGATTACAGTAGATTGGTGAATAAATGTTGCTCAATTTAATTTATTGTGAATTACCAAAAAAAAAAATCAAACCAGATTTTAGAATTAGTTTTAAAATTTATGATATTATATTTACCGACTAAATACTTAGTTGGTAAAAGATGCCAATTATTTAGTTGCTAATTTTTTTTCACATTTCTCGACTAAATAATTAATTGGTAATTTATGTATTTCGGTAATTTATCAAATATTTCCCGACTAAATAATTAGTCGGCAATTTATTAAATATTTCCCGACTAAAAAATTAGTCGGTAATTTATCAAATATTTTCCGACTAAACAATTAGTCGGTAATTTATCAAATATTTTCCGACTAAATTATTAGTCGGTAATTTATTAAATATTTGCCGACTAAATATTTAGTCGGGAAATATTTAATAAATTGCCGACTAATTATTTAGTCGGGAAAACCATTATATTGCCGACTAAATGAAATTTAGTCGGCAATTACCTTTCCCGACCGCAATTTTCCGACTAAATTGCCGACCAAATTTTTTAGTCGGGAAAGGCAATTGCCGACTAAAATCCTACCTTTTGCCGACTAAACTGTTAGTCGGGAATGGTGTAATTTCTTGTAGTGTATACCTCTATAGTAACGGATATATTGCAACGGTTTGGCCGAACCGTTGGTATAGCCTAAATGGGTCTCTACCAACGGTTTTTAGATTTTTTGGCATCGCTTTCGACCGTTGTTGTAGAATGATTTTCTTGTAGACCCAAAGAGTATGTATAGCATTTTCGATCGCATTCGGACATTGAGAGACCGATCACAGTCGATAACCTTGCGCAAGCAAAGATTATTTTTAATAGTCAATCTATCTTTAGGAAGCTAGCCAAATGAAATAGGAGATCCCAGGGTTGCAAGGGGTTTTCCAAACCCACTTCCAGCCTGTTATCCTACTGCCTCCGTTCCAAATTTTTTTGGTCTACTTTCAATATTCGGATCACCTCAAAAAATCGTTTTATGTATGTCTTTAAATGTGTACTGTAATGTTTTTTTATGAACAATTAATATGTGTTAAAAGGAAGGTTCGATATCAATGACTATTCAGTGGAGCATTTGAAAAATGTTTAGATGGAATCCACAAAGTGAAAGTGTAATTTTTGACTTTTATCGAATTTTGATCAATAAAATTTCTTTAACCTATAACAAAGTTTCCTAATAAATTTTCTTAGATAGAATTGACTCTTTATAGCTATGGTCTCACAACCTAGGTGCTACACAAACAATCGTTGTGTAAGACGCAACACAACCAATCTCAATCCGTTTATTATTGTAATAAACGGTCAGGATTCGCTCAAATTTTTTCCAGGAAAAGTTAAACTTAAACTTTTTCATGTAAGAGTTTTTTTTTAAAATCTAGACCGTCCAAACACATCCAGACGGCTAGAATTAGGCGCGTGTAGCATTTTTGTTAACCATATCTGGTAGTATGTAACTACGGCTATTGCACCTTCCCATACCATTAGGTCCCGTTCCAAAAACCTTTTTAAAAAATAAACAGCTTATTTCACATTTTCAAACTTAAAAATAATGTAAATGAAAAATAATTTTTAAATTTTTTTTTGAATCGTATAAAAGATCTGATCGAAATTTTTTAAACAAGATCCATATTACAGATTTTTAGATTTTAATAAGCTCATAATTTTTGAACTTAAAATTATCTTTTTAAAAAATATAAAAAATAAGAACCTTTTTTTGGTTATGGAACAGATTAGCTCCGTCTTGAATGTACTAGAAAAATCACGTGTATTGGTTGTTCTGTTACGCATCAATCACGGCCCATATTCGACTCTTAATTATGACTGATTTAAAATTGGGAGGGTAGATTTTGCCGTGCCAGGGCATGATGCAGGGAATTTTCCCATGGACATGATAGAGAATAGGAGCCCCCGAAGCAGGGAAAACTTTAAACCTGTTACTTCCTTCAAACAGGGTAGATGCAAAGAGATTGAACACGAAAAAGCAATGGATCGGGACAATGAAATAGATTGGCTATTGAGCAAAATTTTTATAGAACCACATAAATAGTGCAACCGTTAATTTAAATGATTTGGTAACACTATACACAATAAATAAAAGAATGAGTTAGTACATTTTTTTTCCTGTAGCTTTATCGTCTGTATAAACTTTTTTATAGCATCTTATTCAGACTAAAGTGGAACAGGACGACGTCGTTGGATCAAATATAGCCGGAACCAAGTATTTTCTCCCATTAGAACCATAGCAATTGTAGCTAGCACCGGTTGAAGCGTCCACCAAGAGATTTCCCGGGAAGCCAGGGTATGCTCCCGGGCCATAAACCCCAGGACAAGCCGACGTGGCCTCCATCGGAGCACCAGCCTCCCCTTGGTAGAAGCCTTTTCCAAATGGGTTCGTGGCGGTCCCGGCCAATAGGCTAGCCAGGTTGATCACCATCCCATCTATACCCACGTCTTGGTTGGGCGCGACCAAAGGTGGGTTCTGTGGTCCATAAATAGGCTGGTGAAACGGCCAAGCGCATTGACCCGGGCACTGAGTCTCCGAGTTACCGACCCAAATGTAGGCGTACTTATGGTGCTTGCCGTTTATCGGGGCGCTACTCTTCGAAGACCCATGGGTGCCACAAGTCATACAAAACCCCTCGACAAGTACGTCAGCGGCGGTCAAAACCACGTTGATGGCGTACATCTGATCGCCCTTCGACGCCAACTGCTTGATGTGTTTCTGGTTGAGGGATTTTCCCAACGAGTAGTCCTCGTCGAGTATTTGACTGCCCAAAGAGAAGGTGGATTTCTTCGATTTCGCTTTCTCGTAATATTTATCGGTGGTTTTCCACCAGGTGGCGACCGACGGCTCGTTTCGAGCTGGTGGAGAAGAGAGCGAGGCGACGAAATCGGAAAAAATGGCTCGCTGGGCAGGAGTGAATTTGCCGTAGAAAATGAGATTGATTTTGATATGCCCGACGAGAAGAGGGCCGTCGTGGTATTGCATGAGTGTAGTGGGTGGTATGAATAACTCGGTGAGTCTTCTGGTGGCGAGTGAGAATTGGAAGAGAGAGATTAGGAGGAGGAGTTTAGGAATGAAAGAAGCCATTTTGTTATTTTTATTGATCCAGATGAGAAAATGGGTGTGAGGGGAGAAGAGTGTGTCTAAGTTGGTGTTTGCTCTGTTTTGGTGGTGAGTGAATGGAGGTGTAGTGGTGGCTATTTATATGCAGCGTCTCAATTGATATGGATGTGTGTGTACTGTGAGTAATGAACCTGCTAGGAAAGTGGCCTGCCAAGCTCTATCATAGCTATTAGCTGGAATCTGGTAAGATAGCTGGTATCTGGTAAGAGAGAGGGAGAGAGCGTTACACGCCAAACGCGTCTTTCAGATTGGAGGAAAATTTAATTACACGCTCCTAGTACTATATGCGACGTCGTAGTGTCTCTAGATTTACAAACCTTGAGCAGCTGATTGGGTTGTAAAGAACACGCATACACTGACGAGTCCAAATAGATTAAAATATAAAATGAGTCAAATGACCTGGTTATCAAAAAGGTACACCCTCTTTTTCTTTTTAGAATTCATTATTCTATTTTGAATTGTTCCTTAATAAATGTTTATTTTTAAATAGAAAATTAGAGACCGGTTCACATTTTTAAGTTTGGTTTTATCCCAATCCTAATATTTTTTACCTAATCTATGTAGATTCGGATATGTTATGTCATGACTTTTTTGCCCTTTTTATTCCGTATCATCCCAAAACTATTCCGCCATGTTAACTGACTCAACTCCAACTCACTATCAAAACCTCCGCTCTGTAATTATCGGAAAAAATGGCAATGACGGCGTCGTGGCAGCCCCAAAAGCAAGGTTTCAAAGAGATCTGTGGCGTCACCACCACCACGCCCAGTCCTCCGCCACCGGCATATTTCCAACATCAACCGGAACCAGAACTCAGCATCTTGCTCAAGTTTTAGCTGCTCCTTGTCTCTTCTTCAACCAGAAAATGGAGGCGCCGGCATTTCCAACATCAACCGAATATTTAGGCAAGGCCAGCCTAGTGCATTTAGAGGCCCTAGGCAAAGTCACAACACAAGGTCTCATATTTTATTAATTTTAAAACCAGATTGTTAGAATTAGAGTTGTTAGCCGATATCAGAGAATTGATCGAAATCGAAAAAATTAGACGAGATCGAATTTTTCAAACCAGTTGAATAATTTCGATCCGGTTCCGGTTTATAAAATTTTATAAACCGAAAAATAATTTTGATCTGGTTTATGTGTTTTAAAGACCTATCAAAATCGGACCAGACAACATGTTTTATTTCTTCACGTGACTCGTTGGTGAGATATTTATCCCACCATGCTTTTAGCATTCCAGTAAACCAGAAGTTAATAATTCAACAATTTGTGGTTGATTAAGGTCAATGTTGCTCAAATAACTATTGGCAACCATTGATATGTGATTTAGCTTTTCTAGTATTTGGTATTCACTTAATATTCCATTCATATAACTTATTTGAGGAAACGGAAAATTGATTAGTTAAATTATTTTTTTCATACTGTAGGTCAAGGGAGGTTGGCCTAGAATACCAATTTTTGGTGAGACTGGTAGGATTTGTTGGGGGGTTGAAAAGACGATTTATCCCTTGGCCAGAGAATTATTTTTGAAGTTGTGAAATTTCTTCATTAGAAGAAGTGGGTGAATTTTGACTAGAAGTACTAGTACCATGATCTTTTGTAATTGTGGTAACTTGGGGTGTTTTTGGTTCCAATTTGATAGCTTATTTTGTCAATATTTCTTCAATTTTTTGAATATTTTGATTCTAAATTATACTAATTCTTGATCTTTTTTCAGGAAGCTGTATAAGAGGGTTTTCTATATTTGTACTAGATGAGGGGATGCTGCAATATGATTCTTCCTCAATTTTAGTTGCAATTTTTGTTCAATTGTTTACTTATAGTCTTGAGACATTGATTAGTGTAATTAATTTGTTCAACGATTTGTTTACACTCAGCTCTCTCATTTGATAGTTTAAATGGAGATGCTGTTATATATGATCCTTTGTAATCAATAATTATTGAATCTAAAGGAGGATGACTAGAAGTTATGATTGTGTTATCTTACTTTTTTCATTTCATTTTTCTAATAGTGTTGACTTATAGATATATACACACACACACATACACACACTTTTTATATCTAATGAGGGATCCCGCAAGGATTTACCGTGCATGACTCCCCTTTTCCGATCGAATTGCGACGATCCGAGTAGCTCAATGTGTTCAGAACGTGATTTTAAGGGTACCCGTGAGAAATTAGCAAAAAAAATGATCGGAAATGACTTGATTCGAGTAATTTTTTACTGAACCGTTCAATAAAAAACTGTTCGGATCAAGCCCGTCCCAATCTTTTTTTTTTGCTGATTTCTAGCGAGTACCTTTAAAATCACGTTCTGATCATTTTGAGCTGCTCAGATCGTCCCAATTCGATCGGAAAAGGGGAGTCCCGCACGATAAGCCTATGCGGGATCCCTTATGGGAACTGGACTCTATATATATAGAAAAACATATGAAAGGAGAATTGAACCCTGGAAGGCTAGAAGGATATCTCCTCTATTTACCACTAAGCTACCCACACTTTTGTTGTATATTGGTCTAATAAATATATTTATTATGTAAATCAATCAGATATATATAATTTTTATGGGCTTAATTATGTTTTTATGGATTTTTTTTTGGCTTAATTGCAAGAACACTCACTTAACTATCATTGGCAACTTTACCTCCTTAACTACCAAACTCTTCAACTACACCCCCTTAACTACCAAATTCGAGCAATTTCACCCCCTCCTCCATTTTCCATCCAATTCTGTTAGGAATTTGGATGGAAAATGGCAAAGTTGGATGGAAAATTAATTTAACATACCAAAATGCCCTTTTGGGGTGTTATACACACACACACACACACACACACACACTCCTCTCCTTTACGCCAGATTATACCCCTCCCTCTCTCTCTCTCTCTCTCTCTCTCTCTCTCTCCTTCACACTAGATCTTCTCCTCTCTCTGCACGATCTCTTTCCTCCCTCTACACCACCTGACCTAAACCCAACACCCCCTCTCACGATTAGCACCACCTCCATCCTCCTCCTCCTCCTCCTCCTCCCCTCACCACCCAAGCACACCACCCGATACCCCCTTTTCTCCTCCTATTGAAAATATTTTTTTAAGCTTAGGGATACCTTGGTCATTTTCTTTCAGTCCGTCCATTCTTTTAACGGAAAATGGGGGAGGGGGTGGAGTTGCTCGAATTTTATAGTTAAGGGGGTGTAGTTGGGGAGTTTGGTAGTTAAGGGGGTGAAGTTGCCAAAAAGTGATAGTTAAGGGGGTGTTCTTACAATTAAGCCTTTTTTTATGTATTGGGCTCAAAATTGATTTTTTTTGTTGGGCTCAAAAAATGGGTCGAATTATGAGTTTTTAGTTGATATTTTGTGGGTTGAATTGTGATTTTTTTGATGTGTTGGGCCCAAAATATGGCCTATGGATGAAAACTGGATAAACTGGACCGAAACCGGTTGAGCCGGTCGAAACGGGACCGGTATCACCCCTAGTGAGAATGTATGTATAGAAAGTAATTTAGGTTCCGGTTGTTTGGGCATAAAATATATTCTGATAAAATGTTTTATCTATTTTTCGGTGTTTGGTTGTGTAAAAAATAAGGAAAACATTTTACATGTAAAATATTTTCCATTAATTGAATGAAAATGACTTACCCTTAAATCCTCCATAAGTTATTTTCCGAAATGAACCCTCTGTCTTTTACTGCAATTCTTACGACTTAGTTTTCTCAATCGTCAGTCTTGATCCACATTCAATTCTAATATTTTCAGATCTTTCCACCGTTGAAGCCCCCCTTCTATCTCTCTACACTATTTTGTCGATTTCTGAGAATATTTTCAAGTGTCAACCAAATATCGTTAAATTAAAGTTTGAAGTTTGTTTTATGAAAAAGTTTATTACATGTAAAACATTATACATCGAAACAAACGGAGCCTTAATTGGGTAAACAAAAATGAAGAAGAAGATGGATCTAACCTTCAAAGAGAGGAGAAAAACATAATTGAACTTACAGGTGTAGAGATATTGGCAAATGAGGGAATGACGTAGCTCAGGGTGACGACTGTCATTTGTCGACAATTCCTCTGCCACCACCTTCTTCGAGTGCCAACGTCGATTCGACCACGGTGCCACAACTATTTCAACTCACTTCTCACCGTCCCTTTTACACACCACCTGACACCTTTCGTCCACCGCTGTCCCGTCCTCTCGTCGGCACATACATTTAGGACCGGCCCAAGGATAACGCCCGAGAGGCCACGACCTTTGGGCCTCCAATTTTTTGGTCAAAAATAGGGCCTCCAAGTCAGGAATAATGTATATATTTACTAGCCTAAAATTTGACAAATCCTATCCTTTGTGGCATGTGGTAAGGCACTTGTGCTTTTAACCTCAAGGTCATGTTTTTGAACTTTGGGTGTATCGTCCTTTTAGGGGTTGAAAAGTAAATTTTTTGTGGGAACTCTCTCTTAAGATTCGAACCAAACCAAAAGTACTCTTACTTCTATTGGTTTCACAAAGCCCGCATCACAAAACCTATCACAATAACAAACTATTATAACAACACTTTTTACATTGAAATGCAAGAATCCTTGTATAAAATTTTACCTTCATGTTTCATTTTTTTTTTTCAAAAGTTCAAATTTGATAAAACTAACAAGAAAAATAATGCCATTTGTTGTGTGTGTGTGTATATGGCAAACCAATATATATACAAGATCTAAATTGCTCTTATCGATATAGGGCAAACCAATATATATATTGTGTATTTGGACTATGTGAAATGTGTAGCGATTTTTGTGAACTATGTATATTGGAGCTATGTGAACTATTTGTGTTGGGGCTATGTGAACTTTGTATTTTTGGTTATGTGAACTGTGTGATGGACTATGTAAACTATGTGTATTAGGGCTATGTGAACTGTGTATTTTTTAGTTCTCATAGCCCAGTTCTCATAGGCAGTTCTCATAAGTAATTCTCATAGCCAGTTATCATAGGTAGTTCTCATAAGTAATTCTTATAGCCAGTTATCATAGGTAGTTCTCATAGCCCAATTCTCATAGCCAAGGGTATTTTTATCCAAATTAATATGGGTCAGGACTATTTTAAAAAGATTGGGTAGAAATAATATATAGATGGCCATTTTAAAACCAAAGCTAAAAAAAGGGGGACCGGTCTCTAAAAACCCATTTTGTAAGTTAATGGATAAAAATTCGTACATTTTTCATCCTTCCCCTAAGAGCATATGCGCGCAATGGGTTTGGTATATTTGTATGTTAAAACGTGTATTAGGATAAAAATAAGTCTCATAAATGAGTGCTAGACATTGCTAAAGTAGGAGTGTGTTAGAACATCCGCAATGAGTTTAGTAAATACGTGTGTTAAAATATTTGTTAGGATAAAAAATGAGTCTCACAAATGTGTATTATGAGTAGTGGGCATTTACATTTTATGGTTGGAGTTTGAATTTATAAATATGAGACTCACTTATTGTTTGTTAACATCTTTATCAAACTTGGCATACATGTTAGCATACTATAAGATTTATCACACTCTAACACACAAAATAATAAATGCATTGTGGCATAAATTTTTTTTTTATTTACTAAGTCTTAGTACACACAATTAAAACACTAGTTACTAAATCCATTGTGGATGCTCTAAAAGTAGATTTCATTTTAAAAAGTTAGTGAGTAAAAATATAATAAAGATGTTTCCATAGAGGGTAAGTAGGAAAAATAGATTTAAAAATTAATGTAAAAAGTGTAATGATGATGAAATCTGCTTAATAATTTTGGAGTTAAGAAGTTGAATACTTAAAAAGAGACGAATGAAATATTAAAAAAATAATCCAAAATTCCGAGGAGATGACCCTCTATTTTTTTGAAAAAAAGAAATGCTAAAGAGACATGTATTGTTTGGTGAAAATTTTGAGAGAAATATTGAGAATAATAATGGGAGAGAAATAGATAGTAAAAAATGAGAGTAATAATTAAAAGAAAAATTTATAGAAATGATCCTCCTAATTTCACTCGAGTCTCATCTTCGTCCTTCAAGTATCAATTACAACTCTTTTGACCTTCAAGTTTGGTTTTCGTATCAAATTGGTCCAATTGATGACTTCTGTTAGCCAAACTGAATGGAAAAAATCAATTTGATGGCAGTTTAGACGTTGCAATTCTTACCAAATTGGTCCAATTGATAAGTCTGCCCTCAATCTGATGTTTTCCATCTAATTTGGCTAACTGGCGTTATCAATTGGACCAACTTGGTACGAAAATCAAACTTGAAGGTCAAAAGAGTTGCAATTGATACTTGGAGGACGAAAATGAGACTCGGGTGAAACTAGGAGGACTATTTCTATAAATTTCCCTAATTAAAATAACATAAAGAAATAGTCACTGCTGATTCTGCAAACAAACTGAAAGGCCAATAGGTGGAGTGTGGGCCTCCCTCTTTATGGGAAAATGATGACTAATGACGTGTTTTGATAATTAATACCTATCAATGACATTTTCAGCATTAATAAATATTCTCAGCATATTCTTGGCGGATATTAATTATCAAAACACGTAATGGGCGTCATTTTCCCTTTTTTTGTCAGATGTGTGGGCCTTTGATTATTGTAATGTAATGTGCAGTTAAATAGAAAAAGAAAAATAAACAGTACGTGTTTAGCTTAACCATCTGATTTATTTTTTTTAGGAACATCCGTTGCTTTTCATTTTGGGAAGTAATAAAGTTAAAATTGTTTTTATTTATTCCAAACTATACTGTATAAAAGCCTTGTACCTGCCACATGGTTCAACGTATTTATGTACTACTATAATTTTGGTACAAACAAAAATAATTTTGGCATTAGTAACCCTTTTGTTTTAGCTCGTAGCGAGAAGTGGTGGATTTGTAATTGATCCTCTTGGATAGGGGCTCCAGAGTAATCACATGGACATGGGAAATGGCAATAATGGCAAAGAGAAACCCGATTGTTAAGAGAGAGAAAGAGAAATGTCAATAATAATGGCAAAGAGCAACTCGATTGTTAAGAGAGAGAGAGAGACGTTGAAAATGGGGGGGGGGAGGGGGGGGGGGGGGGGTGTGGGTTTGTGGGTGGCAGGCTGGAACATACTACAATACATAATGGGGGAGAGGGCTGTAAAGTTGAAATGAATTGGGGGGTGTGTGCGCAGTTGGAAAATCCGCTGGCAGTCAGCGTTTTGGGCAATAAATTGATCATGAAGTACTGTAAAGTACTACTGAATGTGTGTGGGGAACTGAAAAGTACATTGATACGGAGAGCATCCAATGTACGACAGTTAGAGCAAGCAAGGGTCAATTAGGGTAGACTACCCTAATTCAGTGGCAAGTTAATGGAAACACCGCCCAATTAATCGACTGGGACACTGTGTAGTGTAGATCTTTGGATAACCCCAGCTATTGTAGCTTAATAAACACTGTGTATCTTGACACACACACACACACAAAAAGAGGCTTAATAAATAGTGTACTAGAAAAGAACAAAAAAGAAAAATGTATTAACTGACCTAGGACCCACTGCCACGTCAGGGATAGGGTCGGAGCACGGGTTGGGAGCCTGTTCGGTAGACTTATTGATAAAAGAAGTACGTATTAACTGATGATAATTGCTCTCTTTTTTATAATAATCACTCTCTTTTTATTCTCTTATGGGGTGAATTTATAAAATTAAGCTTTCATTTGTATGTCTTTTCACATTTGGAAGGACATCTTTGTAAATTTATATACCACCAAAAAACAAAAAGGAGAATGCGGTTATAAGTAAGTTTGATAACAATATTTCCACACATTAATTTGTTCTTTCGTTGCAAGGCATGCATGCCATTGGAGTCGCATCATGCGCACCAACTGTACGTCCATGCCAAATTGCCAATATCAACAACTTGCTTATTCACTTATGTATTATGAGTTATGTACAAGTACTTTGTTTAATTATACTTTGAAACCTTCGTATTTTTTCATTACGCTTCTTTAGCATATATATATATACCTCATGTTTCTTCCTGTCACTTAGGAAAAAGCTTTAGAATGACGTATTAACCAGAAGGTTGGGTATGTGCTGCGTCTTCTACTCAAGCCAAGCTTGTAATTAACCTGAGTAGCCGTCGTCTGATTGCCGTCATCTACTTTGTAACTTCGTTCAATGCTTGTAATTAATGATTTGAGTTGATTAATGAAATGACTTCAATATTTGTGCAAGTCTAGTGCCTTAATTGGCTGTTGCTTACTTTGATTTAATTTGTCGTTTACTTGCCTCACTTACTTAATCTCGTTAATTTGCTTGCATAGCATACATTTGTTGGCTTGAGTTTGGCTAGCTAGCAAAGGAGTAATTGTCCAGAGTCACACTCGCTGTGCCTTGTCCGCGGGACCGTCATGTGACACCAATTGAGGTGTTCTTTAACAACACCTCTCTCCAATGCATAGCTTATCTAGCTTGAAATTGACTTTTTGCTACCACGAAACCAATGAGGCAACAGACATTATGTCCAAAATCAACTATGAGGCAGGATAGTTTTGTTGTGTATATATAGTTTTTCACCGAGCTCTTTGACCAATTATTTGTTGTATGATAGTTGTAACTCAAGTATTCCTAGTCTTGGTAAAAATGCAAGTACTCTTGTAAAATTCCTAACACTCTTGTCTTGTTAAAGAAATATATAGTTTGCGCTTAAAGAAAAAAAAAACCTCTTAACAATTATGAGGCATAACCTCTATCTCAATATTATACTACAAAACAAATCTCAATATTATATAGATTCTTATTTCTTCATGTAAAATTGTAGAAATGGTGATTAGATGCCACGTTCCCTTGGCAAAGGCCTCAAACCCAAACAGTGGAGACAGAGAAAGAGAATCTCAACAAAGAGTTCCTAATAATGGGTGTACTTTCACAACCCGAATATGCTTGTATGGTGACTTGCTAACCCGGATCTACTAATTAATCAAGTTTAATTAATGCTGTCTTAATCAAGTTGCACACGAGCGGGGCCTCACCAATATGTCTTCACTCTTCAAACTTTGTACACTACTCCCTCCGCCCTTTCTAAGACTCTTATTTCGTAAATTCAACTTTTTATGAAGGCATTATTATTATACTTTAAAAGTTATAAGTTTTTCTGCGTACCTTCTATGGAGACATTATCGTTACACTTTTTATCACTAGTTTTCAAAAATGGAATCCACTTTTAGGAATAAAATAGAAAATGTACTAACTTTTATCCAATTACGTTACATAATGAACAATTATTAAAGGATCGCCCAAATGAAATACTGGCATTGACTCTAAAAAAGGGACGAAGAGGGTGCTATTTAGCTGTAGTAAGATCTATTTGTCGGTTCATGAACAGAAGCATTGACTTCTGTTTACAGCAATGCAGCTCTAGAAAATTTTAACAGAGTTTTCAAGAATTACATTAACTTTAATAGTTTTATTAACTAATTATATATACACAAAAATTCATATATTAGTGTGAATAGTGTGATCAAAAATTACAAAATTGCATAACATGTTACAATTTTTTAGTCAAGCAAGATTCAACCTGCGAACAAACACACTAAGGTTTTTGTAGGAAATTATGTGGTGAATAGGTTCACATGAATCTTTAATTTAGACATTTGCTTTTCTTTTAGGAGATATATAGAGTTGATTGCCGTTTAGAGAGAAGCCAGACCACAATACTGATACCAATAGATACTTTATTGTCTCTCTATTTTTCTAATTTGTGGTGTTAATGTGTATCTTGTGTTGAGCTAATGTATTGAGTATTCAATTGTGAAATTTTTTTTAGACGAACAAAAATGAAAAAAAATTGAATGTTTAAATGACCGTTCTACAGCACCTTCCATTCCCACTTACCTGTGGAGCTGCCTATGACAATTTGAAGTTCATTTCGTCTCTGATTGGGCGATATTCAGTAGCTTTATTTTCCACGTTTACCATCTAATATTGTCAGTTTTAATTACTCATACACGAGCAATTATGTACTTTGAAACGATTTTGGTTATTTATCAGCAAATAACTTATCCTAAGAAATACATGGGAGGCAATTAAGCACAGAAGGAGAAAAAGACAGTCCTTTATAGAGAAAATGCGCGAAAGTTAATTTGAACAGAAATGCCATAAACACAGATAGTATGTGCACAGATCGTGCACATACAACTTCGTGGGGCCCACTACGGGGTCCCCAAAAATAATCCAAGCCATCCATTAACTTTAAAATGACTTTCTCATCATGTAAAAAATCAGTTCAATCCGATCCATCTAAGTGTTTGATTCAATCGGCTAAATGTTTAATGAGATTTCAAAATCCTAAAGTATAAGCGAAAATTTGAATGATTAGGTTAAGTATTTAAAAGTATCGGATTGAGCTAATTTTTTACGTGATGACTTGGAGAATCATTTTAAAGCTAATGAACGGCTGGGAACCTCGCAGTGGGCTCAACGGAGTTGTATGTGCACGATCTGTGCACATACTATCTGTGTTGATAGCATTTCTGTTGAAAAATTTGAACATCTTACAATCCTTCCTGATAGTACAAGGCAGAGAGGGAGCAAAAGCCTAAAAACTAGCTTAGGTCAAGATGGTAAAATAGCCAGTATTTGCAAATGTTTGTCCATAAAATTTGGAAAAACGTACAAATTAAGTCAAATAAAAACCTTGTCAAGAAAGACAGAGGCAAATTTAACCATTGTCCTTGTAGAGCTTTGATGCGGCTTTAATTAGACTCTCCACAAATATGTGGTAAGAGCAGTGCTATATGTACAGAAAAGAGAGGAGAGATTTCGTACCGACGGCCGCCGGTGGGCCGTCTCCGGCCACCGGACGCCCGATCCGAGCCGTTCAAAAATTCTAAAAAAAAAAACCGAGGGGCCTTACGCGGGAATCAATGTCATCCGAGGTGTGTAGGGTGCTTGATCGGAGCACCCCTTTTCGTGTGTATATGTACACATATACACATATACACACGAAAAGGGGTGCTCCGATCAAGCACCCTACACATCTCGGATGACATTGATTCCCGCGATGGGCCCCTCGGTTTTTTTTTTTAGAATTTTTGAACGGCTCGGATCGGCCGTCTGGTGGCCGGAGACGGCCCACCGGCGGCCGTCGGTACGAAATCTCTCCTCTCTTTTCTGTACCTCTATCATTTCTGTTATTTTTATTGGAACATTGACGAAAAGAACCGGATCTTTTGGGGTTTGGTTTCACACCTTGATTCGTGCTGGAATATAGTGATCATGCATTGATATTTCCAGTGTATAAATTATTACAATTAAGAAACAAGAAATTATATATGGGAACTTGCACAATAAAAAAACATGAATGGTTAGAGAGACAAGTTTTATGGATGCAGGTTATTCGATCGGGATACCGGAGACCAATGGAATATGGCAGGTCTCTGTTGAATCCCAGCTAACTAGCTGCCTTCATTAGAAAATGCATTCTCTCTTCGATTGTTATTCAGAAGATTGATGCACAGATGGCCTTGTGGGATGTCTCTTGTTTTCGCATCCCAAAGTCTTAATCTGGGCGGGCATTGTTTAGTCAATCTCTCCTTTTTCCAAACGGATTAGTACTAATTGTTTAGCATCGTTCAGGCTTTTGTTTTGTTTTGTTCCATTGTCTTTTTTTGGTTGTCTAGTGTTTCCTCAAGGCCACATCCTTGAGTTTTTTTGGCGTGTTCCCTTTATAAAAGAGAATAAATTCTTTTCATCGGCAGTAGAAAAGTGAGGGTTTCCACTGTCGCCTTTTTCGATTCTACCGTTTGTTAATTGTTAATCTGAACCGTTCATCTTGTGAACTCCACATAGTAATGTATCTACGCAAAAAATGAACTTGATCGAACATCAATAGGAGTATCAAAATATTTTTTTTTTTTTTGCAAAATGGATAGTTTATCTTTATTATTATTGACAGAATCAAATCATCCATTTTATAAACCAAAATACAAGTTTTGATATATCTATTGACTTTCGATCAAACTGATTTTTTGCATGGTAATACTAGACTACGGGTCTTAAAATATGAATGGTTCAGATTACAACAATAGACACTCAGTAAGGCCCAAAATGTTGTTCCAAGAAAGTTCGTGCAAGTGTAATGTCCATTTCCTAATTAACGCAGAAATGGTTAGATCTGGGAAAATGTGATTTTCAGCCTAAATTAGATGGACTGTCAATAGCAAATGCATATATATTTTCTTTTATTTTGTTGTTACGAACGAAATTTTATTGACCATTGTTTGAGGGTTTCGTTTTGGTTTATATTATTGCCATCAACGGGAGGCGTTAGTCTCCTTGGAAGGGGTGCTATCGGTTGAGTTTGGTTTGCTTTATTGAATTTCACAATCTAAATTAAACAATTTTGGATTGTCAAACCAGAGCCAGACTAAACACGTTTGGCTTTTCTCCAATTCAACAACTTCTTTTGGTCGGATTTTTTCAATTTCAGAGAAAAATAGCAACAGCAGATAGTATCTATTGTCATTGGAGTTATGCGAAAATTCACATAAAATTTACTGCAAGTACCTTTTATGATTATTAGAAGATCCTCGATCAACTTTCACAAAGAGAGAAAAAGAAAAGATGACTAATAAGAGAATGCTCAGGCTGCACAGTCCATGTCCAAGGTTGGTAAGATGCATCTAATTAGCGAAGAGCATTACTATGAGGCATTTTACCAGAAGAATCTGTTTGCTTTGATCTTTTACGGTTCTGTACTTGACCAGAACTGAAATCAAAGCCGTTTATTAATGTTTTGACTGTTAATATCGAACCAGACCAATACTTTGAGAAAATGAGACCAAATCAAATTCTTGTTAGGATCGGAATTCGGAATTGAACAACGCTTTCAATCCATAAATATTCTTACGGAACCAATTCCCTGCACCCCGGGCTGTCTGCAATATTCCAACATGTTTTTTTGGTAGGTTCTGTTTTTATTTCACCTCTAATTGTTCGTTGAGATCAAGAGGTATGGAGCTGCCTGATGGCCTAGCAAGAGCTAAACAATTGCTTGTATAATTGCATGCATGCACATGGACACACCAATAAACAAATTCTGAATTAATATTTGACCCTAGAACTGGATGTTGGATATACAAGACCCGCTAGCTGGTTAAAGTATACGTTCCTTTTTTGTAACGAGTCTGTCGGGTTTTGCTCGGACTAGTGGCAGCCAAGCCATACAGGCAAACACCAATTTTCTTGTTAATTGTTGTGTCTTCAATAATGGTCCATTTTTTAGACATCTCAAAAATTTAGATTATCATGCACTATAAATATTTAAGGCATGACAAGGCTGAGAATCAGTGCCTGTGTTTGCTCTTGGAGGAAGATCCGCAATCTGTTGAGAATCAGTGCCTGTGTATATGGAATGGGGGATTCCTTTTCTGGTGTTCCAACAGACGTTGTTCTCTTTTCCTTATTGTTCTGGGACAGGAGTGTTGTTGTGTAGGCTTTGTAGGTCTGTTTGGCATTGTTTTGCTCGCAAGGCCATGGACCATAGGTGCTACGTTGGGTATTAAATTTAGAGGGGGGAGAAATTATAATTTAAGAAATATGTTGAAATGGAGGAGGAGGAAATAGCGGAAATGATCAATGTTTTTGATGACTTGGAGGATGTGGTTTTGGAGGATGATGATGACTTCGAGAAAGGTGCCCCCCTCTCTAGAATTTTAATTCCGAGTTTTGGCGGTTCTTGGATTGTCCTCTTACTTTTCGGATCAGTTTCATTCGGTTTGTCTTTTCGGTTTTGGTTTGTTCTTTTGTCTTTCGGTTGCTTTGGTAGTAGGTTGTTGGGTTGTTTTAGCAGATGTGCGGATCGATTTTATTAATACCCGTTATTCTTTTATGCAAAAAACTATTGTTTAAGCATTTATGAAAATTGCACACTTTTTACTATGACTTTTAAAAGAGGGCAAGTAGTGACATTGCAAAATGAAATACTAGACAAGCATATGGTATGGAGGTAGTATTGAAAAAAAGGAATCAACTTCTCTTTAGTCTCCCAAATGGGAATGTCTTGGTATATTGTTCGAGCCCTTTTCAGTCCAGTTCCAATGGCAAGACCCGTTCATCTGTAGATCTCGCTCCAAAGTCAAATACTCCTATGTTAATTAGAGATATCGATTCATGTATTCTCGGAACAGTAATTAAGTGGCCTATATATGATCATGATTACCTCTAGCTGGACCACTACCTTATAACTAGCTAGGTATATACTTCATGAGCAAGCAAAACTCATGCATGACATCAGAAATCGAGCTATGTAGTAGGAGTAGTGATGTATCTCGAATCGAAAGGATAGAATCGGACCCACCCAAGTATGGGAAGCATCAAAGTACTCCTCTTATGGTGCTTGATTGATGCTTTGGCCGGATTGCCCATAACATATATAAGGAGGATCAGGCATGCATGCAGGTGCAATGAACGTACTGCATGCACTGTATTATATATATATATATATATATGTATGTATGTATATGCGCACAGGTTCACTGTCCAAAGCATGCGTGATGCATATATGTACCCACTTGCCCGAGTACTCTCTTTTGGTTTGGTCCCATATAGGAGTATATACATACACATTCATTCTCCACAATGCATATATGTATTGGCACAAATTATACAGTGCAACGACATGGGCTGAAGTGTTTGTAATCCAGAGATCATAGTTCAATACATATTCAATTACATTCGCTCTCATCTGGACCTCAAGGAATAATCGGTTATATATAATAGTATCACACAGTGTAACGATTTGGCCTTTAATCTAGCTCGGGCACTTCCATTTCAAACTGAATTCCCCACTATATTGACATGTAGCTATCGATCGAGTATCATACAGTGTACCATTCCAGAATTTTTCTGTATGCAATTAGTCACTTGTATAATCGATTGAATCCATAATTGATCTTGTTCATCCTTTCCTATGTCAATAATAAACGATAATGAACGGAAAAAAAAAAAAAACAAACAAACAAACGAGAATGAAAAAATATAAGTAGAAAATGTCGATCAAAGTGGGAAAAAATGATTATTCTGTGTTAATAGATCTGTTAATGATCTAAACCATATAATACTTGATACGTCCTGTTAAAAAATTCTCTTTATTTATTTATGTGGATAAGGGGCTGACACTCGTAAGTGGCGAGTTCCGGGGTTCCCAGTAAATTATTTGAAATGAAGCATATAGAAAATGTGAAACAGCATGTATACATGGGAAAACATGCAGCTTCGAAACTTAGAGTTATCAAAACCAGCATGGTAGTAGTCGATGTTTGAGACTTAAAAATTTGCTCCCTTCCAAGTTTTTAGATTCAAAGCCTCTAAGATGATCCAACTTAAGAATTTGCTCCAAGGTATTTCGACTTTAATTGAGACCCCACTAATAATATATGTTAAGTGAAATTATATTGAAGATGCACGTAAGAAGATTCGGAAACAGTTGAGTGGTTTAGTCATCAAAAAATAGTATGCATAGAAAAAATAGCTTCCAACACATGCAGCCTATTGAGCTCCATTTTATGCGCCCACTAAGGCACTAATTCCAACTCTGCTTATAACATGAGAAAAGACTTTGGAGTTCTCCAAAGCTTATTGAGCTCCATTTGCCGCTCCGAAAGTCTCAAGTTTCAGTTCTCTTTTCCAGCAATTTTTGCAGCAATCTCACCGCACGCTTAACATATGAAATGGCTTAGGAAAGAATTGTTGGGATTAATCTCAGTTGAGCTCATACCGACTCATAGAGATTAATCTGCATTGCATGCAAACTAGCTCCAAATACCTTGCGTTACTAAAAACAAAAAGTATAGTGTCACTAAAACTGCTTAGAAAAGCAACACGACAAACCCTTCCCACCATTGTCCATGCACCAAAAACACCTATATATACGCTCTCTACCTCCCAGCTTCACTCACCACCCAACTGAAAAGCACCCCACACACACACACACACTCCCTCTCTCTCTCGCTCTCTCTCTCTCTCTCTCTCTCAAAATGAGTTCATATTTTCTTGTCCTTGCTCTTATTCAGCTAAGCCTAGTTAACACTTGTTTTGGTGCAAAACTTTGCTGAGATTTTGAAAAATATCAAAACCTAACAATAAATCTTTTCTTGGGAGATCAGAAATATAGACTTGGTGTTTTATGGTGTATCCTGGGAAAAGTTGAATGAAAGCAGACTTACTTATCAGAGTGATGACAAATGTTTCTCCATTGACTGCTGTAAAGAATCTGAAACAAGACTGCCAATAAGACCTGGGAAAGATTGCTGGATTGAGAATGGAGGCTGCTGCAAGCTCACTTCCCTTTACAATCCACCACCAATGGCTCTTACCACAATGGAGCTTTACTTGAAGGTGACCTCCACCTGTCCATCCTCTGGCAAGGGAATTTCTCACCAACCCAAAAGCCAATTGTCGTTGACTTTATTCTCTCAATAAACTCACATCCACGACAAGGGGAAAAAGGCTTATTATCCTCCACTAAAACGCCCACAGTATCCGGGTGGTGGCAAACCATTGACACCTACATGAAAAAGGCTGGTAAGAAAGGGACCCACTTGGTTTTAGCCAATCAAATAACGGATGAGAATTGCTCAATTGGTAAAAGTGTAAAAAGGTCACAAATTTCCGAGTTGGTTCGCGGGGTCAACTCAGGATCTGACGGGCTAACCCCGGTTCTCATGGCGGAGGATGTGGGCGTCGAGGGGTTCTACTCGAGTTGCGGGTTTCACATAGGGATGGCAAGTGTACCCGCCTCGCCCCGAACAAGCCCCGCCCCGCCCAGAACGAGGCGGGGCTTTCACTCCATTTTCGGGGGTCGGGTCGGGTCGGGGTAAAATTTCCAAAATCCGCCCGGGTTCGGGGCGAAAGTACCCCGCCCCGACCCCGACCCGGCGTGTGTGTGTATATATATATGTCATTTAATTTTTTTAGCATTAATCCAAAAAATAATGTCTCTTTACTGTCAAGTAGTCTAATCAAATTTTAAAAAGAAATAAAAATTGATATTTATTGGTGTTTAGTGGATTTTCTAAAAAAATTTCTTCAAAAATTTATAATAAATCCTACACATAAAGAAATGGAATGAAATATCCAAAATATTGATTGCATTTAAAAGTTTAGATAAAACCGCCATACCAAAAGACATAAAAATGATTTCAAAACTTTTATTTTTTAGATAATTTTTATTCTTATTTTGCATTTTTTTAAATTTTTACGGGGCGGGTAAACCCGTTCCCCGATCGGGGCGGGGACGGGGTACCCCAAAAAACCCGGTCGGAGTCGGGGCGGGGGCGGGTAATGATTTTCGGGTCGGGGTCGGGATATGCAAAAACCCGCCCCGCCCCGCCCCGTTACCATTCCTAGTTTCACGGGTCTGACGCCCAGAAGAAATCCGTTTTCGTATGGGTTGGCAACTCACAGTGTCTGGGTTGGTGTGCATGGCCATTTCACCAGCCTATTTACGGCCCAGAGACACCACCCCGGGGCCTACGGCAAGGGGGCTTATCCGGGTTACGCAGGAAAGCTGTAGGTGGATTCGAGTTCGGGAGGGTGCGAGCTATAATGCGTTGGGTGTGAATGGGAGGAAATTTCTTTTGCCTGCTCTGTTTAACCCTTCCACTTCTCAGTGATCAACCATAGCTTGGTTATGCCGAAAGTCACCAGAGTCCATGTAATTTTCTTTTCTGGTTGTTGTGTATGGGTATATATTGCAGAAGAGTTTATACGTTATTACATTGTGATTTTGGTCATAAATTTTGCCTATTCTGTTAATGTGGTTTTGTGTGTTGATGTGTCGCATATATGTTTGAATTCTATGGAGGCGAAACAAACCTTGAGGTCGCTGTAGAGTTTGCCCAATCATTTATTTCAGGACCCCAACATTAGTTATTGTGTGCAAATTGACCCGAACATTTGGTTACAAAAAATTATGCATAGCTACCTTTATATGCGTTAATTTATAAGATTAAGCTTTCATTTATGTACTTTTTCACACATGGACACACAAAAATTACATTCACATTCCAAAAGGATTAAAAAAGAAGAGCATTAGTGAGAAAAGGGAAAGCGAAAGTAAAAAAGAGAAGCATGAAAATTACTCTTCTAATATTTTTCACTCTACTAACACTAGTAGTACTTTACAATTACCCTTTTATCTTTGTGTTCGAGTAACAATTTCATCAAGAATTGTGTTCCTTCTTCATTTTTTTTGATAGGCAACAAAATTTATTATAACTCGACATATGGTACATCAAAGAGGCCAAAACTCCAGACACAAGAAGACCTTGGAGCTAAAGAAGGCCAAAAGAAAGAAAAGAAAGGAAAGGAAAGATACATCCAATGAGACATTGAAAAAACCACAGTAAAGAGTGGAATCATCACAGCATATTGCGATTTGCGCAGCTTGAAATTGTGCTGATTATGTTCCAGCACGCACCATAACCGGCCACTAATCCTTACACCACCAAAAACCTCCTAAATGGACCCTGCATAGGAGGATTCTTCCAAAACAATACCTCAAACTCAACTAACAGAGCAGCAATGCAGCAGAGCAACAATAAAGCACATGCATATATGGTAACGTTAACACCTTGCCAAGACATAACATTTATCAAAACAAGTCATAACATTTCACTTGAGAAGGGGTAACATTAGTCAAACCAATAGATATATTCTTTCCGTCCTGATTTGTTTGTTCACTTTTTAACTTTTAACTGTCTCAAAATATTTGTCAATTTGACTTTTAATTGAATCAATTTTTTCTTTTTGCCATTTCTTTAGTCGAATAAAGTAACTTTAAAAAAAAAAAAAGGGTAAATGTGAAAAATTGTATCTTTTTAGGTGTAATTGCTTAGTGAAATCCTAGTCTTAAAATAATGGGTTGCCCCAAGCGTAGGGCTGAGACCAACGTAGCACAATATCCGGTAAGTTCGGAGCCGAATCCACAGTGACGGTGATGTGTGTTGCTTAAAATCTCGGGTTATTACTATTAAAAACGGGTTCTTAGATAGCCACCCATTGTTGGTTGATTGAGATTAACTAAAACCTAGAAATTACTTAGTTTTTTTTTCAAATAATTAAAAGGAAGGTACTGTCATAGGGTTTATAGTATTTGCAGCCGGCCCGGACTCATCAGCTCCAATCGGTATTCTTTAAAACGTTTGATTTTAGGCTGAAAAAGATACCCCGTAAGATGCGAACCCTTATGGTCACCATTTACCCATGTGCAGTGGAGAATGAGTTTTGGATCCCTATTCCCCTGTTCACATGGGCTCCGACAATGTCCAGGTTCGTCTACGGAAAATATTTTACCAATCTAAAATTGTCTTTTTCCATTGTTTGAAAATAGGAGCAGTACCTGAACTAGGATCATGGCGTGCTAATCACCCCATGACCTTACCTATACGACTTCTCACTCATTATTAAGAAAGAAACGTAAGAAACTCTAGATTGAAACATGCTTCTATTTCTTGGAAAAGAAAAATAAACGAGAGATTTATACTAAACGAATATCAATGAACAATTTTAATTAAGAACGTAAATTAATACGAGTTTCTGAAAGGTGCATGTGTTCTTGAACAAAACTTTAAAAACCTCAAAAGAAACGAGCTGTGAAGAAAAACACCATAAGAAAAGCTGCTACAATAAAGATCGAACCAAATAATCATGAAAGGATAAAACTCCATTGAAATAATAGTAAAAGATTAAACCCCGAAGCCTTCATCTTTTCTGTTTCAGTTGTGAGCCCCCGAGGTAGTGTTGAGGTGCTGCTGACTCTCGTTCTCTATTTCGGCGTTCTAACCAAGGTTCTGAATATCGTACCGACTTGAGTACCGATTTTGTTACTGATACGGTACATACTGGTACCGGTTAAATATCGGGTACCATTTCGGATTTAGCACTACTATCATTACATATATTTACCCATACAATAAAAGATATCAATTTTTTGAAAATCCTATTTTTTCATCGCTGAGAACTCAAATTGGATATGCCTTTAATTTTCGACTGTTCTTAGGAACCCAAACTTAACCCAGAAGCACTTAAATTGTAGGGTTGAGATTTCTCAGTTTCAATCCTAGGGCTCCAATTTTCTTCAAATATTCCTCTACTATCTCTTACTTTCTCTCATCACAAGAGTTCGACTTTTCCTCTTCCCTTACACTACTACCTACCACACATTTTGTGCTACCAAACGGTCAATAGCCATCTGCGACGGTGGCGCAGAAAAGTAATTTGAAAATTTGCTCACCTGCGATGGAGGTGCTCCAAGATGGTCTGGAAATTGCTAAGAGACCAGATCCATAAGAAAATCGGGCTTGGATCTTCTTCTAGGTTCTGTTTGCGTTTGATTTTTGCATTTTTTCTATGTCTGCAAGTTTTGCAAAATACCAGACGAAATCACCAGTAAGCTCATCTCGATTGAAATCCTTCGGTTTGGCCGGTACCGACCGGTATTGGAAAGTTAGAGTACCAGTTACTTGTCAAAATGGTGTGTACCGACCAGTACGAAACGGTATTCACAACCTTAGTTCCAGCGATGATAGCCAAAACAAAACTCTTGTCTTCTCTTTTGTAGTTTTCGTGTAAATCTTTTTTTTCTATTCCCAAAGACTAATTTCAGTAGGTTCACTTATTATTCTTCGGCCCACTTGCAATGCTCCAATTTTCAGCCAATAAATGATTGGGCCCAATGGACTTTGACCCAGTTAAGATCAGTCAACACCATATTCTCATCAATTGCCGCTTCAAACTTCAATTGATTTAATGAAAGCTTTGTTTTGGCACAAAATAAAATTCGTCTTTGCGCTTTTAACTCCGAATGTTATCCATGTGCTCTGAGAGTCCTGAAATACAATTAACAACTATTAAACTTCAAGTAGCGCACTAAATGGACATAATAAGCCTTAGTTAAGGAGCATAAATAGACATATTTATGCACCTATCAGTAATCATAATGTTCCCTAAAAAAGTTAGATTTTTGAGATTAGACAAACAAATCGGAACGGAGAAAGTAACATTTTTCACAAATAGGAGGTATGTGTTAAAGCATTTTCCGTAAAAACAAATCACTTATGGGAGCATGCAGGATATTAACCCGGCCCTAATCTCAGTCACTTCTCAAACAGTCCACGGGGATTAAAGAAAGTAAAAAACAAATAGAACATGTACACCGGTCACCAGAAAAAATGCTAGTGAACCGTGCATATTTTACATTTTACTTATTCACATCTCAATAAACCTATTTTACCAATTCTTCATTAAAAAATGGCTAAATCTACCATCCGCCCAAAGGGCTGATTATTAGTGGGTCCCTTAGCTTTCAAATTATGTATGTTTTCTCAGAGCATGTGGCAGGTCTATTAACAAAATGATGAAAATAGCCCTCTCCTCCCTTTGAATAACAAAATTTTAGCATGTTGGTGACTTCTGCCACAAAAGCACGTCGATGGTTCCCAAATAAGTACTAATTTATATATACAACAATTCAAATATAACTTTTCATATACATATCTTTTTGATCAAAATTTATAATTTTTTAAAAAAAATTAAAAGCTGTCTTTTTGACTTATTTTTTAGAAAATAATTTTGTCATTCCCTTTTTTTGTTAACGTCACTCCATTGCAAGTGTATTTTTGGTGCAAAAATATACGTGTAGAGGAGTGCCGTTAACAAAAAGGGATTGACAAAATCAGCAGCCGATTTTTTTGTCTTTATTCATTTTTTTTGCATTTTTTATTTTGCGTCAATTTTTTGTGATTTATTAATTCGTGTCAACGAGAGGAATCGAAAAAATAAAAAAATATTGATCAAAACTCATCGTTTTTAAAAAAAAGACAAACTATCCTTTGGACTTATTTTGTCTTTTTCTAAAAAATTATAAGATTTGATATTTTTTTCCTCTCGCTAAGACGAACTAATAAGTCATAAAATTTTGATGCAAAACTACGCATACTGAAGGTTTTTTTTGATGGGTCTTCAACGCAATTGAAGAAAGTATCAAACAAATGTCTTTTTTGTCTATAGTATCGTCTTATATAAACTTTTTCTGACATCAGTCCATATTTTTATACTTTTTCGATTCGTCTCATTGAGACCAACGATTAACCCTAAAAATTACGACGAAAAATTAAACAAAAAATGAAAAATACCAAAATAACATCGCGTTATTAAGATTTGCTTCCTCGTAAAATCTCATATTCGAAATCTTAAAGGTGCTATCAATTATTTTAGGGCCAATTTATACAAAATAGTTGCTCCAACTTTATTTAGGCTCTACACAAGTGAACAGTAGGATCGAGATTCCAAAATTAATTAAGATACGAGTAAGTTTGTTTGGTCACCAGATTTATTAAAAGGAAAAAATAGCTGTGAATTTTTTTTCCAACAGGAAGTAGCCGTGCCCGTGAATTTGTAAGAGCAAAAGGTGATATGGGTTGTTAAGGGCAAAATAGGTATTTTAGACAAAATAGAAAGTACTCGTTCATCTGACAAAGTAGAACACTCAAGTATGATACTAGACGAAACAAACATGTGACATTTGGATTTATATTATAAAAAAATAAATATTGCTATTCTCCATCGTCCGTCCATGGGAGGTCCATATTGGGTAAAGCTGGAAGACTATTTTGGTCCTTTACTGTTTTAAATTTTAATTGAAGTCTTCAGTTTTTATGACACACTGCAAAAAGTACCTTGTGCCATGAATCTCACCCTGCTGGTCCGCCTAGGAGGTGGACAATAGAAGGACCCTTAAAAAATTGTATTTCTACCTTTTCATTTATTTCTTTTTCCTCACCTGAGAATTCTCACCAAACTCGTACAGCTATTAAAGGGGAGTAATGATACACTCAACGCACCTCACCCACCGCAAGCTCGTTGGGTCCATTCCGACAATCGGACGGCCGATTCGAACCGTCCAAAACGTCTAAAAGAAAAAACCGAGTGGGACTTCGCTAGAATCAACGGCATCCGATGTGTGTAAGTGCTCGATCCGAACTTCCATTTTTTAATGGCTCGGATCATTTGATTTTTAGAAGTTCGAATCGAGCACTTACACACATTGGATGCCGTTAATTTTCACATAGGCCCACTCAATTTTTTTTTTATAGAATTTTTGAACGATTTAGATTGACTGTCCGATGACTAGAGTTGGCCCGGCAAGCATGCGGTGGGTGTGATGGGTGAGGTGCATTGGATGTATCATTACTAATTAAAGGGGCCCTCAAAATGTTTGTACATGTTACCACCTGCACAACATTCATGGCATTCTCTATAATTATGTTTTGCAGGTGTGATGGTGATGTCGTACGTGTCTGCATCATGAGAGAGGATCTCGTCTTGTTTGGATTCCAACTGAGGAGAGAGTCAGAATTTTACTATGGCAGTGACAAAATACGAATGATTGAAGGATACTGCCAAGTAAGGATGTTTGACAGCAGTATCGAGCGGCCGATCTGGCCGTTCGTCTGGTCACGAACGGCTCGGATCTAATCCAAGTACATAAACGGTTAGATTGACCACTTGACACTATTGCCAAGCACCCTCGGTTGGCAGTATCCTCAAGTCTGCAAATTAAATGTATACTTAAAAAAACATGTATTGCAATATGAATAGTTATCGACTCCAGAAAAAATTAAAATAACATAATAAAAAATATAGTAAATGATGTTTATTGTTTACACATGGAATACGAAAAGACTAATATAATTTTAGAATACTATTTTGCATCTCCTTTCTTCAAAAAATCTAGCGGTGACGAGTCTATATAAGTTGAGGATAACTTTTTTTTTTACATATAATAATTATATTTTCTTAAATTCTTGTCGTAGTAGCCGCCTCAACTAGACTCCCATAGTTTCATCCTTGTGTATGCACCTTAACTAATAATATTTTTGGAGAATAAAATACGACGTGACAATAACTTAGCAAGGTAGCACGCCAGAGTTATCAATTTCGATAGAAATCTTCCCTTCTTTGTCTATGTTTGTTAGATGGGTCTTGAGTGTTGACTCTGCTATAAAAATCTTTCAATCACTAATGCCCATGTTACTAGAACTTCACAAAACAACAAAACCTTGGCAAAGTCGCATGTCATTATATCATAGAACTGATGAGAAGAGTCTTTCCTCATCTTTCCATGTTGGTTCCGTTTGTATAACAATGTGAGCTTGACTCGTTCAAAAAATCTTACAATCACTCATGGCAAATTTCTTTGGATTCCATAGAGCCGCAAAGACTTGGAAAATGCATATGTAATTATCAAAGAATAGACAAAAATAGCATCTCCTCATCTTTCTATCTTTGTTTTGTTTTAGAAAAATCTTGCAACGATTGATTGAGAACCTCATGATTCGAAAAATCTTGCAACCATTGATTACGAACCTCATGTTTTATCATTAGGGATTGATGACCATGTCCTTACCACTCTGTACAACTGCTAGCATGTAAAGACTTGTTAAAGCTAATTCAGTGTCATTGTCATAGAATAGAACTCCTTGGAAAAATTTTGCAATCAGACTCCATGCATAAAGTAGCCCAGACTTGGTAACGTCTCTTTGTAGTTGGTATTTATTGGTGATTTCGTATCCGTCTCCATCAATTTTAGTGTATAATGTGGAACTTTTTTTTTTTTTTTTTAACCAAAACGATAGGAAACTTTTATTATAACTCAGAGAACTCCAATACAAGAAATAAGTCGGTTATCTTTTTCCAAGGGAGAAAACAACCAATCAGGAGGCCTAGCTTCCCAAATTCTAACACCAGGACCTCGCAAACCATGTTTCGCCAAAGCATCTGCTACACCATTAGCCGATCTTCGAACAAACACAACCTCACACTCCCGAACTAAATTTCTTAATCTTCTCACATCTTCCACCACCACCTCCACTTCAGTGGAACACGCTATCTCACCTCGGATACACCTCACCAACTGTTGTGAATCCCCCTCCATAACGAGCGAATCCAAACCCAGCAAAATGGCAAAATCAAAAGCTGCCCGCCATGCCATAGCTTCCGCACATAAAGGAGTACCCACCACACCCAAATTCAGTGAACGTGCTGCCACAAAAGATCCATTCGAATCCCGTACCACTATCCCTGCACCCGCCTCTGCCAATCCATCTGATCTGCTTACCCAAGCCCCATCCACATTAAATTTCAGCTTTTCACCCGTCGGTTTCTGCCAACATGGAGCCAACTCCCCACTTCCCATTCTTGGCTGTCTCGACTCCGGAATTTGTTTCCTCATTGCAAGGATAAATTCCTCGGCTTCCTTAACAGCTACTCCCACCATATGACTGGGGTCCAAATTTGCTCCATTGAATAGAACCTCATTTCTACATTTCCAAATCCTCCACATAATCATCGCTGCCAACGTCAACATATAACCTCCATCATCTGGTCCCTTCCATCTATCAATCAAATTATCAAACCATGCTAAGATCGATGCTTGACCATTCATGGTAGGAACATAACCAAACGGAGACAACTTCCACATAATATGCGCAAACCGGCATTCCAAAAAAAGATGTGGAAAAGTCTCACAATCACCTTTACAGTTCAAACACAACATATGGCTCATTGAAAAATCTTGCAATGAGTATTTATCCACTACTACAGATCAAAGTTGTGAAATTCTTTTCGTACCGGCCGATACCAGTGTTTAAACGGAACACAAAAACTCAAGATCCATTTCGGTTGAAATACCAGCCTGTTCCGGCCAATACCAAATGTGCTGGACGATACCAGTCTGTTTCGGACATTTTTCGGTGTTCTGGACGGTACAAAATTACCTTCTCTCTCTCTCTCTCTCTCCCTCTCTCTCTCTTTTATGACATAAGTTATGGGCTCTAAACTAATTAAAAGAAACTTATGGGCTTATATATGATTTTCTTCGATTAAGATCACAATAGAATCCTGATCTGTTTCATAACTTTGTTTTTAGTCTTTTTGGATAATTTTTTGCTACCATTTATTTTACGGAAATGGTTTTACAACCTGATAGATATATATTAAATATATATAAAATAATAATTGCGCTAAATCTGGAACGGTACCGAGATACAGTCCGGTACCAATATGTACCATTCCAGTAGTAAAAACGATAAGTTTGCCGGTACGGGATTACAACTTTGCTACAGACATGGTGGACAGGGGAGGCGAGATATATTTCTAGAGAGGGGCGAGACTATACATTTTGATAATAACTTTTTTTTCAATGTAATAGTACTAGTTTTTTTAGAATCGTAGGTGGTCCCGCCCTTTTTAGCCCCTCTCTGTCTCCATCCTTGGTTCCAACCAATCCGGTCTAATTTTGGACCATTTGTGGACCATTTTCGGATCCACAATAATGATTGGAACCATTTACTTTTTGGAGCTTGTTGAGAACGTAGACCACGACAAAAATCACTTTGATCGGATATTGTTTGATATGATATCCAAATACAATGATCTTAAAATAATTGTGTCAAATGAGTTACAATCTAGTGTTACTCACTTTTTTTCTTACAAATTTAATGCATTTCAAAATCATATTAAACGATATCTAACCAATATTTTTGGCGTAGTCAATATTTTTTACGAGTTATACAAAATAAACGGTTCCGATTATTGTTGTGAGCCTAAAAAAGCCAACAAATGATTCAAACTAGAGCAGAGTGGTTGGGAGAAAGATGGTTGGCATCGTACGTCATTGTAGGCTTCAGCCTTCAGGCGCTAGGATGGGTTCTTGATTGGAAGAGGAAAGGTC
This sequence comes from Rhododendron ovatum, assembly GCA_019656835.1. Lineage (NCBI taxonomy): Eukaryota > Viridiplantae > Streptophyta > Magnoliopsida > Ericales > Ericaceae > Rhododendron > Rhododendron ovatum. The sequence goes on along the minus strand of CM033795.1, from coordinate 30,694,432 downwards.
CAGTCCAGTTTTTCTTATGTCCATTCCGGTCTAGTTTTGGACCGTTGTGGGCCTCTCTAGGCCCACAACAATGATCAAAATCGCTCTTGTTGTAGAGCTCGTCGAGTATGTCATTCACGTTAAAAAATAGCTTGATTGAATATCGATAGGTACATAAACGAAACAAATTTGTACAAGAAAAATACAATGACAAAAAATAAATTAAAACTCATATATGCCCATTTTTTCCTGTACAAATGCATTTTGTTATCGATGTTTGATGAGGCTAATTTTTTGCGTGGATAACAAACTCGATGAGTTTTACAAAATGAACAATTCTAAGCGTTGTCCAAAACTGACCAGACTCGACATTAATAAAATTGGACTGACCTTAACCCTAAATGGTCATTTGATCACGTCCACTCTGACTTTATTTGGAATTTCTGTTTTGGGTGATATCAACACAAAAAAGTATAGAATTACAAACACTTATACACTTATACGAACCTATATATGTAGGGTTCACATATACTATGCAATCGGTGTGTGTGGTCCTATATATATGTGAGTTTTTGTGTATTTTGTTTGTAGTTCTAGACTTATTGAATATCAATGTGTCAACTTAATTCAAATATATTATTATTGTAAAGTTTATATCCTTTGTCTTTGTCGTGATTAACTTATTGAATATATAGTACCAACTTAATTTAGTGAATAAATATTTTTAATAAAAAAATCGTCATCTCTATACAGTGTACTCTGGGCGATTGTTTACATTCTTATTAGCAATGCAGTCCTGTATGGAGGAATTGACGGTTTGGTTATTTCCATAGGTGGATAAATAAAAGTGATAAAAAACGATAGCAAACTAGCTAATTTAAATAAAAATCCGGCGAGCCACTGTATGTTCTTCTCGATTAATTTGACTGTTCATTTGGAAGGACCCCATTTAGAGCTAGAACAAAGATTTGCACGTGTGGACCCGATAAAAGTTGATAACAAGTACTCTCTCCATCCAAATTTGCAAACAAATTGGAACAACCAGAAAGAAAACGTAAGCAAATAAAATGGGACGGAGGGAAGAAGAGATCTGGAACCGCAAGCTTTATGAGGAAACAAATCTCGAAGTCTCGGACATTATCTCCACTAAATTTTTTCTACAAGTTATGGTTTTGTCCTTATTTGAATTTTTTCCAGGTTTGTTAATTTGCCTCAAAATTTCTTGACTATTGATGAGACGAATTAGAAAAGTAATTTTTTCTTACTTTTACCAAATATTTCAGGAAATAATCACTTAATTAAAAAAAAGTCAATTTTTTTGTGCTAAAAAATAGTTATTTTACAAAATATTTGGGCAAAAGTAATTTTTTTTTATTTTTTCGATTCGTCTTGACGAGATGAATCAGAAAATCAAAAAAGTGAGGCACAAAACTAACAAACACGAAAAAAATTCAAATAAAAACAAAACTAATAAGTGAGAAGAGTGGAAAAAGTTGTTGGTATGGAGTCTATAGGGGAAGATTTTGTTTATCACCATTTTCCCTAATGATTCCTTTGGGCAAGTAAATTCTCTCGAATCCGAAAAATTATACTATGCCCCAAGGGCATAGCCACGTGGTGCCTCCAGGGCTTTCTGCATCACATATTTCAGTGACCCACACTGAAATGTGTGGTACATGTCACTGAAATGTGTGGTGCAGAAAGCCCCGAGACACCACGTGGCTATGTCCCGGGGGCATGGAATAATCTCTCCTTGAATCCATAGGAAGGCTGCGATACAAAACGTACGGTACTTCTCTAGCAAAAGGAAAAGAGTTTTTTTTTTTTTTCTTTTTTTTTGTCAGCACTTTCTCTAGCAAAAGCAAAAGCAAAAAAAAAGAAAAAGAGGTTAGCACTTTCTTCTCTCTTTTTTTTTAACAAAGTTAGCACTTTCTTATTGGCTGCTGATTTTGTCACTCTCTGTTTTTTTTAACGCAACTCTCCTATAAGTGTAAACCCCATTTTATAGCTAACCAAAGAAGGTCAAACTCGTATAACCTAAAAAACAAAATAAGAAGGGAAATGATTTTGTCACTCCCATTTTTGTTAACGTCATTCTCCTGCAAAAATACACTAGCACCAAAAATACACTTGTAGGGGAGTGACGTTAATAAAAAGGGGAGTGACAAAATCATTTCCCTTCTTATTTTGTTTTTTAGGTTATACGAGTTTGACCCTCTTTGATTGGCTATAAAATGGGGTTCATATTTACTACTCCCATTACCATCCATCCATCCAAATTGAGAGAGAGAGAGAGAGAGAGAGAGAGAATGGGTTCCCTGACCAACTTAGATAAGCCTCATGTAGTATGCGTCCCATATCCAGCACAAGGCCACATAAACCCAATGCTAAAACTGGCAAAACTCCTTCACTACAAGGGCTTTCACATCACCTTCGTCAACACAGAGTTCAACCACAAACGCCTTGAAAAATCCCGGGGCCTCGACTCTCTCACCAGAGTCCCCTCATTCCGGTTCGAGGCAATACCTGATGGGCTCCCCGAGTCCGACCCTGATTCTACGCAAGACATCCCTTCCCTTTGTGAGTCCTGCAACAAAAACTGCTTCGTTCCTTTTAAAGATCTTGTGTCAAAATTAAACGACACTGCTTCCTCAAACGTTCCACCCGTGACTTGTATAGTGTCTGATGGGGGACTGTACTTCACTCTGGTCGTGGCAGAAGAATTGGGCATTCCAGATGTTGTTTTATGGACAGCTAGTGTTTGTGGTTTCATGGGTTACGTTCAATACCGCAATCTTATCGAAAAGGGATATACGCCACTCAAAGGTATTTCTTGGTTAAGTGTAAATTTTTTTTTTTGGTAGAATGACTCGGTCTCTAACTTACTTAGTGGTTTGGGTAAAATTAGATTCTCATTGCTAGTAACACTTGAGCCTACATCAACCCCAAGCGTGAGCTTGTAAAACAACTGTGGAAGGATGTATGGATTAATTTGGGGTGCGCACAAACTGACTCAAGACACTGACGTCTATTACCCAAAAGAAAAAAAAAAAGGACATAGAGAGCTTAAGTCAAAACTTAATAAAGATACTCGCATTGACTGTGTGATGAGCTTTTTATGGACACAACTCAACTCTTTCATTATACTTTCAAACAAATAACATGCAAAATTACATAATCACACTCATCACTTTCACAGCTCACATACAAATACTCTCACTCACATTTCACGAAGAAACATGGTGGGGGAAAGCACCAAGGGGTCCCCGTTTCTTCCTCTCCGGTCTGCTCTATTCTCTCTCAATTTACCCACACCATTACACACAAACATACACATTTACTAACACATAATTCACTCAATGCTGATCAGCCACACACTCCCAACCATAACAATTAAACTCATACGTACCATCTAGCTCTCTTTCACTTTGTACCTTTCTCACTCACACATGACCTACAATAATTAAGTTTATTTCCAACATTTATATTATTTAATTATATCTGGAAATTACTTCCCCATAACTCAATCAGACGAGTGCAGTTAAACTTAAATTATTAATGTCTATCATAAGCTCGTTGTTGCTTATAGGGGAACTAATTAATTGTCTTCCAATATGTGCAGATGCGAGCTACCTTATAAACGGATACTTGGACACAGTAATAGAGGGTATACCTGGTATGGAAGGTATACGATTGAAGGATTTTCCAAGTTTCGTCCGAACCACTGACCCTAATGATTTTATGATCCAATTTGCATTGACTGTAATTGACAATGTTCGTAAAGCTTCTGCTATTATTTTCAACACATTTGATGAACTCGAGCACGACGTTTTGGAACCCCTCTCCGCCAGTTTTCCTCCTATGTACGCGATTGGGCCTTTACATCTACTCCTGAATCAAATTGAAGAAAATAGCCTAAACGTCTTAGGATCAAATCTTTGGAAAGAAGACCCCAAATGCCTCGAATGGCTCGACTCCAATGGACCCAACTCTGTTGTTTACGTGAACTTTGGAAGCATCACAGTAATGACGCCAAACCAATTGGTGGAGTTTGCTTGGGGGCTTGCTAATAGCAATCATGCATTTTTATGGATAATAAGGCCAGATCTTATAGCCGGCCAAACATCTGTTCTTCCACCGGAGTTCTTGGACGTGACAAAAGATACGGGTTTACTAGCAAGTTGGTGCCCGCAAGAAAAAGTACTGGCACACCCGTCTATCGGAGGGTTTTTGACACACAATGGGTGGAACTCTACTCTGGAAAGTATTTCTAGTGGGGTGCCAATGGTGTGTTGGCCATTTTTCTCTGAGCAACTGACCAATTGTTGGTTTTCGTGTGTTAAATGGGGCATTGGGATGGAAATAGACAGCGATGTTAAGAGAGAGAAAGTCGAGGGTCATGTGAGAGAATTGATGGTTGGGGAGAAGGGCAAGGAGATGAAGAGAAGAGCCATGGAATGGAAGAAATTTGCTGAAGAAGCTACTCAGGGTTCATCTAGCTCTTCCTTGTTGAATCTTGATAAAGTAATCAACCAAGTGCTTCATTCTCCAAGACATTAGGTTAGTTACCATGACATTGTCATGATGTGGCGATACCATTGTATCTAAGTAATATTTAGTGTGGTCCGTCGAATGATATTATTTAATAAGTTCTCATTCATCACTTGCAACTGTCAAAATAAATTCTCCTAGTATATTGACGACACATTATATGTTATATGTAACGACTCGGAATTTTAATGTATAAAAATTTCGTTATTTATTGGAATTCCTTTTTAATTACTTAATATCTCCTCTAAAATTTCTTTTAAATTTCTATAATTCGTCATAATTAGATTTAGGCCCTTAAAAATTATATTTCTTGACTAGAAGTCCTACATAGCAAGTAGAATTCATTTTTAACTGACTAGTTGGAGAAACCAGACTACCAATTCACCTAGTTACAATTTTCTAACCCTAAATGGACATTTTTGACCATCTTTAAGCCTTATGAACCCCTCCTAACCCTAATTGGACCATTAGGTCATTAGAGCAATCATTTCACCCATGACTAATCATTCAAAGCTTTACTTATCATCATTTCTTCTTTAACCATTGGTTCATAATTGATAGGAGAATTCTTATCCCTTGGATAATGGACAATTGACTTGCCAATGTGTATATAACTTGGACAAGACAAGTCATAGCCATCATTTTGCTTCCAAAAGAAGCAAGCCTAGCCATGCCATGCATGCAAACCTAAGGTATAGCCTTAAGCCTAATTATCCTAGAGTTGCTTTCCTAGATTCATATATATACTTATATATATGTATATATGTACCTCATAAGCTATAGAAAGCATACCTATATAAGCCTATACATGCATAGGGCCACCTTCTAGGAAAATCTTAATCATTTTCCTTCCATTGAGTTGTCACTTGAAAGTTCTTCAAGATCTTTCTCTTTTCCTAGCCTTAGTAAGCCTATTTGGTACCTAGGTGTACTCATATATTTAAATATATATATGTATATATGTATCTAGTACTTAGGGCTGTAAACGAACCGAATCGTGCCGAACCCTGTTAAGTTCAGCTCGGGTTCGTTAAGGTATGAGTTCGGCTCAGGTTCGGCTCGAGTTCGATTCGAGCCTGAACAACTTGGCTCGAGTTCAGCTCGTTAAAATTTTTCAAGGCTCGGATTCGGCTCGGTTGGGTTCGTTAAGATACTAGTCTGGCTAGAGTTCGGCTTGGATTCGGCTCGGGTTCGATTCGAACTTGAATATCTTGGCTCGAGTTTGGCTCGTTAAACTCAAATGAATCGAACAGAGCAGAATCTAAGCTCGAATTGAGCTCGTCAAAACTCAGGTTTGATTCGGCTTAGCTCATTAACTCAAGCGAACCCAAACTCTCTCATTGATCGTATAGAATTTGTGAAAAAAATAAATATTGAATTATATAAACAACCTTAAATTTTTTTACATTTACAAATAGACCCCTATTGAATTATTAATTAAATTTAAGTATAGGTTCGCGAACCTAACTGAGCCGAATTCCGTTAGGCTCAGGTTCGACTCATTTACGGAACGAGCCTAAAATTGAGGTTCAGGTTCAGTTCGTTTAGCAAACGAATCGAACTCGAACGAGCTCTTACCGAACCGAGACTCGAACAGTTCGCGAATGACTCAGTTCATTTACAGCCCTACTAGTACTATAGAGAGAGAGAGAGAGAGAGAGAGAGAGAGAGAGAGAGAGAGTGTGTGTGTGTGTGTGTGTGTGTGTGTGTGTGTGTGTGTCACGCCCGTTTTGGAATAGCACTTCATCGGCCTATCCCAATACGACACGCGACAACAACCAACAAAAACCAGCTACTAGCAATTCCAAGAATAACTATAAAAAAAAAACTGAAGTTCGACAGCCACATTTTATTTACATCTCAAAATAATTGTCATTTACAAACCACAGAGGAAGTCTGTCAAGAAATAAACTTTACATAACTAACAATTATCCAAAAGTTAAACTAGGCAAATATCATCTACAGGCCGGGAGACAAGACTCCCACAGGCGTTAACCACGCACTTCTCGAGCGAGTCACAAAAATGCAAAACGCGACCTGTAGTGAACACCGACCTATACCTGCAAAACTGGAACCCCAAACGAGTTCCAGAAGTGTAAATGAGACATGGATGTTGTTCAATATAGACAATAAATCCAAGTTCATCATTAATTAAGCATTAAGCAAATAATCGACACAAAGTCTCTAATCCGACACAAAGTCACTAGCTCGACACAAAGTCAAAATTTAGGCATAAAGCCATTGAATCGACACAAAGTCAAAGGCACGACACAAAGTTCAGCCGTTGGCCGTTGTTGCCCACCGACACGAAGTCACAGTCCAATATCACAAATTCAATCAAATTGAAGAACATCTTTGAATCGAACACTCACCTCAGTCTCCAATAAAAAGAAAACCAACTGCGGTACTCGTTGTCGTCTCTGAACCTAACAAATATTCCGCACATATGAGCTCAAAGTTTAATTCCAAAAGCAAAGTAGAAAAAAAAAACATACCAAATACTACTACGTACAAGCTTCAACACTCATTTTCAACTAACTCTCAACAGTTCCAGCAAGCGTGTCAACAGTTTAGATCATATTACTAGCGAGTATGATCAGTTTAAATCATCTATTCACCAAGTTGTAGCACATACAGTCAATTTTTAGCATGCTTTACTCTTTTTATGCACCTAAACACATATCACAATGCTTTGAGGCATGTTCTCAGGAAATACAATAATTTCCAGCAACTATTGCAGAGTTACAACACCTATAATTCTTATTTTCAGCATTCACTATCAATTCCCTGCACGTAAAACATATTTCCTGCGCTTTCTAGTGATTTCCAGCAGTTATTTAAGCAATTTCAGCATCCAAACAGCAGTTTTCAGCAACCAATTAAAAGTTTCAGCACCTAAATAACCATTTTCAGCAACTAAACTTCTGTTTCCAGCGTATTTAGGTCAATTTCCTGCACTTCAAACCATAATTTTCAGTTTATAAATCATGTTTTCTAGCCCTAAGGTGCAGTCCCAGCAAACAAGAGCTTAGGTTTCGACATTTTTGGCCACCTAGTTACCCAAATCAACTTTTAGGATTCAATTCTTTTGCTTCTAATCACTAATTACAATTTTCAAAGGAAAAGAAGATAAGGATAGATCAAGCTTGATTTTCTAGGGCACCAAAAACCCTCTTGATACAAAACCATCAGACTCAATTCAAGTACATACAAATTGATTACCATATGTAGAGATAAGTTACTTACCAAGATTAAGAATTCAATCTCCCACCATCTTTCTCTACTTCTTGGCATCTCTCTCTCTCTCTCTCTCTCTCTCTCTCTCTCTTTCTCTCTCTCTCTCTCTAACATAGAATAGGAATCCTCTGGCTTTGGGTTTTCTTTTTCTTTTTTTTAACTTAAAAGATAACAAGTGTTATAAGGAGAGCATAACACACACATGCAGTTAAAGTAATTACCCTCCACCTCCCTCAAGTTCTAAAAAGAACACTTAAGCACCTACAATTAATAGGATGTTACACTCTTCCCCACTTAGGAGTTTCGTCCACGAAATTAGTTACCTGAAACAGACAATTGAGGATAATTCTTTCGCATCAGCTCTTCCATTTCCCACGTGGCTTCCTCCTTTGTATGGTTACGCCAAAGCACTTTCACCAATGGTATTACCTTGGAGCGAAGAACACGTTCTCCTCGTTCTAAAATCTCAATCGGTTCCACAACATACGTCAAGTTTTCTTTCAACTCTATCGGTACCGTACCTAAGACATGAGATGGATCTGGTATGTACTTCCTCAACATTGAAACATGGAAGACGTCGTGTAATCGTGCCAACTTTGCCGGTAAAGCTAAACAATACGCCGTTGCTCCAACTTTTCCGATGACCTCATATGGCCCAATATACCTTGGAGCCAGTTTCTTCTTACCCTTGAGACGTACAACACCTTTCCAAGGAGACACACGAATAAATACTCGGTCACCAACTTGAAACTCCAAGTCTCGCCTCCTTTTATCAGCATAGCTTTTTAGTCGATCTTGTGCAATTTTTAACCGTTTTCTTATGAGTTTAACACCATCAGCAGTTTGTCGTACCAATTCCGGTCCCAATATACGCCTTTCTCCTACATCGTCCCAATAAATAGGAGTTCGACACTTTCTGCCATATAACGCTTCGAACGGTGGCATGCCAATGCTGCTATGGTAGCTATTATTGTAAGCAAACTCCATTGTCGGTAAATATTTATCCCAACTGCCTTTAAAATTAAGAACACATGCCCTCAACATGTCCTCCAAAGTCTGAATAGTTCGTTCAGATTGCCCGTCCGTTTGAGGGTGAAAAGTGGTACTGAATTTCAAAGAAGTACCCAAGGCATGCTGCAAACTAGCCCAGAATCTAGAAGTAAACTTAGGATCTCTATCACTAATAATAGACACAGGCGCCCCATGCAATCTGATAATCTTATCAACATAAATGTGAGCATATTTATCTGTAGTGTACGTAGTCTTAACTGGCAGAAAATGAGCTGATTTTGTCAATCTATCCACAATCACCCAAATGGAATCGTACCCCTTCTGAGAATGCGGCAAACCTGTCACAAATCCATTATCACAGGCTCCTATTTCCACTCCGGTATAAGAAGATTTTGCAACAAACCTGTCAGTCGTTGATGTTCTGCCTTAACTTGCTGACACCAAACAACGAGCCACATACCGAGCTATCTCCTTCTTCATCCCATACCACCAGTAATGTTCTCTAAGATCCCGATACATTTTTGTACTTCCCGGGTGCATTACATACGGTGAATTATGAGCGTCCTCCATAATTTCCATCTTTAAGTTTAAATTCCTGGGAACACACAACCGATTCCCGTACATTAACACTCCATCATCCCGAATCGTGAAGTCTTTCCGTTTCCCCTTTCTCACCTGATCTCTGAATCCCCTCAACCTTCGATCCTCATACTGCGTCTCCCGAATGTGATCAATCAACACAGGCCTCACTCTAATTTGAGCTATCAAAGCATCAGTTCTTGTTAAAGCCAGTTTAACTCCCATCATAGCCAACTCAATAAAGATATCAACACATGTACATTGAACACAAGCCAACCTCCCAGTTGTCTTCCGACTCAGAGCATCGGCAACCACATTGGCTTTCCCTGGATGATAGTGTATAGAACAGTCATAATCTTTGATTAACTCCATCCACCGCCTTTGCCTCAAATTCAAATCCTTCTGTGTAAACAAATATTTCAAACTCTGGTGGTCCGTGTAAATTTCACAAGTCACCCCATACAAGTAATGCCTCCACAATTTTAAAGCAAAAACACCGCCGCCAACTCTAAGTCATGAGTAGGATAGTTACGCTCGTGATTTTTTAGTTGTCTCGACGCAAACGCAATAACTTTACCCCGTTACATCAGAACACAGCCAATACCCTGATGAGAAGCATCACTGTATATCTCCAAATCCTCATTACCCTTCGGTATAGTCAACACTGGCGCTGTTACCAATCGAGTCTTCAACTCCTGAAAACTGTTTTCACATTCTTCAGACCAAATAAATCTTACATCCTTCCTTGTCAAGTTTGTCATGGGTAACTCAATAGCAGAAAAGCCCTGAATGAACCTCCGATAGTACCCTACCAAGCCAAGGAAACTACGGATCTCAGAAACATTAGTTGGTCTTTCCCAATTCACCACTGCCTCTATCTTCTTCGGATCAACACAAATACCGTCCTTGGAAATTACATGACCCAGAAATATGACGCTATCACGCCAAAATTCACATTTGCTCAATTTACCGTACAATTGTTTCTCCCGTAAAGTCTGCAATATGGTTCTCAAATACCGTTCATGATCCTCCTTATTCTGAGAGTAAATTAGAATATCATCAATGAACACAATAACAAACGAATCCAGATATGGCTCAAACACCCTATTCATTAGATCCATAAATACCGCAAGAGCATTAGTTAACTCAAAAGGCATAACCAAATACTTCAAATGGCCATACCTCATTCGAAAAGCTATTTTGGACACATCACTGTCCTTCACTTTTATCTGATGATACCACGATCGCAAATCTATCCTGGAAAAGACGACTGCCCCTTGCAACTGATTAAACAAATCATCAATTCTGGGCAAAGGATACTTGTTCCGAATTGTAACCTTATTCAGCTGCCTATAATCAATGCACATACGCATGGTACCATCTTTCTTTTTCACAAAAAGAACCGGTGCTCCCCAAGGTGAAATACTCTATTGTACAAACCCTTTATCCATCAAATCTTTCAACTGAATCTTCAACTCTAACAATTCAGCTAGTGCCATTCTGTAAGGTGGAATGGAAATAGGATTTGTCCCTGGTAGCAATTCAATAGTAAACTCCACCTCCCTATCAGGCACAATTCCCAGTAACTCGTCTGGAAACACATCCGAAAATTCATTCATAATAGGAATATCGGCCAACTCTAGTGGTTTCTTTTCAGTGTTAACCACAAAAGCAAGATAACCCCGACATCCCTTCCTCAACAAGTTTGCTACCTTAAATGCAGAAATCATACCATTCAAAGGACCCTGTCTATCACCATAGAATTTAATTTCCACCTCACCTGGTATTCTAAATACAACTTCTTTATTAAAACAATCTAGAGATGCATGATGCCTTGATAGGAAATCCATGCCAAGAATAATGTCAAAATCAGACATAACTAAAGGAATTAAATTCACCTCTAGTTTCCTATCATTAACACACACCACACAATTCAGGTATGACACCCCAATTATCACTATCTCTCCAATGGGGGTAGATATCGCCAAAGCAGTGTCTAATAGCACACAAGGTTTATTTAAACGCATGCTGAACACGTTCGACACAAAAGAATGCGTAGAACCTGGATCAATTAAAACTTGTGCATGAATACCAGAAACTATTAGGGTACCTGTCACCACTTCCGGAGTAGCCTGAATATTTTGTCGTGTCATAGCAAACACCCAACCCGGTGCAGTAGAACCACTCACTGCGCCACCACAACCAACAGAACTACTCGAAGCTCCGCGTCCAACAGGAACGTTGCCAACTGACGATGCTGTCGGCGCACGAGATTTTGGACACTGTGTTAACATATGCCCCATTTCACCACAATTGTAACATTTAATTCCTTGCCTGCTTCCGGACAATCTCTAACACAATGATCAGAAGAACCACAACGGAAACACTGAAAGAAAGTCCCTCGACCACTTGATCCACCTTCTCTATTCGCGCTTTGCTTACTCACCTCTCGCCCTTATCCACTTTGTTGTTTGAAATCACTTTGCCCCTTCAAATGTTGGAATTTGCTTCCACCCTTGTAGTCAACACCAGATTTGCTTGCTTGCCTAACTTGACTGGCTGCAATTTTGCTCCTCTTAGTCTGTTCCCGCTTTTCAAACATTTCTTCAACATCTTTGCCAACTTTGTTTGCCATTTCAACCAAATCAGCATAATCTTTTTCTTTATAAGCCATTATCCTGGTTCGAACATTATCCTCCAGTCCCTTTCTAAATCGTCGACCTTTCTTTTCCTAAGTATCCACCATATCCGTAGCATAAGCTGAAAGAGCATTAAACTTGGCATCATATTCGGCCACCGACATACTCCCTTGTTTAAGATTGATAAATTCTGCTTCTTGCGCAAAACGATACATCTCAGGACAATATTTATCATTAAAGGCCTTCACAAATCTTGCCCATGTAATCACTTGTCGCACAGGTGGCTGAATATCAGGTAATGGGGCTGAGAGCAACCTCTGACTTACCTTCCACCATATTAAAGCTTGCCTTTTAAAGGTAAAAGTTGCTAAGGTCACCTTCTGTTCGTCAGTAACTCCCACAGCTGTTAGAACCCTCTCCACTATTTTCAGCCAATCCTCTGCCTCTTGAGGTTTGAAAGTACCCTCAAACTCCGTTGGATAAAGCTTCTTGAATTTCTCTAGCAATCCGACATTCTGATTAACTGGAGTTCCAGCTTGTCATTCAACATACTGTGCTATAGCCGCCAAAAGCCTTTCTATGTCTCTGGCCCCAGCCTGAACTCCTATCGGTGCAACCTCACCAGCCACATCACCTTGCCCTGGATGAGAAGATGCTTCCCCTTCTTGATTTTCCATTTCCCTGTTGCAATTCAATTAAACTACAGCAACAACATATATTATTTTCATCAAGTTAGATATACTAACACTAAACTCGAGTCAACAAAAAGGAACAACTTCCTATAGTCCACTACTAGACCACAACTCGCTCAACGACACTCAAAATCTAGATAATTCTAGGCTCTGATACCAAAACTGTCACGCCTGTTTTGGAATAGCACCTCATCGGCCTATCCCAATACGACACGCGACAACAACCAACAAAAACCAGCTACTATCAATTCCAAGAATAACTAAAAAAACAAAACTAAAGTTCAACAGCCACATTTCATTTACATCTCAAAATAATTGTCATTTACAAACTACAGCGGAAGTCTGTCAAGAAATAAACTTTACATAACCAACAATTATCCAAAAGTTAAACTAGGCAAATATCATCTACAAGCCGGGAGACAAGACTCCCACAGGCCTCAACCACGCACTGCTCGAGCGAGTCACAAAAATGCAAAACACGACCTGTAGTGGACACCGACCTATACCTGTAAAACTGGAACCCTAAATGAGTTCCAAGAGTGTAAATGAGACATGGATGTTGTTCAATATAGACAATAAATCCAAGTTCATCATTAATTAAGCATTAAGCAAATAATCGACACAAAGTCTTTAATCCGACACAAAGTCATAATTTTGGCATAAAGCCATTGAATCGACACAAAGTCAAAGGCACGACACAAAGTCCGGCCGTTGGCCATTGTTGCCCACCGACACGAAGTCACAGTCCAATATCACAAATTCAATCAAATTGAAGAACATCTTTGAATCGAACACTCACCTCGGTCTCTAACAAAAAGAAAACCAACGCAGTCACAATGTAACATCCTATTAATTGTAGGTGCTTAAGTGTTCTTTTTAGAACTTGAGGGAGGTGGAGAGTAATTACTTTAACTGCATGTGTGTGTTATGCTCTCCTTATAACACCTGTTATCTTTTAAGTTAAAAAAAAGAAAAGAAAATCCAAAGCCAGAGGATTCCTATTCTACGTTAGAGAGAGAGAGAGAGAGAGAGGGGGGGGGGGGGGGGGGGGAGAGAGAGAGAGAGAGAGAGAGCTGCCGAGAAGTAGAGAAAGATGGTGGGAGATTGAATTCTTAATCTTGGTAAGTAACTTATCTCTACATGTGGTAATCAATTTGTATGTACTTGAATTGGGTATGATGGTTTTGTATCAAGTGGGTTTTTGGTGCCCTAGAAAATCAAGCTTGATCTATTCTTATCTTCTTTTCCTTTGAAAATTGTTATTAGTGATTAGAAGCAAAAGAATTGAATCCTAAGAGTTGATTTGGGTAACTAGGTGGCCAAAAATGTCGAAACCTAAGCTCTTGTTTGCTGGGACTGCACCTTAGGGCTAGAAAACATGATTTATAAACTGAAAATTATGGTTTGAAGTGCAGGAAATTGACCTAAATATGCTGGAAACAGAAGTTTAGTTGCTGAAAATGCAGCTTTAGAGCTGAAAATGGTTATTTAGGTGCTGAAACTTTTAATTGGTTGCTGAAAATTGCTGTTTGGATGCTGAAATTGCTTAAATAACTGCTGGAAATCACTAGAAAGCGCAAGAAATATGTTTTATGTACAGGGAATTGATAGTGAATGCTGGAAATAAGAATTATAGGTGTTGTAACTCTGCAATAGTTGCTGGAAATTTTTGTATTTCCTGAGAACATGCCTCAAAGAGTTGTGATATGTGTTTAGGTGCATAAAAAGAGTAGAGCATGCTAAAAATTGAATGTATGTGCTACAACTTGGTGCATAGATGATTTAAACTGATCATACTCACTAGTAATATGCTCTAAACTGTTGACATGCTTGCTAGAACTGTTGAGAGTTAGTTGAAAATGAGTGTTGAAGCTTGTAGTAGTATTTGGTATGTTTTTTTTTCTTCTACTTCTTTGCTTTTGGAATTAAACTTTGAGCTCATATGTGCGGAATATTTGTTAGGTTCGGAGACGACAACGAGTACCGCAGCTCCACATAAGGAGTGACTGCGTTGGTTTTCTTTTTGTTGGAGACCGAGGTGAGTGTTCGATTCATAGATGTTCTTCAATTGAATTGAATTTGTGATGAAAGAGAGAGAGAGAGAGAGAGAGAGAGAGAGAGAGAGAGAGAGAGAGAGAGTGTGTGTGTGTGCTTGTGTTTTGGGCACTCAAACAAGCAACCTTTAGTACATAAGCCAAAATACCTACTTGACAAGCCATCCTAGGGTTCTTGAACGCAATCCTAGCCATTATTATGTTCAATCTTACAAGCAAGCCTTTCCTAGGACTAGACAAGTCAAAAACCCTTCATTATAACCTAAGGTATGGCCTAAAGTAGGAAAACACAAGTGAGGGAAGGCTAGGATCTTGATTAAAGGCTTGAAATGAGAAGTCAATGGAGCAAAATCCATGGAATAAAGATAGGGGGAGGAGGCCGGCCACGGGGGGAGGAGAGGGAGCCAAATTTTGCTATAAATAGCACCCCGCCCCCCCATTCACCATTCAACTCACACCTTCCAATCCTCCAACTTCTTTCTAGAAAATCTTTGTGTTCTTACTTTGTTCTTTTTGTTCTTGAGTGTTCTTGAGTTCTTCCTAAGATGTTCAAGAAACTCATCCTAAACCATCCTTTCGATCCATAAAGTTTAGAAGTTTTAGTCACGAAGAAGTTTCGAGAGAAACCTTTCTCTTTCAAAGCTATCGAAAGCTTACCATAGGAAGTTATTCCGCCCGATCGTCAACTTACATTCCATAGTCATCACTACCACCAAGAAGAAAGGTAGAGTCCCTTTGTCCACTAAACGTATAACATAGAACCGTATGTTGGAAAGTATAACGTAGAATCTTCTTATACCCTACCTTTAAGTATATAAGGTTATCTATCCCCTGTAAGGTTTGAAATGCATGATAGTTAGTAAACTTATTCTCGCTAATGGAAGCATGAACATATTGGAATAATTGACTTCTACTCTAATAAACATATGTTGTTTTGAATTTCCCACAAAGGAAGAAAGAACGGTTTTTCCCAAAGATAGGACTTTGTCGTTGATAGAAGTATTTGTATTTTGATATTTAGATGGTTATGAGCATGTGTTATGAATTGTTTGTATTACTTGCCTTGTTTAAAGCATAAGTAATTTTCACTCCAAAGGCGTCCGTATATGTGGCGTTATGCTTTAAGTGGTGTTTTGAGCATGATTAGTAATATAAAGTTGGATGATATTGTTAGTTTAGTTTCAAGATTTCAACGAATGATTTATGATTTCGTATGAGAAAAGTCCTACTGCAGAGTCGTTGCATGAAAACGTGACATGGAAATCGAGAAAGTTAGAAACATGACACCTAAGGTATGGTTAATGAAAAGGTGTGTTTTGAAAAGGTAAAATGTTTTGGAAACCACAATGTGGCCGGACGTGGTAGCCCATAGTGTGGTGTGTGTTTTGTATGTCAATGGGAACCCGGTGCGGCAGAACCATTGTGAGGATATACTCGGGAGACCGGAACGGCGGAACCGAGGTTGGGTGTGTGGCTTGGTTATTCGCGGAGAGGAGCCAATGCAAAATTTGCCAATGGGAACTCGATGCGGCGGAACCATTGTGAGGATACTCGGGAGACCGGAACAGTGGAACTGAGGTTGGATGTGTTACAACGATTTTGAAAATGTTGTGATGGTTTATGAAATGTGGGAAATGGTGACACGGTCAATGAGAAGTCGCGTAGGAGAAACTCAAAAAATTAATGACACGAACGTTAGTTTGGATAATAAATGAGGATGTGTTATTGCTAACCATTTTGTCAAATATGTATGAACTATGTGGAAATCAGTGAATTTGTGATCAAATGTTTATAAGATAAGGGTTAGAGGGTATGGGATATTCTATTGAGCTTTTATAGCTCACTGTGTTACCTTTGGTGACCCTGACATATTATATTGGTGGCAACGCTGGTATAATGTGTCAGATCTTATAGACGAACATGGTGAACTCTACACCTTGGAAGCTTTTGGAGCCGATGAGCTGGCCAGGATGGAGGAACGAGCGGAGCAGTAGATAGAAACCCTAGTTCCCCCTAGTTTTGTTGAATAAAAGTACGTTTGTTAAGATTATAATATAATATTGAGCCAGACTTTATTTTGTTTTTCAATGAAATTGTCTATTTAACGTACCCAAAATTAGGGACGTTACAATTTGGTATCAGAGCTTTAGGTTCAAAACCTCGGCCATGGGTCGAATGGGTAGAACCATAAGATAGTTTGACCATTGCACAAATGAGAACTGAGTTTATGTTTACTGTCCCAAATTGGGTGGAATTCTGATAAAGCAATCTCCGGATTGAAGCAACGTGTATAAAATTGGCAGTACCATTGAGTTGGGAATTCCCGAACAGTTGGATGATAACTTAAATCAAGGATCGAATATGGAACCTAGAAACTTGAAAGTATTTTTGGTGTTAGTAAACCTTTGTTTAAAAACGTTATAATTGAGGTTTAAAACTCTTCCTTGCAGATGAATCACATGAGTCCCTATCAAGTCAACCTACTAGCTGAAGCTCACCATCTTGCAAGCACACTAAGATCCATGACGAACCAACTAGTGGGAGATCCTTACTTTCCATATGCCTTTCCCTACACTCATGACTACTCCTAAGAACATGGCACCATCATACTTCCCGAGGAAGAGGAGGATGCCGAAGCAGTACCAGTCTTAGTCCAGTTGGCACCCCTCAATAATGTGAAATTTCTAATTGAGGAGAACAATGCTGAAGCAAACCCCGCCCTAGCTCCAATAGCACCCCCCGATAACATGGTTGAGGAAGTTGGGGAAGATCCCGAAGAAGATCCTGATGAAGACCCCGAGGAGGAGGAGTTTCCCGAAGAAGAACCAATGGATAATGTGATCGAGATTTGGGGAGACGTGGATTGGAAATCTGACGAAGAAGAACGAGCATTCCTAGATGCGGAGCCCGATGTCATGGATGTACACTATGACTTCAATGACGTACCCCCACCACCATTCGAGACTGACATAGGTGCATATAAGGTCGAATTCTCGGATATCTTCTAGACTAGTTAGGAAGGTTTAGCAAGCGGTTGGATCTTTTGTTGTAATCCGAATATCGTAGGAAGTTTAGGCTAATATAAGCCATCTATGTGTTACTCGTTTTATTAAGTAATGAAAGACTTGTGTTTCTTCTTAGCATATGATCACTGTTTATGTGTGTACTTGTATTTATTTGTGTACAATCCACTCATTACACCATTAAGTCTAATATATAATTTTCCTTATTGTTATAGATGTCGAACATACCACAAGGAGGATGCCCACCTTTCACCCCACGAGATTTGGCCAACTACCGGTCATTGCTAGCACCAGAGTACATAGGACCAACCTTTTCACCGGAGGATAACATGGAGCTCTATGAACTTCCAATCACTTGGGAGATGCCCCCACTAGTTCCAATGCTCGAGAACATTCCACCTACCCAAGTCCTTGCACCACCTGTGCAGAACTACGAGCAACCATCTGACTATCACATGTTTGACCCAGAATTGGAGGCTGTAATGCTGAATCTCTCCCAGTACTACCTAGGACCACTGGAGGAACAACCTGTCCTTACCATGGAAGAGCTGCTCGCACAAGAGTGTGAGAGTCTTCTTAGAGCCGAGACCGCTGCCGAGAGGAGCTACAAGATGTGGCTAAAAGAGGTCTTTGGAATCAGTCCACCCTAGAGTGTTGTGGCCACGAAGAAGAATAAAGTTTTGTAAGCCGTAAGATCGTGTAATAAGAGCGTGTAGGTTCGTTTCAACTTGTCTTAGGAAATCTTGTTTTAAATCTATTTGCCTTATAGTAAAACTCTATGTTTGTGATTGTAATATCCTGCTTATCTATGAAAAGCTTGTCTTGTTTTTAAAGAGTACTGTTGCATACTATATAATCAATTGCGTTTGACTTCTAGAAAGATATACCATTTGCAAAAAGGAAAATTGTTTAGATAGACTAATGCTTTGTATGGATTGGAATTTGAAATTTTTTTTAAAAAATAGTAGGGGTAATGCTTTGTTTGACTTTTGACGAGTTCGAAACTCTGTTTCTCGACAAGTACTTTCCCACACCTATTCGTTTAGCCAAGGAACAAGAGTTCCTAAACCTGAAACAATGAACGATGACCGTTACACAATACGCGGCCAAATTCGAAGAACTGTCTCGTTACGCCCAAACTGCCACTGCAACTGAGGACAAGAAAGCGAGAAGGTTTGAGTGGGGACTGACAACTGCTAGAAGGGCCGTGGTGGCTCAAGCCTTTCCCACCTATACCGATGTTATGAAGTGTGCTCTTCTACTGGAGAGCAAAGAAAATGACTTCAAAACCCGATGGAGGAAGGCGACAGGCAACATTGGCGGACCGATCCGAACTCAACCTTCCAACAACAACTGCGGACCTTACCCTACGAAACCCTTCACCCCGACCCAAAGCAACCAACCATGGAAAACTGCTACATCGGGGCATGTTGGACCGCAGAGGGGCGGCCAAAACAAGGCGTCAGTTCAATGCTTCAACTGTCAGGCCATGGGCCACTCAAAGCAGGAATGCCCCCAACCCAGAGGGAAAGGAATGTGAACTTTGGAGGTCAGAGAGCTCAACAACCGGGACAGACCGAATTTTGAAAATAGAACCCCAGAGGCCTATCGCAGCAGCTGAATGGGTAGAATAAGGGGAAATAGCCCATGGCAACGTAGTAGAGCACTGGAGGGCGCATCTTCGCGCTATAGACAGAGGAGCAAGAGCAGGATCCCTCTGTGAATCAAGGTACGCTATTATTGTACAGTACCTGCGTGTAAGCTTTGTTTGACTCTGGAGCATCACATTCGTTTATATCTTTTACCTGTGCAACTGCCCTAGCACTAGAGACAGAACCCCTAAGTACGAGTACGAAAGTCACATCACCATTGGAGGGAGTATAGCTGTTAATCTAGTGTGTAGAGGGTGCGAGATAGAAATAGCCAACCTTCGTCTGACCTGTGACCTTAGAGTGATCGACATAGCGGATTTCAATGTAATCCTTGGAATGTGCTGGCTATCAGCTCACCAAGCGGTCATAGATTGCCATCAGAAGACGGCGACAACTCATACCTCTGAAGGGACTTGTTTTCAATTTAAAGGGGATAGACAAACGGCAAGTTCAATGACAAAGAGATCCAGGTGGTAGAATCAACTGTTTGGATGGCTAGCTAGTCTCCAAATGGAAGAAACCGACCGGATGAAATTGGGATTACCGCACATCATTTGCGAGTACGCTGATGTTTTCCCTGAAGAACTTCTGGGCTTACCACCTCAAAGAGAAATAAACTTCTCTATAGAATTCCAACCAGGAACAACACCAATCTCGATGACACCATACTGAATGGCCCCTGCAGAATTAAAGGAGCTCAAGACCCAATTGCAGAAGCTGTTGGACAAAGGATTCATTAGACCAAGTACATCACCATGGGGAGTGCCAGCTTTGTTCGTGAAGAAGAAAGATGGAACACTTCGACTGTGTATTGACTATAGAAAGTTAAACTAAGTCACAGTCAAGAACCGATATCCTCTACCTAGGATCGATGACCTATTTGATCAATCAAGGGGAGCAACCTGTTTCTCTAAAATCGATCTCCGATCAGGTTATCATCAGCTAAGGATCCGAGACGAGGACATCGCCAAGACAGCCTTCCGCACCCGATACGGACATTACGAGTTTGTGGTAATGTCGTTCGGATTGACTAACACTCCAGCAGTATTCATGTGTCTCATTAATAAGGTCTTTCAGCCCTACTTAGACAAATTTGAAGTGGTGTTCATTGACGACATCTTGATATACTTCGCCAACAAGGATGAGCACGAGGAACACCTCCGAATAGTGCTATAAGTACTCCAAGATAGCCAACTCTATGCTAAGACGAGTAAATGCAAATTTTGGGTGGAAGTGGTTAAGTTCTTGGGCCACGTAGTATCCAAAGATGGGATTGTGGTGGATGAAAGTAAGGTCAAAGCGGTATTGAATTGGAAACAGTCGACCTCGATATTCGAAATCAGGAGTTTCCTAGGATTGGTTAGATATTACCGAAGATTCATACAGGACTTCTCAACCTTAGCCAAACCAATGACCAGGCTAACTCAGAAAGGAGTGAAGCTGGATTGGAATGAAGCCTGCGAGAAGTCTTTCCAGGAACTAAAAAAAAGACTGACCAGTTCACCGATACTCATCATTCCCAAGCGGGGTGTAGATTATACGGTTTACTACGACGTGTCAAGAGATGGCTTGGGATGCGTGCTCATGCAGAATGGAAAAGTTGTAGCTTACGGATCACGACAACTCTGACCACACAAAAGGAATTACCCCACACATGACCTAGAATTGGCTGTAGTGGTATTCGCCCTTAAATCTTGGCGTTACTATTGTGGGGAGAATAATTCGAGGTCTTCACCGACCACAAGAGTCTCAAATACCTCTTCACTCATAAAGAGTTAAACCTGAGACAGCGTCGATGAATGGGATACTTGGAAGACTATAAGTTCACGCTACAATATCACCCCAGCAAGGCCAAAGTGGTAGCTGACGCTCTAAGTCGAAAGGATAGGGCACAAAAGGTTAAGACAACTATTAAGGAATGGGAGATGGTGGATACCCTCAACGAGTTCAACCTTCGACCATCATCAGAAAACGGGAACGATCGATTGTAAGCTCTAGTTGCGGAACCGGCACTTCACCGAGAAATCTTACTAGCCCAAACCTTTGAACAAGATTGTGAGTTCATTCGGTATCAAATTCGAAAAGGAAAGGCGCTACTAGGATGGGCAATCGAGAAGGATAACAGCTTGAGATTCAAGGGAAAAGTGTTCGTACCTAATATTGGGACCCTTCGAGAAATCGTACTCCGAGAAGCTCACCATTTGAACTTCGCAGTTCACCCTGGCGGTACAAAGATGTATCATGACCTGCAAAGAATGTACTGGTGGGAAGGAATGAAGAAGGACGTAGCTCAATTTGTATCAACCTGCCTAGTGTGTCAGTAAGTCAAGGCTGAACATCAGAAATCGGGAGGAGATCTCCAACCTTTACCAATACCAACCTGGAAGTGGGAACACTTCTTAATGGATTTCGTGACTAGACTGCCAAGATCCTCCAAGTCCAACACAGCCATTTAGGTAATTGTAGATCGACTCACCAAATTCGCGCATTTTCTGCCTGTTAAGATGACAGAGAACGTGGAACAACTGAGCCTATTGTATATTCGTGAGATTGTACGCCTACATGGAGTACCTCTCTCAATTATATCTAACAGGGATCCACATTTCGTATCGCACTTTTGGAAAGGATTGCAGAAGGCGCTGGGAACAGACGTAAGGCTTAGTACGGCCTTCCATCTGCAAACAGATGGACAAACGGAGAGGACTATTCAGACATTGGATGACATGCTGAGAGCCTGTGCCCTAGATTTTTCCAGAAATTGGGAACAACACTTACCATTGGTAGAGTTTGCCTACAACAATAGCTATCAAGCGAGTATCGAGATGGCATCGTACGAAGCTCTATACGGTCGACCCTGTCGATCCCCAGTCTGCTGGACAGATGCTCGAGAAACGGGATTGATTGGACCTGACATAGTATAGGATACCAAGGAAAAGGTCAAGACCATCAAGCAAAGGATCCAAACTGCTCAGAGCCAACAGAAGAGTTATGCGGATAAAAAGAACCGACCATTAACCTTTGCAGTAGGAGATCATGTATTCCTAAAGATCAGACCGAAGAAGGGAGTCATCAGATTCGGGAAAAAAGGGAAAGTTGTCCCCACGTTACATTGGACCATTCGACATCGTGGAGAAAATCGGGAAGGTTGCGTACCGTCTAGCGCTGTCGCCTCAGCTAGATAAAGTACATAACATGTTTCACGTTTCAATGCTCTGTAAGTATCTAGCATTGTCCACACATGTCCTCAATTGGGAAGACCTTACCATCGAGGAAGACGCGACATATGAAGAAGAACCAGTAGAAATTCAGAACCAAAGTGAAAAGACAATCCGAAACAAGATAGTCAAGTTGGTGCAAGTTTTATGGAAACACTGCAGTTCTGAAGATACCACATGGGAGAGAGAAGAAACAATGAAGGTGAATTACCCTCACCTGTTCAAATCCGAGCATGCACCTAATTTCGAGGACGAAATTGTTTAAGGGGGATAGTTTGTAACGACTCGGAATTTTAATGAATAAAAATTTTGTTATTTAGTGGAATTCCTTTTTAATTACTTAATATCGCTTCTAAAATTTCTTTTAAATTTCTATAATCCGTCATAATTAGATTTAGGCCCTTAAAAATTATATTTCTTGACTAGAAGTCCTACATGGCAAGTAGAATTCGTTTTTAACCGACTAGTTGGAGAAATCGGATTACCAATTCACCTAGTTACATTTCCCTAACCCTAGATGGACATTTTTGACCATCTTTGAGTCTTATGAACCCCTCCTAACCCTAATTGGACCATTAGACCATTAAAGTAATCATTTCACCCATGACTTGTCATTCAAAGCCTTACTTATCATCATTTCTTCTTTAACATTGGTCCATAATTGCTAAGGGAATTCTTATCCCTTGGATAATGGACAATTGACTTGCCAATGTGTATATAACTTGGACAAGACAAGTCATAGCCATCATTTTGCTTCCAAAAGAGGCAAGCCTAGCCATGCCATGCATGCAAACCTAGGGGATAGCCTTAAGTCTAATTATTCTTGAGTTACTTTCCTAGATTCGTATATATACTTATATATATGTATATATGTACCTCATAAGCTATAGAAAGCATACCTATATAAGCCTATACATGCATAGGTGCACCTTCTAGGAAAATCTTAATCATTTTTCTTCCACTGAGTTGTCACTTGAAAGCTTTCCAAGATTTTTCTCTTTTCCAAGCCTTAGTAAGCCTATTTGGTACCTAGGTGTACTCATATATATAAATATATATGTATATATGTACCTAGTACTAGAAAGAGAGAGGAAGGGTGAGAGAGAGAGAGAGAAATAGGGGAGGCCGAGAGAGAGAGAGGGAGAGTGTGAGTGTGTGCTTGTGTTTGGGCACTCAAACAAGCAACCTTTAGCCCATAAGCCTAAATACCTACTTGACAAGCCATCCTAGGGTTCTTGAACACAATCCTAGCCATTATTATGTTCAATCTTACAAGCAAGCCTTTCCTAGGACTAGACAAGTCAAAAACCTTTCATTATAACCTAAGGTATGGCCTAAAATACGAAAACACAAGTGAAGGAAGGCTAGGATCTTGATTAAAGGCTTGAAATGACAAGTCAATGGAGCAAAATCCATGGGATAAAGAGAGGGGGAGGAGGCCGGCCATGGGGGGAGGAGAGGGAGCCAAATTTTGCGATAAATAGCAACCCCCCCCCACCCCCACCATTCAACTCACACCTTCCAATCCTCCAACTTCTCTCTAGAAAATCCTTGTATTCTTTCTTTGTTCTTTTTGTTCTTGAGTGTTCTTGAGTTCTTCCTAAGATGTTCAAGAAACTCATCCTAAACCACCCTTTCGATCCATAAAGTTTAGTAGTTTTAGTCACGAAGAAGTTTCGAGAGAAACCTTTCTCTTTCAAAGCTATCGGAAGCTTACCATAGGAAGTTATTCCGCCTAATCATCAACTTACATTCCATAGTCGCCACCGCCAATAAGAAAGGTAGAATCCCTTTGTCCACTAAACTCAACGTATAACATAGAACCGTATGTTGGAAAGTATAACGTAGAATCTTCTTATACCCTACCTTTAAGTATATAAGGTTATCTATCCCTTGTAAGGTTTGAAATGCATGATAGTTAGTAAACTTATTCTCGCTAATGGAAGCATGAGCATGTTGGAATAATCGATTTCTACTCTAATAAACATATGTTGTTTTGAATTTCCCACAAAGGAAGAAAGAACGGTTTTTCCCAAAAATAAGACTTTATCGTTGATTGAAGTATTCGTATTTTGATCTTTAGATGGTTATGAGCAGGTGTTATGAATTGTTTGTATTACTTGTCTTGTTGTAAAGCATAAGTGATTTTCACTCCAAAGGCGTCCGTATATGTGGCGTTATGCTTTAAGTGGTATTTTAAGCATGATTAACAATATAAAATTGGATGATCTTGCTAGTTTAGTTTCAAGATTTCAATGAATGATTTAGGATTTAGTATGAGAAAAGTCCTACCGCAGAGTCGTTGCATGAAAACGTGACACGAAAATCAAGAAAGTTAGAAACATGACACCTAGGGTGTGGTTAATGAAAAGGCGTGTTTTGAAAAGGTGAAATATTTTGAAAACCGCAATGTGGTCGGACGTAGTAGCCCATTGTGTGGTGTGTGTTTTGTGTGCCAATGGGAACCCGGTGCGGCGGAACCATTGTGAGGATACTCGAAAGACCGGAACGACAGAACCGAGGTTGGGTGTGTGGCATGGTTATTCGCGGAGACGAGCCAATGCAGAGTGTGCCAATGGAAACCCGATGCGGCGGAACCATTGTGAGGATACTCGAGAGACCGGAACGGCAGAACCAAGATTGGGTGTGTGGCATGGTTATTTGTGGAGACGAGTCAATGCAAAGTGTGCCAATGGAAACCCGATGCGGCGGAACCATTGTGAGGATACTCAGGAGACTGGAACGGCAAAACTGAGGTTGCGTGTGTTAAAACGATTTTGGAAATGTTGTAATGGTTTATGAAATGTGGGAAATGGTGACATGGTCAACGAGAAGTCGCGTAGGAGAAACTCAGAAAATCAATGACACAAACGTTAGTTTGGATAATAAATGATGATGTGTTATTGTTAATCGTTTTGTCAAATATGTATGAACTATGTGGAAATCAGTGAATTTGTGATCAAATGTTTATAAGATAAGGGTTAGAGGGTATGAGATATTTTATTGAGCTTTTGTAGCTCACGGTGTTACCTTTGGTGACCCTGACGTATTATATTGGTGGCGATGCCAGTATAATGTGTCAGATCTTATAGACGAATAGGGTGAACTCTACACCTTGAAAGCTTTTGGGGCCGAGGAGCAGGCTAGGATGGAGGAACAAGCGGAGTAGTAGATAGAAACCCTAGTTCCTCCTTGTTTTGTTGAATAAAAGTACTTTCGTTAAGATTATGATATAATATTGAGCCAAACTCTATTTAGTTTTTCAATGAAATTGTCTATTTAAAGTACCCAAAATTAGTGGCGTTACATTATATATCTGAAATGTGTGCACCGTGTTTTGTCTACAAAATATTAGTCGGCCTCACCCCATTTTCACAGTTCATTTGGAAATTTTTAAGGAAGCATTTTTTACTTTCTAATTATGCTCTTCACTTCCAAAGTTGATTGATGTAGGTAGTGTATGTATTTATTAAAATGTAAGGGAAATAGTGGACATTTATCAAGTTTCTATGATTGATTTTTAGAAAGTGAACATGTGTTTTGGGACTTTCTAAAATAAACTATGCGACTATCAAAATGGAACCGATGGAGTGTTACTTATGTAATTATTAATGGAAGGTCTAGTATATTGTTAGACTAAGAGGGCGTTCCAGTAACTTGAAAAAGTTACTTTTTAAAAAAGAAGGTAATTTCAAGCTCAAAAATCAAGTACTTACGCAAATAATTTTTCTACTAATATAGATCTTGTTTGATAGATCTCATTAAGATCTATTAAACGGTGTAAAAAAATTGAAAAAATATTTTTTATTTTCATTATATTTAAATTTGAAATTACCTTCTTTTTCTAAAAAGTACTTTTTTTAGAAAACGGAACGCCCCCTAAGTTTGAGTTAACAACTTAGCTTGAGAATAGCTACAGGCTTTTAGGTTTTTTTTTTTTTAAATAAATACATCGAGCTGATACACTGGGCTTTGAGGGTCTTGACAAGCTTTTTGTCTTTTTGGCTTTTGGAATTATGATCAGAATGTATTTTGTATTTAGTAGAGTGTTTGGATAATATGTGCAGAATGCATTTTGCAGTAGGAGTAGTGTTTGGAAGATATGAAATGAAAATGAATTATGGATTGATTTTTTACTATGTTGCCCCCGGTTATTAATAATGGTGTATAATGTATATAAATAATGTTTGGGCTCAATTTATTTAAAATTTAATTCCGAAATTCTGCCCCCGATCATGATTCATGAACTGGTGTCCCCCGTTTTTATTTTTAATTATATTTTTATTATTTCAATTATTGTTTGTTGTTACTTTTCCAAAACCATGGCAAAAATGGGAATTATCCAAAAAGAGAGAGGGTAGCCTTGTCTTTTTGGCATGGCTGAATTCAAAAATGTGAAAATGGAAATCCAAAAAGCTCCTATTTCCAGATTTTCTGTTTTGTTGTAGAAACAAGAAATTGCAAAATCCATTTTACCCAAAATCCATTTTCCCTCTTCCTCCCAAACACCCAAAATCCAAAAATGGGAATTGAAAAATGTAAAACCATGCCTCCCAAACACCCCCTTAATTAGTGGCGAATGTTGGTTTTGCGCCTAGTGGATTGAGGCTCGAAATCACATGTGCTTCTATTTAATTTTACACACGACCTATCTACAAGTGATTGATAACTTGAAATCACATGTGCTTCTATTTAATTCCATTTATATAGGAATTAAAAGAA
The DNA here is from genome assembly GCA_019656835.1 of Rhododendron ovatum. Lineage (NCBI taxonomy): Eukaryota > Viridiplantae > Streptophyta > Magnoliopsida > Ericales > Ericaceae > Rhododendron > Rhododendron ovatum. Next base: position 30,667,078 of record CM033795.1, on the reverse strand, counting down.
CGATCCACCAAGCGACTAGTAGGGGCAATTCCATAAGTAACTCTTTTACGGAAACAGATCATGGGTATTCACCATGGGAACCGACGGACACGCGGAGTCTACTCCAGGCCCCTTACGGATGATCCGAGATGTTCAATAATTTTAAAATAAAAAATTGAGTGGGCAGTGAAAAATTAGTTCAATACGAAATGTGTGGTCAATCCAATCTTCCATTTTTCATTCAGATTTCAAATCCATGAAAAATGGAAGATTGGATTGAGCACCCACACATATCTAATTGAGTTGATTTTTCACGGGCCCACTCGGCTTGTTATTTTAAAATTATTGAACGATTCGGATCATCTGTGTAGGTCCGTAGTGGGCCCCGCGTGCCCATCGATGCAGATTCGGGACGCTATGGGTCGGTGGCTATAGATTTCTCGTACCATAGAAGTATTGTAGAAATATAACACGTAGAAATATTTAAAATAGTGCAGGGCCGGGGCCCAAGCATTCCTTGGTATGCCTGTATTCGTCGCTGCATGATCTAGTAAATCTGGGAGCACACCGTCCCACCCGGTAATGAAAAAATAATTTAATGCTGTTGAAGGACTAACACATGTTGTTTCATGCTCATTAGATACCACATATTAGTGTTCGAGAAGGAGCGTAGGAAGCCCGAGTTAATGTGTGCTAATGAAGGGATTGAAAGAACCGTAATTTTCCCATGATCTTTGTGAAACTTAATATCCAACTCAAAAATTATTCGCATATAGCGGCGTTTGAAAAATGCCGGGAAAGACCCGACAAATGCAGGCAAAGGTTTGAGTGCGCGGTGTTTTTGCAAACACCGAGGATGCCAAGGTCAAATTAGGTTTCTAGCATTTAAGAAACATCGCAAAAGATCTATGGTAGTGTTTTTCGAAAAACGTCGGCATTGATTCATGAGTAAAAATAGATTATTTGGCGACGTTTTTCCAAAAACACCTGTAAAAGTCAATTTTAGCAGTGTTTGTAGAAACACCGGCAATATGAGAGTTAGGAAAACCACATTTTCTAGAAGTGATTTCCTTAACACTTTGGGCTTAAGATTGATTGCATAACGGATACATCACTGTCATGGATTCTTAAATGTTCATCACGAATATTTGAAAGGACAAAAAAAATCCATTTGTCATCCTTTTTAACTTTTTGTTTTATTTTTTCTCTTATCACGAAACAAATGGTTGAAGTAATGACCAAAGAAAGCAAGTTGTGAGAGTGACCACATGAAGGATGCAGAAGGGAACGATTCAAAAAACAGGGAAATCCTGTAGCGAAAGGGAACGATTCACTGTTGTAACATTGCACTTGATGACAATTCAGATCGCTAGGGGCCAAGCTTCGATGATCAGAACTTATGCAACTCATGTCCAAGCTTCCGGGCAGGTCCTATTGTGGGGATTGACTATTTTTTTTCGAGAAGATCACTACCATTGTCATTATAAAGATCCGATAATTTCTCATAGGTACTTCAATGGATACCTAGAGGCAAAACGGGCAAAAGAAATGAAAAAAAATAAACACACAACCTTCGTCTTGCATGGTTTCTTTAATTAACATGAGAAATAACACGTGCAACGCACATGCAAGATTACTAGTTTTGATAAAAGTCTTCCCTTATCTGTCCGTCTCCATTTTCTTAAGCCTTTGCTGATTTAAGGATCGAGTTCTAGTAACAGGGTCATTAGTGATTGAAAGATTTTTATAACAAAGTCAAAGACTCCATTTTATTATACTTGTAAAGTCACATTTCATCAGGATAGACTTGATCATGAGATGAGTCTTTCCTAACCTTTCGGTTTTTGTTCCGTTTGTATAACACTGTGAGCTTGAATCGTTCACAAAATCTTGCGTTAACTCTTGGCCAAATTCCTTAGACTCCATAAAGCAAGGAAGACTTGGAAAAGCCATAAATGTCAACATTAGAGAATAATCATTCCCCATCTTTCAGTCTCTGTTTTGTTTTACAATAATGTGAGCCTGATTATTTCAAAAAAATCTTGCAATTAGTGGTTGCCATGTTCCTAAGACTCCATATAGCAGCAAAGACTTGGCAAAGCCAAGTATCATTTATTAGAGAATAGAACTCGTTAGCAAAACATCACAATCGGAATCCATAAAGAAGCATAGAGAAATACTTGGCAAGTCGCTTGCAGTTAATTATTAGCAAATTGCATCAGATTCTCCGTCTCCATAGAATTTAGTGTCTCATGTACGTGACACATATATTGAAAAATCTTGCAATTAGTGGTTGCCATGTTCCTATGAATCCATATAGCAGCAAACACTTGGCAAAGTCAAGTATCGTTTATTAGAGAATAGAACTCATTAGAAAAACATTACAATCAGACTCCATAAAGAAGCATAGAGATATACTTGGCGAAATTGCTTGCAGTTAATTATTAGCAAATTTCATCAGATTCTCCGTCTCCATAGAATTTAGTGTCTCATGTGAAACGTGATACATATTTTAAAAAATCTTGCAACCGAGTATTTATTCACTGCCACTGGCATGGCACGTCAACACCTTAATCATTATTCCATCTGTCTCATAAAGTTTGTGTAGACACCCCAATCAGACTCCATAAAGAAGCATAGAGATATACTTGGCAAAATTGCTTGCAGTTAATTATTAGCAAATTTCATCAGATTCTCCGTCTCCATAGAATTTAGTGTCTCATGTGAAACGTGATACATATTTTAAAAAATCTTGCAACCGAGTATTTATTCACTGCCACTGGCATGGCACGTCAACACCTTAATCATTATTCCATCTGTCCCATAAAGTTGGTGTAGACACCCCAATCTGGTTTCCCAATTGTTTTACTTTGTTTTTCGGTTTCTTGTTTCCCCAATGATGAATCAGATCAAAAACAATCTTGAGAGCGAAATGGTTTGAGCTTGGAGTGAGTGCGATTTTTCCAATAGCTATAGTTAGCTCCTATGAACAAGAGAGGCCTATTTGAGGATTGACCCTCAATGCATGATACGCTACTAGTGGTTGCCATAGATCTTAACTCTTAGACGATTTAATCTACAAACAAGAGCCGAGGCTCTGATACCAATTGTTACCAAAAAATGGCGACCTAGGGGGGGTGGGGTTTGGGAATTGGGTTGTAAATAAAATTACCAATTTAAAAATTATTCTCTAACAATATATTCAAGATAATACGAGCAAGTAAAAGAGAGAGTTAGAGAGATAGAACCCGATTATAGTGGTTCGGCCCAGATTTGTCCACGGTCCGGCCTAGTCCACTTCTCCTCAAGCAACTACTTGAAGGTTCCTTTAATCTTCAAAAAGATTAGCAGTAAGTCTTGCGGGTGCTTACAAGGACCTTATCCCCTAGCTTTCTCGATGAGCTAGTGCAACCGCAAGAGTTTTCTCCGAAAACCTCTCAAAAACAATAACACCCAAATTCAAATCCGAATTTGGTCTTCTAAGCTTTCAAGTGTTTGACTCAAACACTCACTTAAGAATTACAAGTATGTGGAGAAAGTGTGAAAATTATCGCTCACGACTTGTACAAATTTTTTCTCAAGAAAAATATGAAAGTGGAAGAACAAGGAGAATTTAGGCTTTGATCTTTGGAGAATTTTCTCTTGGAATGATATGGAATGATGTAGCTTGGATTGGTACTCATCAATGAGCTCTTGAAGCCTTATATAGCCATCCAATCTTCTACTAGCCGTTTGTAGAGTGATAGAGCCGTTGGAGAGTTAATTTAGGAAAAATATAGCCGTTGGATTTTACTGATCTGCAAAAATCTACAGAAATGTACTACTGGTCGTCTGATCGGTCGACCGGGAGGTCATCCGCTCTCTCAACCGGTTTGCCATTCAGTGAAATCCGATTGACAACCTCTTCTGTTTAGACAGCCGGTTCGTCAGCCTGTAGCTCAAAATTCATCTAAATAATTCTGTTAAAGCGTGTATTGAGCTTACTAAGTCTTTGTAAATATTAAATATTGAATCCAAGAGACTTTATGCAATGTTTCAAGGCCAATAAAATTTAGTCCGAAAAAAACTTTTTGATAGAATAGCATTTGCCGAAACATCATCAAAATAGATAATATCATTTTTTTCAACATTCATCAAAATAAATATATAATTGTATTACATATAATTTTTCAACAAATTAATATGCATACATTTTTCCAACAGAGATGAAGAGAAGAGCTATGTAATGGAAGAAATTTGCCGAAGAGGCTACTCAGGGTTCATCTAGTTCTTCCTTGTTGAATCTTGATAAAGTAATCAACCAAGTAATTCTTTCTCTATGACATTAGGTCTGTTACCATGACATTGTAATGATACGGCGATGACATTGTATCTACATATCTATTATTTAGTGTAGTCCATTGAATGACATCATGTACAAATTTTCATCCATGCACCAAGTGTCAAAAACAAATTCTGCCAGTATATTAATGACATATTATATGTTATTTGAAATGTATTCACCGGGTGTTGTCTACAAAATATTACTCAGCCTCGCCGCATTTTGATAGTTCTATTTGGAAATTTTAAATTTTTAAGGGAGCATAATGATTACTTAAAAAGTATTTAACTTTTCAATTATGCTCTTCACTTTTGAAGTTGATTGATGTAGGTAGTAGTATGAACTATAATTAAACATATGGGAAATAGTGGAATATATTAAATTTTCTATGGTTGATTTTGGAAAGTGGACATATGTTTTGGGATGTTCTAAAATGAAACATGGAATTATCAAAATGGAACGGATGGAATATTGTGCCTACCGAAAGCTGTGCACTTTTCTTCGGTATTACCTACGTCAGGATGCTGAAGGCTGATGTTCTTGACTTGTGGGAGTGGTGAAATAATAGAAGGGACAAAATCGGTGTTTACAACTGCTCTTATTTGTTTGGTAAAGCTTGTCTGTACCTAAAAAAAACTTGATAGAAGAGTTAGATTTTGTCACACACGGGCAATCAGCTTTATAGAAATACATGAATATAGATTAAGTTTGAGAAGCAAAGTCCCGCCTACAGCTCAGTGGGTAAGGAAACTGCTTGGGGAAAGTGCGGTAAAAATATGTAGTCACGAATGTTGTGGATTACACGATAAAGGGAGACCTGCTTACAGCCTCGATCGGCAATTCTTGACAATGTGTAGAACGTGCTTACCGCCACGGCTTGTACCTCTTGTATGTTGGGTCCACCCGGTGGGCCTGTTTTTTGGTATTGGGCTGGTTTAGCCCAATTAGTTCTCCTTGTTTTATATTCTCTTGTATCTAGTGTGTGTGTGTGTGACTGTGAGACAGAGAGAGAGCAGGAGAGACCGAGAGAGAGAGTGAGAGGAGAGTTCATTGTATTGAGAGGAGAGTGTAAGTGATTGTGAAGCAAATCTCACCGGTGTAATTTCTCGATATAGTGAAATCCCCCCTCCCCGTGGACGTAGGCCGGTTGTTTGGCCGAACCACGTAAGTTCTTGGTGTTGCTCTTTCTTTTCGTGCTTGTCTGTGATTGTGCTTGTGTTTGGTGTGATCGGGGTCGGGGTCTCGACCCAACAGTGGTATCAGAGCGCCGGGTTCGGGCTGCGAAGTACACCGGAGGAACACGCACGATCGGAAAGCACACGGAAACCTCCATTGTTGCTGTTCACAGACCTGGTCAGAAATGAAGATGTTCGAAAATCATTTTTGATCAGTGGGTATCGTGCATTTCTCTGAGACGATTTCAGTGGTGGTGGAACGGTCGAGTTTCATTACCGGAGGAGGTCGCACGGTGGATTTGAACGGCGGCGGGCGGAGGCGAGTGGCGGCTTACCAGTCGATCGGTGAAGGAGCCATCGTACGGAAGTTTGGAGCACAGGGTTTTGTTCGTCTCGACGAGGCGATCACGGATCTGGGTCGAAAGTCGTCGGAGAGTGCAAGGGTGAGCCACACGCGCCGGTAGAAGGAGGCGCGTGGCAGCCGGAAATCTGAACCAGAGCAGCAGCTGTCAAACCGGCCCAGGCGAGGTGTTTTTTGGCCGGTTCGGGCCAAGTCAGACCGGTTCTGGGGGATTCGGTCCGGTTCAGTCCCGGTTCAAGGTGATTTTGACCGGTTCAATACCGGTTCATGGTGATTTGGGCCGGTTCAGACCGGTTCCTGACAGGTTTTTTCATTCCGGATCTGTTTTCAGCCTTGGTTTGGAGTGATTCGACTCGGAAATTGCCGGTACGTTATTTTACAGCTTTAAACGTTAATTTTTTGGCGTTGGTTGAGTTGATCAGGAGTACTAAGGGTCGGGTTTAAGTGATTATCTTGTTTTGGGGTGATAAAACAAGATGTCGGATTTTAGTATGAATACCATGGTCTTTTTGTCGGCGACCAATTATTCAATTTGGAAGCCGCGGATGGAGGACATGCTTTCATGGAAAGATTTGTATGACCCTTTGGAGTACAAGGGAATTAAACCGAATGATACGAAAACGGAGGATTGGAAGAAATTGAATAGAAAAGCTGTAGGTTTGATCCGCCAGTGTATTGGGCAGGAAGTGTTTCATCATGTAGCGCAAGATACAGACGCTTACGCTCTGTGGACGAAGCTTGAGTCGATGTATCAGTCGAAAACATCGCGGAATAAAGCTTTATTGATGAGGAGACTTGTGAACTTAAAACTCCGAAGTGGTGATTCTGTTGCCGTTCATTCAAGTGAGTTTCAAAATTTGGTAAATCAATTAGACTCTGTTGGTTTGAAGTTCGATGATGAGTTACAAGCCCTATTGTTGCTTAGTTCCCTACCGGATAATTGGGAAACACTGGTGGTTTCCTTGAGTAATTCGGCGCCGGATGGAAAGTTGAGCATGAGCATAGTAAAGGATGCTTTGTTCAATGAGGAGGCTCGGCGGAAGGAAATGGGGACGGATTGTGAGGATGAGTCACGTGCACTAGTTTCGGACGGAAACAGAGGGAGGAGCCAAACGAGAGGAAACAGAAGAGATGGCAACAGTCGCTCTCGGCCGAGAGGGGGGACACCTATGCCGAGAGGGGGGACGCCTACTCCCGGGTCTTTTACTTGTTATCATTGCCACGAGGAGGGACATATTAAAAGGAATTGCCCAAAGTATAAAGCGGAGAAAGTTAAAGGAAAAGACCAATCAAAGGATGCAGCGGTTGTAGTTTATGAATCCGATGGGGAGCTTATGGTAGCCGTGTCAGACACTACGGACGCAGGGAAATCAGATTGGGTACTGGATTCTGGGTGCTCATATCATGTTTGCGGGGATAAGCGACAGTTTTGGAGTTACGAGGCATTTGATGGAGGATTTATCCGGATGGCTAATAATTCGAGGTGTCGGGTTGTTGGCAAGGGGATAGTGAAATTTCAGATGCCGAGTGGAAAAACTGTGAGGCTTGAGGGGGTGCGACACGTGCTAGGTTTGAAGAAGAATTTGATATCTCTCGGGATGCTTGATGAGAGAGGTTTTAGTTTTTCAGCAAGTAGCGGAGTCCTTCGGGTTTGCAAAGGAGAAAGAGAGATGCTGCAGGGGAATATGATTGGTGGGCTATACAGGCTTGTGGGATCTGTTATGACAGGAAGAGCTGCTGTCAAGCATGGGACAAGCGGTATAGGGTGTTCGGTTGGACAGGGGGTACATCAATTGCCCACACGCACATGGAGAGAACGTGGAAGTACACGGAGGTGTCACGGTTCCTCGGAAGGTGTGCGGGATTCAGGCCTGAAAGTGAGAGAGCAATTGATGCAAGATGTTAACCGGGAAGCTCAGAGGAAAGGGATGGGAATTCTAAGGATGGGAGCTCCGAAAACGAAGAAAAGAGTCTCTTTCGCTCTAGATTTGGTTAGTGGTGGTAATCTCTCCGGGGTTGTCGACACAGGAGGAGGGAAAGACCCACCGCGGACGGCGAGGTGGTGAGTCTCGCGGAGCACCCGGTGAGGGGGTGCGGGCGCTCAAGCAATGGAGGAGCGCGGTTTAAAAATGGACTCCGTTGCGGTTTGAAGACATCTCGGTTGGAGATGGAGACGTTCCGGTTGGTGAGCGCGGATACCTTGGGAGGGGGTGCATTCTACGCAAGGGGGTGCGATTTCTCTCATGCTCGGTCGGTGATTACCCACTCGGGTGGAGGGGGTGATTGTTGGGTCCACCCGGTGGGCCTGTTTTTTGGTATTGGGCTGGTTTAGCCCAATTAGTTCTCCTTGTTTTATATTCTCTTGTATCTAGTGTGTGTGTGTGTGACTGTGAGACAGAGAGAGAGCAGGAGAGACCGAGAGAGAGAGTGAGAGGAGAGTTCATTGTATTGAGAGGAGAGTGTGAGTGATTGTGAAGCAAATCTCACCGGTGTAATTTCTCGATATAGTGAAATCCCCCCTCCCCGTGGACGTAGGCCGGTTGTTTGGCCGAACCACGTAAGTTCTTGGTGTTGCTCTTTCTTTTCGTGCTTGTCTGTGATTGTGCTTGTGTTTGGTGTGATCGGGGTCGGGGTCTCGACCCAACATTGTATAGGAGCATTGGCCCACCCTCGGCAAACTATAGCGAGAAATTGTTTGATGCCTCTGCGGGTCTTGAAAATCTTCATCTGGATAGAAATTGTTTGATGCCTTCGCGGGTCTTTGGTGCCTTTAGAGGACTTGAAAAACTTCACGTCCTACGGGTTGAATGCTTGGTGCCTCTGCGGGACTTGAAAATGTGGAGATCACACCTACCGTCTCGGTATGTATCTCTGGTAATATAGGAATGTCTGTCCATCCTTAGTTAAACTATCTCAGTTGATTCTCACCTACCGCACGATGTGGGGTTGAAGACGTGCCCATGTCATCCCAAATTCCCTAGCCTGTTACCCAAAAGGCAACCTAAGATGTGGTGAATTGGGTTACTAATTAAAATACCCAAATAAAAAAAGTGCTTGACGAAATAAAATAAAAGAATTAAGCAACTAAATAATTAACTAGCAATAGACAAAAAATAAAAGAGGAAAGGGCTAGAGATAGCACACGAAGATATCTAGTGGTTCGGTCCGAGTTTTGTCTACTGGTCTCTGTTTTACTAGTCAATCAACCAGCTTTAGTTCTGGTACCGATTAAACCTTATAACTACAATGCTAACTTTTCTGAGGAGTTAACCGAACCGCTTAAGTTTACCTCCCATCAATAATCTGACTCACAGAACAAAACCCAATTCTGAAGCCGTACAAAAAATTTACAGAGAGAGATGAGGAAGACGGAAGCACACGTACTGATGATCTCTTACCCTGAGAATAAGATTTCTGAAAGAGAGAAATGAGGGGAAGGATTTCTAAATTATTGTAGGAGTATTAATAATATTGCTCTGTATTGCTCTAATGTTGCTTGATGTCCTCATCTCGAGAAGCTCTTCCATTTATATTGGAAAAAATTTGAACGGTTGAAATTATCCCGTTGAGTTGTAAAATCCATTCTGCTCCAACTTCGATCTTCCTTATTTGCAAGAGAACATTGAGCCGTAAATCTGTAGTCCAAGTATGAATTGCAACGTTCTTGTGTACATATAAATACAGAAGCTCTGAAAGTCAATAATGGCAGAAAGGAAACACAGCTGGACGACCCCGAAGCCAATCGGTTGTGAGAAAAAAAATAAAATTGTAGCAATCAAATTGTTAGGTGTTTTCTGTTGCGTATAAGTTGTTGAAAAATATCAAGTTGTTTATGGTAGTAAATAAGTTGTAGATAGGTTCATGATTAGAGCTTTTGTAGCAAAAAAAGGTTTTGGTCGACAAGTTATTAGTTTCTATGAACGCGATGTTAAAATGCCATAACTTATTAATTTGTGTGAACGAAGTGGTAAAAACGCCTACGTTTTTTTACTCAAAAATTACTACCGGAAACACCCCTTAAAACAGGTGGACCACAATGAAAACCGGACGACCTCTTGCAACAAAACAGTTTTGGGCTTGGAAACTGACTTTGTTGTGTTTGGACTGATGTGAACAAAAATGAATGAATTAATATAGAAGGGGCCGATATAAGTTTGGGCCGAAAGATAGTCACTCCGCTTGGTTCACTATTTTAAGAGTAACTTTTACTGTTGGCACAATTTTCAATAAATTTCTCGCTCTGCCTCTCCCCACTCATTACCACTCAACTCTCAAAAATAACTTTCTAAAATCTCAACCAAACAAAGTGAGTATGTTCTTGAAAAGATAAAAAAAAAAAAAAGTGGGGGGCCATCTTTTTTGTTTTTGATCCTCTGGGGCCATCTATTAGAAAGAGAATTAACTTCACAAAGGATATGGGTTATCTCATGGTTGGTTCAAAAAGACACTCGGACCTACGGCAAGTTTGAGAATGATTGTTCATTCATATGTCAAACAATATTATTGATGTAACTCACAGAAATCTAACATTGTTTTTAAGAAATCAATTTTATAAGAATATAATCAAAATCAATCATTTTGTTACAAAGTCCTTTCTATCGAAGTATTCAATTTCAAAGCTCTTATGCCTTATATTAACTAGAGTTACAAATTGGGCCTTTCAAGATGAATTAGATTAGTCTCCAAAACAACAAAATTTGTCACAAACAACGCTTTTAGTGAAAAATACGCCTATTTAATTGAAATACACTTAAAAACTAAAATTTGCTATAATATATGTATATATAAGAGTATATGTAACGGTTCTTTATGTAAAACAAATAAGTTAAAGAGAACTTTTTTAAAAACTTGACAAGGAAAAAATAGAGGATGTAAGTGATACTAAAGGGCACATGCATGTATATAATTTTTAGGCTACAAATTGTCATAGCATAAATAATATAGGGGTAAAACTGAAAATATGCAAAATGTAGTATGTGCACGCACCCCCACTCATGGGCACGGGCCACCCCGTCCTAACCTCCCAACAAAAAGTTGCAGTTTTGGTTTAAAAACTCTCATTAATATTAACGATTATTGTTTGACTATACTTGATGGATGATTAATGCTTTGACCTGTCGGGTGTATTAAAATAAAGACGCGTCCCAAGCGTAGGACTCTCGACCAGTGTAGCACAAAATCCGGAAGTACCGGAGTCGAACCACAGAAACGGACAGACGGTGCTGACTCAAAAGTGTTGAATTCTATTTTATCCTGGCTCTTAGGTAGCCACCCTTTGTTCAAAGAGTTTGATTAACTAACTAAATTACCCAACTAAATTAATGAAATAAAGATTTAAAAAGGAGAGTACAGCCGTGGGAACTCAGCGTCCGCAACTAGCCTAACCAATATTTACTCGGGCCACAATTATTCACTTTGTTGATTTTTGAATAGGAAAAAGGATCCCTAACAAATGCGCACCACCTGTCACCAGTATCCGTGCGCAATCGAATTCTGGCGATGCCTGGGTTTTGTTTGTTAGAAGAGTTTTCGTCTTCTAAAACTGCTTAAAGATTAAATTAATTCGACCCCGAGGTAAAACATTGATTAACTAGCTACGAGACGCCTTTGCCCCGTGGCCGCACTCTACAGAACTACTCACTCATGATTCTATTAAACGCAGTAATAATTAAAACCCTAGATCTAAACATGCTTCGAACAATCGAAATAGAAATAAAAACACGATTCCACAGACTTACGGAAGAGCAATGGATTCGAAAACCGAAGAGAACAAGAATTAACAACCGGAAATCTTGAAGAACTGAGAGTAAAACTTGAATCTGCAATAAAGAACTTAGAAAACAGCAGCCAAAAGTTAAGAAGCAAAAGAAAAAACTAAAACATACGTATCTCAGTTGTTCGTTATTAACCTAGCTACTAGAGTTAAGAGGGCTTTTATATTAATCCCTTAATTGCAATTAGAATCCTAAAACAAATCGGAATCGGACCCGCAATGCCCCAAAACGCCATCGTTTCATAGGTACTTAACACCCTCGGTAGCGCTACACCAAAAAGGGTGTAGCGCTCGCGAACGTCTTTGAGGCGTTGACTCCGTTGACTCAGCTTTGGCCGTTGTTCTCTCTTAACCTTTAGGTAGCGCTACACCAAAAAGGGTGTAGCGCTCGCCAACTCTCTGATCACTTTGTGCAACACGCTATGCCACTTCTGAGCGCTGAACTCATTCCCCTGTAGCGCTCACAGAGATTCTGATCACTTCCTCTCGATTTCTACTTCAACACTTAGCCTCCAAAGCCTTCCTAGCGCTCTACCTCCATCATGGCCTTTCCGAATACTTCTCGTTAGCGCTAAAACATCTCAATTTTCTGCAAATCAAGCTCAAACACAAAACCCAACCACGTGCACGCATTAAATGGAAAATGAGAATTAAATGCACGTCTAACGCACTAATTTCCCTTATTTAGGCGCTTAAATTCATGAATTCCGCGCGCCTATCACATCCCCCAACTTGAGCGTTGCTAGTCCCTAGCAACGAACGAAAAGAAAAATAACAAAACAAAGACTAACAAGACACGAATGGAGATACGAAAGTTATGCATGCTGTACAATAAATAGGCGGGTCGAAGAATTTTCGCCTCCTCACTCACCTGCAACTCAAAAACATGCATGCCTTGGCAAAAAGATGAACAAAATTAGTGCCGAAACACATGCAGAGATAAATACCCCCACAAAGGCAACGATGCTACACTCGCTCATCGGAACACTCAAACATTCCATGCAAAAAGCGCTTGGCGAATTACGTGGGACCGAAACAAAGGCCTCCACGTGCCAATCAAAGACAACGCTCACAAAGAATAAAAGCACGATATAATAATCACGATTCCACAAAATGAGCAACATTAACATTAAACATGCATGAACGAGAGTTTAACAACGTGCACAAGGTCCACTAAGGACTTAATTAGGCTTATAATGACCATGGTTCCAAACGAAAGGGAAACTGCAAAATTAGGCGGCTGCCTATAATAGCGCGCGATCATCTACCCAGACTGGCCGCTACCTTACCCTTAACTACCAACATGTATCCATTGGTGCCAACCAAACAAAGTCTAACAAGAGATTTAAACATCCGTAACTAAATTTTTACGGACCCAAATACTAGAAAAACAAACATAGTCCACCGACACTGAAAAATATGAAATAAACACATAAAATGACACCACCACCTAGCTTCATGCATCACGGAAGTCCAAAACCAATCCGAACCGCTATCGGCAAAGTCGTCGCTGACCTCTAAGTCTGGAAGCTAAGGCGGTTGATACAGAGCTGAAGATAGCCCTATAACAATATCATACCATCACTTATTCTGATGTGCCAGAAGGTGCTGATTCCTCCCAACTTGCCTCAACTCCCTTTGTATTCCATGCTCTCTCTTTTTTTTTTCTTCTTTTCCTTTTTTTTCTCTTTTTTTTACCTTAGTTTTATGGCCTGAAGGTTGGGTTTGGTTACAAAACATGACATCCATCAAAACTTTTTCACTTTCACTTTCGATGACAACGATGCTCCAAATCCAATGCAATAAGATACCCATGATGCACAAAGCTAGACCCCCAACTACAATCCAACCCACACACCGGTTTCTTAGGTTAGACTCGGGAACTGACTCAAACTGGTTTAAGATTGGTCAATGGGACTCATATGTGGTCTAATCATACAAAAATGCCTTGTCTCATCCCCTATGCACGTTACCAACTCTCACAAATGCATGCAAAACATCTAGCTACTCAATTGTGAAACAAAAGTCTACTATTTTCCGCAAATGCGAGAAAAAGAAAACAAAGAATATGAGAATGTTTATCAGGATGCACTATTAACTATGTGGGGACACCTACTCAAAGTAACGACAGCACTAACATGTTCATAAAGGCACCAAATATATGCATGAACTTGAATTAAACAGGCACAATAATTTGGCTAATTCTAACATGCTCGCCTAACATACAACCAAGCATAACAACCGTATCCCCGAAAAAAAAAAAATAAATAAATAAATAAAAATTTTCCCTAAAATTAAACATGTACAAGGTACACCCTCCCCCCCAACTAAAAACATGCTATGTCCCCAGAGCATGGAGACACAACAAAAGAAAGCACAAGGGAGAAGAAATGGACCTACGGGGGACAGCCAACCACCATGACCTCGGCCGATGTTCGAGGAATTTCCTGTCACCCGGCCTCAGGGCCAATCACCGTACCCTGCAAAAGACATTAGTACCGCCCGCTTGTGGTATCCGGGCTCCGAAAACAAAAATAAAAAGAGAAATAATACTCCACCAAATCTTCACGCGATCAACGTGTCATACTTTTCTCCCCATCCCTTGCTGGTAGGCAAGAAACGGGTGGCTATACAAGACCATGATGCTATTTTTTTTTTTTCTTTTCAATTTTCAATTTTTTATTTTATTTTTTAATATAATAAAAGAGATAAACAAAAACAACTAAATAAGCGACAAGAACTAAAGAATTTAAGAAATGAAAGACAATTATACATAGATTGTGCCAAAAACATCAGAATTTAGTAGAATTTAATGTTATCGACACAAAATTACCCTTACTAACCGGAGCTGGGCACACGATCCTTATTTTAATAGCGGCGTGCGAAGCTATAAAACCCAAGTCAATGATGGGTACCCCTATTGCTAAGGAGCCGGGTCCACTTCTCAATGAAGAGAGTAGTACGCAAAAGCTACCCGTCAGAACGTGGCTGAAAAAGCCTATGCAACCGGGTCATCCTTATAGACAGGATTGACCAACTCCTCATCGGTTCACTTACTTCACCCAGGATCGACTAACACCTCCATCAAACTCCCTAATTCTGGAGAATCTAAGAATGACGCCTCCTTGGCTATCTCCAGAAGATCCTTATATAAAATATTATCGACATGCTCCTGCACCAGCGTGTCGATCAAACTCACCTCATCATTCTTGACTCGGCTCTCTGCATTAAACACTTTCACCTCCATTTTCAAGTCCCCAAACGACAATTGGACTTGTCCAGTTTTGCAATTCATGACAGCACTGGAAGTGGCTAGAAAAGGACGGCCAAGGATGATAGGAGTCTTCTCAAAGACCTCCGGTATTGGGCAAGTATCTAGGACAATAAAGTCAACAGGGAAAAGAAACTCGCCCACTTGAATTAAAACATCCTCCACCACGCCCTTTGGAATTCTCACACTCCGGTCAGCCAACTGTAGCGTGACTGGTGTGGCTTTCAAATCGCCTAGCCCAAGCTTCAAATATACTGAATAGGGAAGCAAGTTGACACTTGCTCCTAAATCCAGCAAAGCCTTATCAAGCTTTTGGCCAGCAATAGCTATAGGGATGGTCGGACAACCAGGGTCCTTACACTTGGTGGGGATCTCCGCCTGGAGAATGGAGCTCACTTGATCCGTCAGAAGCACTTTGTCCTGACTCTTGGTTCTCCGCTTTGACGTACACAGATCCTTTAAGACCTTAGCGAACTGGGGAATTGCGTCAATGGCTTCCATCAAAGAGATAGGAAACTGAACTTTCTTGAATAATTCAAGCATTTGAAAGTTCACATTGACCTTAGGTTTCACCGCCAGCCTTTGGGGAAATGGAGCTACTGGCACAGCTGGCGGCGTTGGAGTCGTGGGGGCTGCAACTGCAGGCACCACCACCTCAGGTGACTCCTCATCATCCTTTACCTCCTTCCTAGGGACACCAACAATATCAGGAGTTGCTCTTGGTGCATCAACCGGCTCCGGGGGTGGAGCTGGTTTCTGCTTTAATGGGATGGACTTATCGATCTCCTTCCCGCTCCTGAGAATGGTGACTGACTTAGCCTCCTCCTGATTCGGGTTTTGAACATTAGGACCTGAAAAATTTTCCAAATAATGGGCACCCGCTGTACTACCCTGGGCCGGAAACCTACCATTTTCCTGCTGCAGATGACCGATAACCGCAGTGAGTTGTGACATTTGGGTTGTAAGGGCCCCAATTTGCTGTCTTGATTCCGTCTGAAATGTCATTTGTGACTGCATCAGGGAATTGACAGTATCCTCTAACTTATGATCACGCGTGGTCATCTGCGAATAACCTGGGGAAGGACCACGAGTTGATGGACCTGCCCCCCTACCAGGCTCAGGTTGAGAAAATGGCCCAGAGGTTAGAGGACCTAGAGGTTAGGCAGGTTCGACCAGTCAATGAGGTGTCAGTGGAGGAAGTTTGTGTGTGGTGCGAGTGTAAAGGGCACACCGCACCTGTTTGCCCTGGGTTTATTGCCGCCAAGGGGGCGAGCCAATTTACTCAGGAAGAAGTAAATGCAGTTAGGACTTGGGATCCGTACCAAAAATGCTTGACCGACCGGGTGTTAATAAATAAAGACTAAAAACGCGTCCCAAGCGTAGGACTCTCGACCAATGTAGCACAATAATTCCGGAAGTACCGGAGTCGAACCACAGGGACGGACGGACGGTGTTGACTCAATTGTGATAAACTTTAGTTTAATCTGGCTCTTAGGTAGCCACCCTTTGTTTGATTGATTGATTTACTACCTAAATCACTAAATTGATTTAATTAACTATAAATTTAAAGGAGAGTACAGCCGTGGGAACCCAACGTCTGCAACTAGCCTAACCAATATTTACTCGGGACACAATTATTCAATTCACTGATCTCAGAATAAGAAAAAAGGGGTTCCTAATAAATGTCCACCACTTGTCACCAGCTCTCATGCGCATTTAAAATCTGATGATGCCTGGAGTCGCTGGTCACGAATGGTGACCGGGATAACGTTGGACCCAGAAGGTCCGGATCGCTCAAAATCTGATGGCTCTAAAGCCCTCTGCCTATCAGCTAGGTCATCTAAGAAATCCCAAGCCTCATCTGCTGTTTTAGACAAGAAATCGTCCCCTTTGCAGGAATATTCTATGTGCTGGACTGACTCAGCGTTAAGTCCCAAATGAAAGAAACCGACCAACTGAAGCCTATCAAAGCCATGGTGTGGTAACCTTAGGAGCAACTCTTTAAAGCGCTCCCACGCCTTGAGAAATGACTCGTCTCTCTCTTGTCTAAAACCTTGGATTTGACGCCTAAAAATCTTAGTCTTAGCCTCAGAAAAATACTTCCTATAAAAGGCATCACGCACTTGCGTCCAAGTGGTGAAGGACTGAGACTTTTGCATTCGGAACCACAATAGCGCGCCATCCCTCAATGTTGCCTCAAACAGCTTGAGGCATGCGTTCTCATATTGGGTATTAGACGCTAGGTTGCGCACCAATCCCTCAAATGTCCGCACATGCTCGTACGGATCATCGCACTCCCTCCCGTGGAAATTAGGGAGGCTATTAAGGACACCGGGTTTGACGGTGAAGGCATTACGTGCCTCCTGTGTCTCTTGAGGGAATACAATGGGTCCGAGAGGAGTAGTCCTCTCGGGATGCATGTGCTGCCTCAGAGACGGCTGAAAAGCTACCTGCCTATCTCCCATCTCGACGGATTCTGATTCTGACTCTAAAACTGACTGGAAAAGTGGATTACTGACACTAACTGACTCAAAAGGTAAATCTATGTAAAGACCACTAATGGGAATAGACTCTGACTGATACTCAGCTGAGTCTGACTCTAAACTAGAAGATGAAGAACTAGACAGCACAGATTGACTCGACTCCAGTTCTTTTTGAACTAAACGATGTGTCGGGTCGCGATAATAAAGAGGGTTCTGTTTAGATGACACCTTCCTCTCTCTACCTATGGTGACTCAACTAAAAGACAAAAATACGAAACTCACACTCTAGAACACACGTCGCCGTTCCCCGGCAACGGCGCCAAAAATGCTTTGACCTGTCGGGTGTATTAAAATAAAGACGCGTCCCAAGCGTAGGACTCTCGACCAGTGTAGCACAAAATCCGGAAGTACCGGAGTCGAACCACAGAAACGGACAGACGGTGCTGACTCAAAAGTGTTGAATTCTATTTTATCCTGGCTCTTAGGTAGCCACCCTTTGTTCAAAGAGTTTGATTAACTAACTAAATTACCCAACTAAATTAATGAAATAAAGATTTAAAAAGGAGAGTACAGCCGTGGGAACTCAGCGTCCGCAACTAGCCTAACCAATATTTACTCGGGCCATAATCATTCACTTTGTTGATTTTTGAATAGGAAAAAGGATCCCTAACAAATGCGCACCACCTGTCACCAGTATCCGTGCGCAATCGAATTCCGGCGATGCCTGGGTTTTGTTTGTTAGAAGAGTTTTCGTCTTCTAAAACTGCTTAAAGATTAAATTAATTCGACCCCGAGGTAAAACATTGATTAAACTAGCTACGAGACGCCTTTGCCCCGTGGCCGCACTCTACAGAACTACTCACTCATGATTCTATTAAACGCAGTAATAATTAAAACCCTAGATCTAAACATGCTTCGAACAATCGAAATAGAAATAAAAACACGATTCCACAGACTTACGGAAGAGCAATGGATTCGAAAACCGAAGAGAACAAGAATTAACAACCGGAAATCTTGAAGAACTGAGAGTAAAACTTGAATCTGCAATAAAGAACTTAGAAAACAGCAGCCAAAAGTTAAGAAGCAAAAGAAAAAACTAAAACATACGTATCTCAGTTGTTCGTTATTAACCTAGCTACTAGAGTTAAGAGGGCTTTTATATTAATCCCTTAATTGCAATTAGAATCCTAAAACAAATCGGAATCGGACCCGCAATGCCCCAAAACGCCATCGTTTCATAGGTACTTAACACCCTCGGTAGCGCTACACCAAAAAGGGTGTAGCGCTCGCGAACGTCTTTGAGGCGTTGACTCCGTTGACTCAGCTTTGGCCGTTGTTCTCTCTTAACCTTTAGGTAGCGCTACACCAAAAAGGGTGTAGCGCTCGCCAACTCTCTGATCACTTTGTGCAACACGCTATGCCACTTCTGAGCGCTGAACTCATTCCCCTGTAGCGCTCACAGAGATTCTGATCACTTCCTCTCGATTTCTACTTCAACACTTAGCCTCCAAAGCCTTCCTAGCGCTCTACCTCCATCATGGCCTTTCCGAATACTTCTCGTTAGCGCTAAAACATCTCAATTTCCTGCAAATCAAGCTCAAACACAAAACCCAACCACGTGCACGCATTAAATGGAAAATGAGAATTAAATGCACGTCTAACGCACTAATTTCCCTTATTTAGGCGCTTAAATTCATGAATTCCGCGCGCCTATCAATTAACTTATAAAAATATGTATTTAATTGAGGTATTATATAAAATTAATATTAGAACACATGCATTTTACCTCCCACAAACCTTTTTAAAAAATAAGCAGCTTATTTTATATTTTCAAATTCAAAAATAATATAAATGAAAAATAATTTTTTAATTTTTTTTGGACCGTTCAAAAGATCTCAATGAGATCTATGAAACAAGATTCATATTGCTAGAAAATTTATTTGCGTAAATACAATATTTTTTATTTTTAAATTGTCTTCTTAAAAAGTATGGATTCTGGAACACATGTTCGCCCGTTCCAGGAATTTAAAAAAAATACTTTTTTGCAATTTTTAAACTTAAAAATAATAGGCTTACTGAAATCTAAAAATATGCAATATGGATCTTATTTGAAAGATCTTGACTAGATCTTTCATACGATGCAAAAAAAAAATTTATTATTATTATTATTTTTATAAACCCATTATTTTTAAACTTGAAAATTATAAATAAGTACTTTTTTTTTTTTTTAAGAAAGTTAGTGGAAAGGGGATACTATTTTCATCCCAAAACAAGTGTCTAGTTAACAAAACGAGAAATTGGTTAAAAAATTTCAAACTTTTTTTTTCTTTTTTTTTAAGAATACGAGATATCAACAAGTTCTCTTTGTAAGTATTTAAAAACATTGAATTTGTACAGTAATACTAACATAATCTTTTTAGTTCTCGCACAGGTTGCTGATAGACATTATTTTTGGGACAAGAAACTGATTTCTTTGGTTCCATCTACAAGTTTAAATCATGGTTTTGTCACAGCCCCCACTTGGCAGTACGTTGCCTCAGTGGGCGAAAATATATACTAGTTTTTATGTATATTGTGTGAGTCTTAATGCTTCTATCATTAATTTTCTCGTCGATATATCTTTTATCGAGTTCAATGATATTTTCTTTTGTCAAGCAGAAAAAGTTTCTCGCACCAAGATAAATGGACAATATTAACAAACTGACTCGCAAAAAAAGAAAATAGGAAAAAAAAAATAATAAGCCAGGTTCAAACTTTAACTAAAGCACTTGTAAATTTTGTTTCAAACAAAAGCAACAGCCACGATCACACTCTGAATTTAGAAAATGTTATAACCACATCAGTCCCCCATAAATTTTGGGAATTCTATCACTGCGTAATCATTTGCCCGATCAACCAAAAAACAGATTATAAAACTCCTCTTGTGTTCGCTAAACAGATTGGAAATATCCATACGTACGTAATGCAAACGACGGCTTATACGTACTATATATCCAACTTCATATATGGTCTTGATTAAGCGAAGATTGAGTGCACAGAACCCTCGTGCACTTGAACCCCGTCGAACGAAGGCGGAAACGGGCCGTGGCCTGGCCCAAACGACCTGATATGGTCCTTCAACGACCTCTTGTGCTTGAAATCGGATCCACAGACACACAACCAGCGGCGGCCGCAGTTCTTCTCGTGGGTCCGCCAGTCGCCTTTGACGGCGAGGCACTTGCCGCATTTCCGGCATGCGAACCGCTTGGTGCCGTGTTTCCTCTTGTAATGGGTTTGGAGGGTTCGGAAGTCCTTGAGGGGCTTGGACCGGGGGTGGTTGATATGGTTCTTGCACCCTTCTTCGCAGCAGTAGCATGGGATCCCTAGCATGGCTCGTGGTGGTTGTGAACCCTTGAGGGAATCTGGTCCCTTTCGGTATTGGGACCCATGGCCCCACATGTGCATCTATTATGCAAAAGTAGTCATGTCCATACGATGGAGTAAAAAGAACATCAACTAATTAATGAAATACCTTGGTTCTTTCGTTTGATTTGGTTATGTATTTTGTTAACTTGTGTGCAATAGGTTTTTCTCCAATTGTATTAGAGGCACACGGTGGATTGTAATCCTTATTGATGTTAATGAATTTTTAACGTGTTTCAAAAAAAATTGAAATACCTTGGTTCATTAAAAAATTTAATGAAATAAAGTGATCATTCCGGGGAGTAAATACTATAACCTGTGTGATTTAACATTGCACAAAACATTTCACAGAATAATTTGTGTGTGTGAAATTCTCGCCTTATTGTTGATAAATTTCTCATTTAATTTTGCTTCATTATTGAAATACTTACTAGAAAAAAATCGGCAGGTGATGATTTTGAAACATTTGACATTATGAGTCACAATTTCGGTGTTTGTCCAGAGAAATTATTCCAGAAGTAATATAGTATAACAAAACAAAAATCCAGGATTTTATTTTTCTAAACAAAGAATGTTATATTTTGTTTGAGTAATTTATCCAGACATGATCTATTATAATTTCTGGGATGTTTTATATTTTTGGATTAAGAGCCATAACAATGACCATTTGATGAGTTGGGGAATGAAATAGGAAAAACAACATTCCTCTTGAGATTTTGAATAGATTCGATTAAGAAGATGATGATGAGGCGGTGACATTCTCATAAATCTACTTGACCAAAAACTCTCTTTTTTCAAAAATAAAAATAAAAATAAAATCACTTTGTTTGATTGTCTATTTTGAGATAAGTAATTTTGAGATAAAACAAAAATTACGATAAATCAATCAGTTATAGGACAATTATGCATAAATCATGGCGAATTACCCTTTCATTTTCATTGATGAAAATGAGCTCAACTAAGGGACGAGGGAGGCGTCATTACCAAATTTATACTGGAAATTAATTCACCTGAAGATTGTTGTAGCGGTTGAACGTTTTATGGCAGACATGGCACGGAAAATGAGTGAACCCAACGAGTATCTGCGCAGGAGTTGGAATCCAGTACCGGGTTGCCGCCACCGCCACGCGTTCATCTTCCTTCTTCTCCCTCGGACTCACCACACCATTGGTGCAGTTAGGAAGCCCAATGTGCAATGCTACAGCAATGTCCTCATTCTCTTCCTCGTGGCATGTTTCTTTAGTTTTTTCCTCCAGTGGCTTCTCTGGAGTCCGAAGCAAGCAGCTAAGCAACGGCAGCGGTTCGAGTTGTAAACTATGGGTTTTGTTAGGATCATAAGCATCTAATTCCCCGGTATCATCGGTACGAGTATCGGAGCCAAGCGAAATATAAAGAAATTCCATTTTGTGGATGCAGTGATGCATTATTTCTGTACGTATGTATTCATATATATGCGTAGGGATGTTGTAATGTAAATTACGCAATGCAGATTGCAGGGTTGGTTGAAATGGGAATGAGAGAGAAAAGAGGGAATGTGCATGGCTGGAGAATTGAAAAATGTGTTTGGTTGGTTGAGTGAAAACAACAATTGAAAAGGGTGGCTGTATTTAGTATCTGCTGTTTGTTCTGTTTTTCCGTATTTGGTATGAAAAGCAAATAACTTTAATTACAGTGGCCCCTGGATTCCAAATTCCATTGGAATCCCACTACAGAGAGCTTCAACTATATGGCAATGTATTATATGGTGCGGTTCATCTCCAAACCACCTTGGATGTAATAAACAGGAGAGAGAGAGAGGAGAGAGAGAGAGGAAGGAATTAAAGTGAGTTTAAGGTGGTTAGTTGGAATTGATGATTAATTCCTAGGGACCCTCATGTGGGGCTTGTAGTTAATTCAGTAATTGAATGACCGTAAATGCCCACATTTTGACTGACAGTCACTTTAGTACGTATACTCCATAAACTAGTGTTAATTACTCTCTCCTTTCCAATTTAACGGTTCTTTTTGGAGTTCGCATAACTTTTTAATTGATTATATCTTATAATATTAAACTTCCTCCATCTTTTTTTAAATGTCCTAATTTGAAAAACGCGCAGCTTTATGAGTCAACTTTTACCTTCACTTTACATTTTTCCCATCAACTTTTCTATCTACTTTTCATTTTTCACATCAACTTTTATTTTCACTTTTCAAAATTATCCTCAATTATATACATTTTACATTAACTTTTCAAAATTATCCTCCACTTTACCTATTGACTTTTCAAAGTGGACGCTTATTTTAGGACAGTTCAAAATGGAATACTAGACATTTAAATAGGGACGAAGGGAGTAATATTTTATGTGATTTTAAAAACATTGTATTATAGGACCAATCGAGATTTATCAAATAAGATTTATATTAAATATAAAATTCATTATCGATTTAAAGATATAATTAATTTTTTATCCAGTAAGAATAGAACGAGATATCATTAAATTGGGACGGAAGGAGTATTTGTTCACCTAGCATTTTGTGTGGGTAACTTTACTCACTTTTGATCAAAATGACGTATTTTGTAGGCTCTTACTATGGTTAAGCCAATTAGAGCATCTGCATCAGACTCTTTACATTTTGGACCAATTTACATCTCAAAAAGTTACTTTATTACTTTAACTATCCACTTTTAAAATATCTACTGCATCAGATTTTTTACTTTCACTCTCTTATCAATTAAATAATCAAACTTACCCCAATTAAATACTCCATTTAACTCTTCCTTACCTTGGAGAGAGGAAGAGAGACAAGTGTAGCTATAGAGAAACATTAAACTAAGGGATACCAAGTGAATAGTGGCTCATCTATAGAAACAAGGAATTGTTGCTATTTTATCTTTTGCTGAGTTCTGAGCGAGGCTGATTTGGGCCACTTTTAAATGATTTCTCGCTACAATAACAAAGAAGGCTGGTTTGACCCGCATGATGTGGATGTTCTTGCCGATGAAGAAATTAGAGAGAGGAGCTGTTTATTCTACTTCTACAACTGACTACTCCTGTTCATTAAGAATAAAAATGCTCAATTGTTCCTCATTCGCAATGAATAAATTCCTTACCAAGCCCTAACCAAGGATGTGAGAACCCACTAGGAAGTTGTAGTTCCACATTCGGGGTGATTTAATGAAAGTTGAGGTAGTATAAACGGAAACGTAAGCAATTACTGTATAACTTGATGTTAACCTTTTGAGCCATATGTTTAGGCTAAAGGTAAGCAAGTCAACTGATGCGAATCATTATATGTGGTATCAGAGCTTGTACCAACCGAAAGTGTGAGGCGGATCCCGCAAGGAGACGTGCATGGGTGGGCTTGACAAATGAGGAGCTTGAGGTGCTTGTCATGCCTGGACAAGTCCCACATAAGATGAGTTTGAGGAGTTGACGTGCTTAAGCGGATATTTGTCTCACATCGTTGGGTGAGTGGAAGTGATGGACCAATATAAGGTGCAACGAGGACGTCACGATTCTAAGTGGAGGAGATTGTGAGAATCCACTAGCAAGGACGTTGTAGTCCTACATTGAGGATTCAATGAAAGTTGAGGTAATATATAAGGAAACGCAAGCAGCTTCTATATAATCTAAGATTAACCTTTTGAATCACGTAATTAGACTAAAGGCAAGCAAGTCAACTGACATGAGTCATTACAAAGGATGCTTCCTATCATTTTTGTTCAATCATAGGTTGGTCCAAAGAATGAGAGTCGACTTCCTTAAGTCCTGCTATCTTTATTTCCATTTGGATTTTTTATGCTAGGCTATCCAATTTTCATATTTCCCCCTCCTAAACTACCTGGGTGATTATTTAAAAGTTCAACTAAATCAGGTTTCCACTATAAGAAAAAGTATACTCGGTGACGAAAAAAGGGGCCATGAACTTAATTTCGTTGCTAAATGAATATATTTGGAGTCAAAAAAATAAATTCGTCACTGTCCATTTTGCAATGAAATACATTTGGCATAACACTTTGCCCAAAACTCCAATTGAGATAATTTAAATTGGATTTGAAAAATAACAGAAAAGGCTATAACTTTCATGTTTTGAAATTTGCTAATTTTAATGTTTAAAGTTTCAAAATAACATTTGAAATATATTTTATTGTTAAACGTATATGTTATATATTAGATATTTCAAATATATAATGAAAAGTGTGTGTGGTGCAGTTGGTCGAAACTTGTATTCAAAACCAAGTAAACTGGGTTAAGAACCTGGATCCGGATCCAAAAAACCCAACAGGAGCAAGAAATTAGGATTTTTTCCCCATAGAAACTTTTTTTGTGACGAAAACTTTCATCACCGATTTTTTATATTGGTGACGAAATTTAATTTTGTCACCGATGACCTTTGGTGATGAATTTTTTTGTTGCGAAAATAAATAATTGGGACAAAATATTTATGCAACTTAATTTATTCAATAACTCTGCATTTTCGTAAACTATTTCGTCGCTCTCAATTTTAGCTGTCGAATATTTCTACAACATAATTAATGACCATCATTTGACAAATTATCTAACAAAAGTTCACCTTTTATACTTATTTACACTGTACAAAAGTTACTCCCTCCGTTCCTTTTTAAGTATCCTACTTCGTAACTCCAACTTATTAAAAAGACATCATCATTACACCTTTTACATCAACTTTTTCCTCCACTTTTCCTACTTACCCGTATCATTACATTTTTGCTTTTTAACTTTTCAAAATGAAATATACTTTTAGGGACAAAATAGACAATGCATTAATTTTTACTTATAAACTTTACAAAATGGACACTTATTAAGGAACAGCCCAAAATGGAATACTGGACACTAAATAAGGGACGGAAGGAGTACAAAATTAGCTTTTTGCTGATTATTAATTTTCCGACCAATTAATGCCTTCAACTAAAAAAATTCCATCAACAAACTTGATATAAATTCACTGATTTCTGCTATCAATTTATCTATCTATTATAGACTCGTAGAAATATATACTCCATCCGTCCCTTTTTTTGTGTCCAGTATTTTATTTTGGGCTGTCCCTTAAAAAGTGTCCATTTTGTAAAGTTAGGGGGGTAAAAATTGGTGTATTGTCTATTTTGTCCCTAAAAGTAGATTTTATTTTGAAAAGTTAGTGAGTAAAAGTGTAATGATGATGGGTAAGTAGGGAAAATGAAGAAAAAAGTTGATGTGAAAGGTGTAATGATGATGTCTTTTTAATAAGTTGAAGTTACGAAGCAGGACATTTAAAAAGAGACGGAGGGAGTAGAATTTTACTACTATCAAAAGAACAGTTTGTGTTTTAGGCCATGTTTATTTTGGGGCTTATAAATTAAAATATGTAATATTGAAAATTCATTATTTTCACAAGTTATTAATTGCTACTATTCATCATGCATCTGTGTGTCAATCCATAAACATATTCAATAAATACCCTAGCTACCAAAAGAATAATCAACTTCTTCTCATAAGAAGATATTAGTCAACATAACATTCATCCATCCCTCACGCCCTGAGTTATCCAAAAGTTTAGTCTAAATTTGGCTCATATAATTATATTCTTCACTTCATTTCCAACTATAAATGAGGAAATATAACTTGAAACCGAGATATTTATCGACAAATGCTTTATTGCAGGAGCAGAAAAATTCCCGTCCGTCCATACATTCATGAAATTAAAATGTTAAACCCTCTGTAGTTGAAACATGAGTACTCCGAATAAAAATGAAAGAAATTCTCAATTTTTTGGGCTCGAGCAACAGTAATTAAAAAATGGGCATTATGACTTTGGACCAAAAAAAAAAAAGAATGGATCGGGTAAGACAGAGGGAGAGAGAGAGAGAGAGAGAGAAACTAGGTTATCAATTGGTCAAAGATTGTACAATTGAAGACTTTTTTTTCGCCATATATCCCATGTAAAACGGGAAGAGATTCTCCGGCCACTTAGGTCTTGGGACTTTCTGAAGTCCTAGTCATGGCTGAAACTTCTGTTTCTGTTGAGGTATGTTGTGGAGTCTGTGATGAATCTGATCATACCAAAATTAAACATCACAGCGTATGAGTTAAGGTTAGTACATGCAGTAGTAGCTAACAATTACATATATATACAACTGAAAGAGAAGATTGTGTATGTCTGGTCTGGTTTGGTGGCCTAGTTATGGGCCATGTTTTTTATGCTTAAACTTCTTTATTTTACGGCCGATTCGGGGTACGTAAATCATGTAAAAAACATTTGCCCTAGCCTGATCCGATTATCATAGCCGCATGATTTCACCTTTTTAAATTTGCAGTTCATATATATATATATATATATATATATAGAGAGAGAGAGAGTCCAGTTCCCCTAAGGGATCCCACACGGGCTTACCGTGCGGGACTTCCCTTTTCCGACCAAATTGTAATGATCCGAGCCGCTCAGAGTGATCAGAACGTGATTTTAAGGGTACCAGCGAGAAATCAGTAAAAAAATGATCGGGAAGGGCTTGATCCGAACAGTTTTTTATTGAACAGTTCAGTAAAAAACTGCTCGGATCAAGCCCTTCCCGATCATTTTTTTTATTATTTCTCGCGGATACCCTTAAAATCACGTTCTGAACACATTGAGCGGCTCGGATCATCGCAATTCGATCGGAAAAAGGGAGTTCCGCACGGTAAGCCCGTGCAGGATCCCTCATTGGATATAAAGTGTGTGTGTGTGTATATATATATATGAGTTCTTTTTAGATTCAGAAGCCTTACGGTTCGGACCTTCCATTTCCCGATTGATTTTTGATGATTCGAGCCGCTCAATGTGATCAGAACGTGATTTTAAGGGTACCCACGAGAAATCAGCAAAAAAATGATCGGGAAGGGCTTGATCCGAACAGTTTTTTATTGAAGGGTTAAGTAAAAAATTGATCCGATCAAACATTCTCTGATCATTTTTTTTGCTAATTTCTCGCGGGTACCCTTTAAATCACGTTCTAAACATATTGAACGGCTCAGATCATCGCAAATCAATCGAGAAATGAAAGACCATAAGAAAATTCGGGCGAGTGGACCTAAATATATATATGTATATATATATATATATATATCAGGGCAGTCCTGTGGATAACTAATTAGACATCTAAAAAAATACCTCATAGTTCTCGATTATATTTTAATGATCCGAGTCGTTTAATGTTATCAGAACGTGATTTTAAGAGTACCCATGAGAAATCGGCAAAAAAAAAAAGGACCGGGAAGGGCTTGATCTGAATAATTTTTAGCTTAGATTTGATGAACGATTCAATTAAAAATTGCTCAAAATAAGCACTTTCCAGTCATATTTTTTGCTAATTTCTCACAGGTACCCTTAAAATCACATTCTGCACATATTAAACGGTTCGGATCATAAAAATTTGATCGGGAACTATGAGATTGAGATTTGGGATGATTTTTGAGGTGTTTAATTGGTTGTCTGCGGAATCGCCCAAAACTTCAAATAAGAGCGTCCTTACCGTATTAAGTTAAGTATATCTCTTTCCCGACCAATTTGCAATGATCCGAGCCGCTCAATATGTTCAGAACGTGATTTAAGGGTACTCATGAGAAATCAGCAAAAAAAAGACCGGAAATGGCTTGATCCGAGCAGTTTTTATTTGTATTTTATCGAATGGTTTAATAAAAACTGCTTAAATCAAGCCCTTCTCAGTTTTTTTTTTTTGCTGATTTCTCACAACTACCCTTAAAATCACGTTCTGAACACATTAAGCGGCTCGGATAATCGAAATTTGATTGAAAAATGGGAGAAAATGGAACGTCCGAATTTTATTTAAAATAAGGACACCCTTATATGGAGGGGACTCATATATATATATATAGTTGTTTTCGGATCCGGACGTCTTACGGTCCGGACCGCCCGGACCTCGCATTTCCCGATTGAATTTTTGATAATCCAAGCCGCTCAAAATGATCAGAACGTGATTTTAAGGGTACCCGCGAGAAATCAGCAAAAAAAATGATCGGGAAGGGCTTGATCCGAACAGTTTTTTATTGAACAGTTCAGTAAAAAACTGCTCGGATCAAGCCCTTCCCGATTATTTTTTTTGCTGATTTCTCGCAGGTACTCTTAAAATCACGTTCTGAACATATTGAGCGGCTCAGATCATCGCAAATCAATCGGGAAAGGGAAATCCGGACCATAAGAAAATCCGGGCGAGTGGACCTCAAAATTAGTGTATATATATCAACTATATTTCAAAGCCAAATTTAAAGAAATCATCTAAATACGACTACTGCTTACTTTGTATCTCTATATAAATAATATGCTCAGAAACTTAGAATGTGAACAGTGAACCTCCAAAATTGCGTTCAAAGTGGTCCCAACATAGTGTGTAACTGATCATCAAAGATATAGTTCAATCGGTGATCAAAGGCGGTCAAATGAATACGTCCTTTATAAATTTATCGTCATGATCAATGCAATAAATAACATCTTCACCATACAAATTTTTTGGTGTGTGGATAAAGAAAATGGCATATTTGTCACTCCAAATAAAAAAAGCCAATATCGGAAAAAGGAATGGGTCATTGCCATAGTCCATTTCCATTTTTGCGTGTTCACATCCACAAATATACCTTACTTTGACATACTTCCAAACTAATGTATCGAAGGTTTGGGAGAGTGGGGCCTCTCCCAGTCCAACCACCAGTACTGGATTGGGAGAGATTATTCAGTACACTTTAGTCCTGGGTTCCGCTCAATTTTACTACATTATTGAGGAGTCCTGGACTGCATAATATTCAGAAGCAACCATCACCCTCGACACTGAATTCACATGGAATCCACTGTTACTCCACCCTTTGCTCATCTGTCATTGGGAGTAACAACACACGCTGGACAGCTATGGTCACGTACGTGGTAGTGACTAGTGAGCGCCCACTTGCCCACCCCCCTCCCCCAACCCCCAGGTGTATCTCATAATAATACTGTACAGTTTCTTTTCTATCCGACAAATCCTACTCTATACTAAATCCTAGCCAGGAGAATCCTAGAAATGGCTGTGGGGATGGATTTTAAATCCTCACCAAATTATAGACTACCTATTACCTGCCCTACCAACTATAAATTATGAGACAACTTCCATACGTAACCACCACCTACGAATGACAAGTATTGATCATCAAGTGATCCGTCCAGATTTTATTAGATCAGTAAGTGGGATTCACTTCTAAAAACAACTCTCCAATATGAAGATGCCATACTACAAAATTCGTGTAGTCTTGTCAGATACCTAGAAATCAATCGGTGTAGGCATATAAACAAGAAAGGGAAATGGCGGGGGTTGCGGTTGGACATTGATTTCTACGTTCTTAAAATCATTCCAAAGCAATTTTCGCACGTACTTAGTCATGCTTTGTTGCATAATTCGGGTGCGTTTAGAGAAAGAATTATGGGCCCTTTAAGACTAGGACTAACTGGCTTACCTAAAGCGGACCACAAGACCAGGTTTTCCTCTTATCACCACCCCTTCCCATAGGAAGTCCAACAAAATCCATACTTTAAAAGATATACTACTGGCGTTTGGCTTTATGATAACGATAAGTCATTCGTGGTCACATTACATGCACCTTGCCCAGGACCAACTTTGTGCCATGCCCTCCACTAAGTGGTCAAACTCGTTTTAGGCCTCTTCAATCCTTGGAAGTCTCCAGGACGTACCCGACGGTCTTTCCCCGGGGTTCTTTCGTAAGTGTTTGGATGTTAATGGATTCGGACGAACAAAGGGTCTTCACATGGGGTTCTTTCATAAGTGTTTGGATGTCATTGGGGATTCGGTCTTCTTGTTTGTCAAGTCATGTTTTGAGCCTAGGTGTATTCGTAGCTCTTTGGACAAAACCTATCTGTGCCTAATCCTGAAGACCCATCATTTAAATTGTTAACAACTCCGGCTCATGAGTCTCTCTAGCATTGTACGTTTTTCATGATCAATCATTATCAAAACCCCTGTTCACCGCCTTAGACCCCTACTTGGATGATCTCATTAACCCCATTCCAAACAAACTGGGTCCCAGTCGGCTGGATATAGACAATGTTATGATCGTCCAAGAAGTTGTTCACCATTTCGAAAAGACAAAAAGATCGGGTAACGGGTATACTGATCAAACTTGGCCTTGAGAAAGTCTATGATAGGTTTGAATGGGATGTTATTCATAAAATTCTTCATTGGTTTGATGCCATGTGGACTTACAAAGGGGATTCATTACCCCCTTTCTAGCGAAGGAACCTCTTAGTCGTTCGTGTGGATTTATTTCATTTTCTCTTCCTGTTGTGTTATTTCATTTACAAGAAGACAATGTAGGGCAAATACTTTACAACCTTGAGTGACGTTAGTGTTCGTGCGTGAGTGAGAGCGTTGTTTTAATCATTGTGTGCGTGCGTGTGGAAAGCAATGTATATATCCTTAAATTTATGTCATGTTCAGAACCTTGTTTTAATTTATGTACAGACATTTAGGGGCTAAATACTCCAGAATCTTGTTTTAATTTATGTAGATATGTTCCTTTCGACCAAAACTTAATAATTTGTGTGGGTGGACGCATGAGTTAGAGCATTAGTGCAAGCGTCAAAAATCTTTGAAAAAAAAAAAAGTCCAACTAATAAAATTAGCCATTGCACGGATTGAGAGCTCTATTGCAGAATGAAAATTAAGAGCCTAAGCGGCCGGAAAGCATGCATTCTCAAGAATTATGTGGTTTAAGTCATGCATATGAATGCCTAAACCCATATGATGATTAAGTTACATGTAGCCATGTAGTACATCTGTTGTAAATTTTTTGTCAGTTTACATGCATCGATTAATTAAAGATCAACCATATCATCTAGTAACAAGGATCTATTTAAAGTCGAAACAACCCACAAGAATTAATATATACCACCTGACCAGTTGGAACAAAAATTTAATGAATGAATGAGCAAGAATTGCAGGCTTGCAGCCTAACGGCACTTTCTCCCTTCTTTCACATAGAAAGTGGGGGGTTCAATTCTTGTCAGGAGCACAAGTGTTTAGTACGGTGGTTCATATCCTTTGGACTTATCTTATTCGCTTGCCGCTTAGTAGTTCCCTTTCGCCATCATCTTAAAAATAGGGTAAACATCTATCGAGTGACACAAAGAAACGTACAAGAATTAATAGGTAAGGAATAGTTTATTACCAGTGGGAGAGGGAAGGGAAAGCCTTGTTTGTTGTGTATATTGCGAAGGCAGACGAAGAGGAGGAGGGGATGGAAAGGTGGGGAAGGACCCTTCCATCTGCGTAGGATAGTACAGATAAGACGGGCCTTGTATACGTTGCGCCTGGGGTGCAGGAAATGTTCCCCTTGTAGGTTGCGCGGAATATCCGTAAAAATATGGTGACCCCATGGCTGATGATGACCCGTACGGTTGCTGGTAGTATTGCGGTTGCTGAAGTTGTGGGTTATAGAAAGCCTGCCCAATTTCAACATTATCATCACGTCTATTCGGAGACATCAAATAAAATTGGAACGAAACATTATCATCTCATTTCATCTATTCAGATAGGATTACATTAAAAAGGGATGTATCTTATATGGTGTAAGTCTGTTTATTTGACGGGACTGATAATAGAAGTGTGTAAGATATATATTCCTTGAATCGCCTTAAATTTATATAACTTTTTACATAAAAATTCATGACACTAGTCTTGAATATCCATAAGATATATATATTCGGATAAGAATTTATAAAAGCTGTATATTGTGAGTTTTTGTTTTGATGTTATTTTGAATCTATTCAAATTTTTTGTGAATTACTCCCTCCGTTCCATAATATTTGTCCGGTCCGCAAAACGGAGACGTAAAAAAAATACTATTTTTGTAAGAAAAGTTAAAAAAAATTCAACAATTTACTATATCTCGACGAGTTCTTTTAACTTATGAAAAAAAATTAAATTTTTTCTCGAAAGAAATGCATTATTTTGTAGTCCTCGTTTCGCGGACCGGAGAAATATTATGGGACGGAAGGAGTATTATACAAGCGTTGTGAATTTCGTACACAGCGTTACCAATTCCTTCACAAAATGTTGCAAAGGTAAAGCTGCTCAAGGGCTACATAGCATAAAAACCCCGAATTGGGTGTGATTTTGCTATCTTCTCGTAAAAAAGTTCAACAGTAATCGATTAAATAACACCACACCGACCCATTCAGTAGTTGGTTTTCATAGCACCAAAACCATTAATGACGTTGTATATCCAAGTATACTTTGTGAGATTATATATATGATGCATGTTTAATCTATGTCATAAATACTTTAGTCGAATACCAAAAATTAGATCACAATAGATAATATAGTACAATTTGACACTCATATCAAATTATATAAAATGAAGTATAGAAATGTGGTTACCTTTTTAAATTGAAAACCTCCGGACCATTTTTCTATTCAATTAGGCAAGTTCTCAGAAAATATCTTTCCTTTTATCGTACTTTTTACTATATCGACTAAAACTTTAAAAGGAAGCATATGAAAAAATGAAAATTAGTCTAACCTCTCTTTCTTAATACTTTTTCGGTTTTTCCTACAAATAGAATCAAAATAAATTTCCAACGAAATTATTATTATCTGAACATATATCATTTAGAACCTCTTTACGAAAGATTACATATAGTTATTTGAGAGAGAGAGAGAGAGAGAGAGAGAGAGAGAGAGATGCTTACTTGTGGATACCCGTAATCAGCTGGGTAGGTTGCATACCTGCAATGTATAATTGATCCATTATATATGTTTACCAACGAGCAATGCTACAAACACAACTTCAAAACACAGTTTTGTGCAGACATATATCAAGAACGGTTCTTTGTAAATGAGTACACATGCATTAAACGGCCCCGGACAGAGTTATTTGTCCGAAGTTGTGTATTAAAATTGTGTTCGTTGACTCTTTTTTTTTTTTTTACCCAAAGGTCAAGAGCAAGTAGTAATAACTAATAACTACTCCTCGGGAAGAAAATTACTCCCATGGATATTGAACTAGTTCCGTGAAAAAGAAAAGAAAAAGTATATTGAACTAGCTTGCTACAGCTGGGCCCTACATACACCTACCACACATGACGGTTATGATGCTTTCAGAAGTACTACTCCAGTAAATAGAGGCAGAAGAAATAAATTAATGTCGTTAACACCCCAGAAATGTATAGATCGAGAGCAGGAGGATTCTATTCTCGGTAGATCCAACATTTTATGTAAACTTCGTGGGTGAATTGGCCCAAGCCTATTAAGGTGTGATCGCTCAACTGTATCACAATATCATTTTCCAAGTTACTACTACATTATGATTGATTTTTTAGTGCTCCTAAAATACGATGCTACACGGTTATTTTACACCGCACACAATATTGTGCATTTATCAAATAAATAAATGTTGTAGTTAAGATTGTGTATTCACGGTGATCCGGCCGCCAACCTTTCGGTGAAACAGTTCCGCTTTCTGTCCCATAAGGTTGTGGAGTGATAGATGTGTACACTTTAGATGTATATTACTATTTCACCAACTTTTCGGTGAAATAGTTCCGCTATCTGTCCCACAAGATTGTGGACTGATTCATATATACATTTATATCTACATAATGAGGAAGAAGGGTTTTTGAATTTTATCTCTCTATAAATCCTAACCATTGATTTGCTCCATAAATCCTATGGCTCTCTCTCTCTCTCTCTCACGAACAATATTAATTGCACAATTGCCACTAATTAGATCTCACGTTGCGTCGTGCCTTCAGACACGAGCAAACCCTAGTTACTCTATATACTACATAAGAAAATTGATTTTAGCTCTCCACTTTTGTACGCAGACGCTTCACTTTGCACATAAAATTACTAATAACTTCACATTACAAATGAAGCGCCTACGTAAATAAGTAGAGCGCCAAAATCATTATCTCTTATACATAAATGACACTTTGTGTAATTTTGATTTTCATGGACATAGAAGCTTAAGGCATGTCATGTGCACGCAACAACGAATAGAAGGTCCTTACAATTGCCAACTCATATATGCGATGCAATATAGTATTAATTGACCCGTCAAACTAACCAACGCACTCAACAAAAGACTAGGATAAATTAATATAGATTCGCATCTTCTAAAAAAAAAAATTACAGATTTGGATTCTCGTTCATTATAGTATGTATGGTCTTGTTTTGTGAGACCTCCTCAAGTCCACTTCTATGATTAGATCCATTCATTTCTTAAAGCCCATCGACTATATCGGTCACGTCAAAACTAGTGTTGATTGGATATTGGGATATTATGAACTTATCATAAAAATGCAAATATTGCTACACTAAATTAAAACCCATTTATCTCATGATAAATGTGTTTTAATTTTTTATCAACCCATATGTGATCAATGTATTTTGTGATTTTGTTAATGGACTCGAAGAGCTTTGAAATGTGACGGTTCAGATCGAAGTGGGCTCAGGCCCACAAATAACCTTAAGCACCGTCCGCAGAGGATCCAAATTAATAAATAATAATAGGAGTAATAATTATAAGAGATATAGGCAGTGTTTGGGAGGCTCTTTTCCAAATTTTTATTTTTAACTTCTTGGTTTTTTGACCTTAGGATCATGGTAAGACCATATTACTAAATCTGTAAAGTGTTTGAAAGATATATACAGAATACGTTTTGCAACAGGAGTAGTGTTTAAGAGATAAATGATGAAAATGAATGTGGATTGATTTTTTACCATGTTGTCCTTGGTTCTTATTATTGTACTCCATCCATTCTAATTGGAAAATGCTAGGTATAAAGAAAATTTATCCCGAAAGTACCCCGAAAACAGTAATCAGTGGTTGAAAATTACTTTGATGATTGGGTCACACACATCAAAATGAATCTCAACCACTAGTTAATTTTTTTGAACTAGTTTCGGGATATTATTTCTTTGTCCTTAGCATTTCTGATTCTAATTTGTTTGTCCAATCTTGAAATTACAACTTACTAAGAAAGCACAATGATTACACTAAAAATGTTTTGGGTTTCCAGAAATACCCTCTCTTTTTGGGCAATTAATAAGAGTGCACATTTTCCAATACATGATTTTTGAAAAAGTGAAAGGCATTAAGGAAATTTTTCCTAGTCAATTTCTAATTGGACACACAATTTGGGACAAGCTAAAGTCAAAAAATAGATAAATAAATCGGGATGGAGGGAGTATTATAATGTGTATGAATGAGGTTTTTAAGTTAGATTTTGAAATATTATTTCTGAAAAACCTTCAATTAAAACTTAGCTCAGTTCATTTCTTCCTTCTAAAACCACAGAAATCAAATCCAATATGATATAGTATAAAATAAATTGCAAATGCATGTATGTACCGTATGTATATGGAGCATGATACATGCTAAAAATTGAACGGGGTAAAGGGTAAAACTGTGGTGGGAGATAGATCTGGAAGAAATAGGATAATGTAAGCATTGTGAGGTCTTTTGGGTATATTAACAAATTTTGGAGGGTATTTTAATCTGTCACCCCACCTGCTCAAAATGAGCTAAAAGCTGAAAATGCAATAAGAACCTAAACTCCTCTTTCTGTACTTTTGCTCTCTAAATGTCAAAAAACCAAAACTCATTCTTCCGAAAACACATTTTGCGATTTCCTGCAGCCAAACAACCAAAAGTCCAGAATGTGAAAAATGAAAAGGCCAAAAAAGAAGCACCCAAACAGCACCCAGAACTCATTCTCATGGGTGTCTGCTGTCAATTCTACTATGCTAGCTTGCCATTATGTTGAGAATACCCATGGTCCTATCTGGAAAAAAATGGACCGTTTTTGTTGGGTTTATAAGTGGTAAAGACTAGTTCTGACACTGCCACATGACAGCAGCTACTAACCCGTATGGTGGATAAATGACAGGCGGTACAACTGGTGGTGGTGCCGGTGGAGCTAATTGTGCCGGTGGTACTCCTCCACTGTAAGATATTGATGATGATGATGATGCTCCCTGCCCTATTCCACCGCCCTGATACGGATTCCCTCCTTGATTTCTACCTGCATTAACGACCATATATAACTCAGATTAATTATGAAAGGAAAAAAAAAAAGCTATACCAAAAATACCTGACATGTAGATAAATGTTTTAACAGTTTTTCCCCAAAGACTTTCCCCTTGGTGAATTTTATGCGGATTAATGTGAAAATCATTCGCCTTACGTTATCGGCAATGTTATAGCGATCGTATTTGAATTGTATTGTGGATGTAATAATCATGCGTAGAAGACAGGAGAGGTCGGGTTCATATCACCGATGCATGGATCATGTCTGAGGTAGTACTTAAATACTCCTATGTTACTAATTAAGCATTATTTACAATGTCATGTCATATGATCACCCAGAGAGAGAGAGAGAGAGAGAGAGAGAGAGACCTCTAGGAGGAGATGGGCGAGGGCGGCCCAGTGAAGCGATGTTACAATTTGCTCTTCTACTATCAATAACAGGGTTCGGATCAGCACAAGCCCTCCTTGCCGATTCCGGGTCACGAAACGTCACCTGTATTATTAATAACATTTTCTTAATTAATTAATCCATCAAGAAATATGCTCAAAAACATTTCTAACTCCAATACAAAGTACTCATCCCTATTACTTACTACTACTCTAGGCAGCAAACAATTGAAAATGAAAAAAAAAAAAAAAAAAGAGGATCAAGATTGAGACTTACAAATCCGTATCCCTTGGACTTCCCCGTATTCTTATCGGTTATAATGACTGCTTCGAGAATCTCCCCAAACTGCTCGAAATAACCCTGCATTACTTCCGCCGGCGTTTCCCAAGCCAATCCTCCGACGAACAGTTTCGTGTACGTGGTGTCACCGAACGGCGATCGATAATGCTGATGCGACGCCATAATGCAATGATATATCAACAGATCGAGCAAATTCACCTCTTACGCCTCTTTCAAGCTATCCATTTCCCAATCCATCTGATCGAGAACTGGACAGCTTATTGTGATGTTTTTGTTGGTACTTGGTAGCTAGTTGTTGTTGTTGTTGAAGTTTCTTGGTTTTTTTTGAAGTACAGGTATATGAGAGAGAAAGGAAGGGACTGGGAGAGAGAGAGAGAGAGAGAGAGAGAGATAGAGGAATCCGACAGGTGCAAACGCTTATTTGCTGTAATGAGGAGAAAGGGTGTTGGGGTGTGTGTGGCTTTGTTGTATAATGAAATGGGATGACAGGTGAGTGAGAGAGAAGAGAAAGTAGGGGAGGGGGGGTCTTGAGTTCAGTTGAGTTGGTCCTCCGCTGTCTCCAGTCTAACATAAATATACCACTCTCGCTCTCTCTCTCTCTCTCTCTCTCTCTCTCAACATTAATATACCCTCTCAAGTCTCAACATTAATTTGTGTCTCTCTTTCTCCATGTTCTCTCTTTTGGACTTTGGACCTCAACCCCTTTAAAATATGTCCTTGGCTTAGCTAGCATACTTTTGCCTCATTGCAATTAGAGATGTGTTCAACATTAGAATCCAAGTGATTACACCAAACTATCCATAACCATTTTGCAATTAATTGTAATTCATAACTACAGAAGTCGTTCATAGATATCTGAGTATCTAACACGAACATAAATAATAAGTAGAAAAATGCATGTTATCTCCCTGTTGTTTAGACATTTGGCACTTCACTTCCCTCACTTTGAAAATGATCATTTTTTGCGTCTTATCATTTCACGTTGTTCCAGTACGTACAAACTAAAATAAGTATTTTTTTCATCAAAATTAAAAATTTGTGAGAGAATGACATGATTCGTAAAATGGAAAATAAGTACTTAAAAAATTAGAACCTTAGTAGAAACATTTAAGCTCTCTACCATTAAAAACTTTGTCTAATTTGATGGACAGTGCATTAGACGCACCAATGAACTTTGCTGTCAATGAAATTAAGTTGACAAATATCGATTCACCAAGTGACAAGCAATGGAAATCCACTTCGATCAGCCCAGAACTCTTAATTATCCATTTGATGGCATTATTGGCATACAACATGCCAATAATTCGGTTGAGATGTAGTCTTCCTCATACATTAACATAAAGAGGATATATATTTGTTACTTGTTCGATCGGCCCCTTTAGATCCCATTTTTGGCTCCGCCGTTGGGGCCTCATGGGATTGACAACATAATGGTCTTTCATAATGTACATAATAATAATAATACATTAGCCTGACATTGGAGAAGCCCGGCCTATTAGCATGTATGTTTGACTAGATTTGAGGTAGTTCAAGATTAACTGTACTGCCATCCACTAGCCATATATTCAAATGCGAGAATGTATGCTTTAGTACTTGTTTGTTCTGGTTGGCTTGTTTACTGGATTAAAGTGATCCTACCTGTCATTTTATTTTATTTGTAAGCATTTTTAATGATTTATAGGAACCTAGCGTCATATGCCGGGGTGGGTCAATGATGTTAATTTCCAAGTTTTCCTTGAGGTTATGAGTCTGCTCGTGATTTTATCCCCCTGTACACACATTCGTTTATTGATATTTATATGAACCCAACATTAATAACTTATTGTGCATGTAACGAGAGAGACTTGCATACACCATAAAAAGCTGGCCTAATAGTGTTAGGTAATTTCTTGAAGGATTCAAACCTGAAATTAATTGACAATAGGTTTAGTAATATCGAAAATATATTAACTAAGTTTGGGCGGCTTAAATGAGCGTTGTGGGATAAAATCTAACACTCTTCCTTCCATGTAACCCGGATGCATGTGGATGTACAATTTGAGAGAACAGGAGATTTGACTCGGATGACCCTCGCATACAATCCGGATGCACGTGGAGGTATGAATTGATAGGGTGAGGCGATTGAATCGAGCAATGAACATTTGACCACACGAGGTGAGGTCACCCAAGACCTATCTCTGATACCATGTTAGATTTCTTGAAGGATTCCAACCTAAACCAATTTGTGATAGATGAAGTAACCTTTAGAATATATTAACTAAGATTAAACGGCTTAGATGAGTGATATTGGATAAAGTCTAATATGTTAAAGCATTCGATTTAGATCCAATGGCTATAAGAGGAGAGGCCATTCAGGCTCAAGATATAATAGTTTTCGAGTAGATTCTTAATTGATGTGGAACAAACTCTAACACTTTCCCTCACGTGCGACCCCCGACTTGCACGTGGAGAAGTAAAAAAAATGATCCATAACACATGGATCACAACAAACACTGTGCACTTATGGCACAAACAATAGAGAACAAAGTCTTCAAAAACCTAATTGTGATGCCAAATGATACAAACCCACGGGTAGGGGCGGCTACATTCTTATGCCAGAGGGTTCTTTGGATTCAAAAATTGCACTAATTTTTTTACCTTTGTATATAAATTAAATTTTTCTTAGTATTGTCGGCGCAAAGTTACTCATGCAAAGTTAAAATATGAAAGTCGAACTAAATTTGGACCCAAAATATTATAGCTCAACAAAACAAAATAAGCCTAGCCCAATAAGTTCAACTGTTTAAGAATTTAAAATCTAAAGTGGTATAAAAAACAAAAATCACAAGTGGAGTACTATTCTTTTTTCACGTGAATAACAACTATTACCCTTTTTTCCCATATTTGTACGACAAACATATATAAATCTTTGTTCCAATTATATAACGTAAGGATGGGTGGCTTTACTAATATTTGTAGGGTTCCAAGAGAACCCACTAGGTTAAAAAAAAATAGTAAGATTTTGTATTTTTTAATATATATATATATATATATATATATATATATATATTTGTTATTGTTGCACTTGGTTGGTCATGCATAGCCAATATAAGCGAAAAAATATACTTAAATAACATTAGTCTCGTATTGACCAGGTATGAAATGGCATGATCTCTTCATATAATATTGGTGGTTGGAATTGTCAACCATGAATCTCACCTAAGCAACAGAAGCACCCACGAAAATTAACATGCACATACTGAAAAGAAATTATGCTATATATGTTTGTGTGGCTCGGCATTAATACCTACCCCACGGGATAGAGGGATTCCCCAATGATGTATTAATTAGAAGATTGCATGACAGATGGGAAAAATACGTAAAAACAACACCACTACAAGGGTCCTTCTATATTTGCCTCCTTTTATCTTTTTCAAAAAGAATTTTCTTGTTTGTCCACCTCTAGACCAATAATATAGGATGTAAATTACTCCAAGGGCAAAATGGCCTTACTAAATATGTTTTAGAAGGAAAATCTCTTGTCGACCTCCTATTTTTTACTTTTACATTTACTCTGACGGAATTGTTAATTATCTTAATTTAGTCCAAAGATCAGGGGGAGTGTTTAAAATAAAGTAGAGAGAGTGCAGCTGTAAATCGGTCACAGTTCATGGACTGTAAGCTAGCAAAATTTACCCCAAAAAGGAACAATTGTAGCCTGTTCGTTTGCTTGTTGATTTTTATTTTTTGACCCAGGGTGGGTCGCTTATGCTATAAGCCGACGGAGCTTTGTGTTCGAGTGGTTTTGTTTGGAGGTGGATCTCCCGCCAGTTTCACTCCGAGGTGATATTGGATTAACTTGGCCTAACGGCATGGCAATCTATGTGGTGCATGGCTGCACGGTTGGCATGGGCTATCACGGCCATGTTTTGGGTTGGACAATGGTTTTTGTTTGCTGTAATTAGATTTAGGGTTTCTTTTAGGATGGGATTGTCCCAATAGGTGTTTCGGCTTCAGCCTTTTAGGCATGAGCTTGTCCTATTGGATTTTCTTGATTGGTATCTTGACCATTGAGAAATTGGATCTCGGACTGGACATACAATTTTTCTTAGTTTTGTTAAAAATTTGATACTATTCTTATTATTTCTATTGGTCTTTGTAACAATTTTAAAGATTAATAAAAAAAATATTGTTGTTCAAAAAAGCTTATGCTATAAGCCAAATGCATTTATAATTAAACAAAATTTGTTGGACTACCCGTTGATTATTCTCTCCATTTATTTACATGTTGGTAGAATTTGATAACGAGAAGAAGGGTGTACTAAGCAATCTTATCAAACGATAATAATTATAAAAGGAGAAAAAAACAGAGAGAGAGAGCGAGAGAGTGAGAGAGATAGTTGTCAGCGTTGGGGACGAGGAGAGACAGCTCAACTGCTCAAGAGACCTCAAAGTTTCGGACGCGGATCCCCTGTTCGATCTCAATTCGAACAGGGGTCTGTACTACTCCTCTCAGTCATTGATCTCATAAATCAACGGCTGAAATGTGTTGAGTACTTTTTGTTCTAAAACGACGTCGTTTTTCTTCGATACATCTCAATCGTTGATTTGCAAGATCAACCGCCGAGACGTGTGGGACAAACCCCTGTCGAGATTGAGGTCGGACAGGGGATCTCGGTCCCAAAGTTTCATGGATGGATATAGCGCACAAGTCCGTGAACTGGCTTGCAGTCCTCTCCACGTGGGTTCGTGTAACTCTGTCTTTTGGGCAAATGAGAGCAGCTGGATTTCATCTACTTTTGCACCTCTCTCTCTCTCTCTCTCTCTCTGGATATGAATATGAACCCGTGTACATAACTCTCTCCCTCTCACAAACCGTGGGGCCGATGTCGAGCGGTCATCCGGCCGTTCATTTCGACAATAGACGATTCAGATATTAATCCGAGCAACGAACGATTGAGATTTCTATATATACACTCGAATTAGATCCAAATTATCTGTGCCGAAATGAACAGCCGGATCGATGAATCGCTCGACACTGCTGCCAAACACGAAATGGACTTGGCAGGATCTCCCAGATCAAGTGACCCCTACCATTGGCTCCATCAACCAACACCACCATGACCGTTCAAAAGAAAAAAAAACACCCCAACACCACCAATCAATGGGTCTTTTAAGGCTCACTTCAAGTTTTCCAGCACGAAAAACTCTACTTGCCCCAGGGGCGTTTTGGAGGATAAAAAAAAAAAAAACTCTACTCACGAACGTGCTATGTATGCCAGTCCCCTATTTGCATTGACCAAATTAAATATAGAAAATTTCAAAACTCTTCGTCCTTGACTCATCGTTGAGTTATTGATCTCTCCTTCTCGCTGAAAGGGTAATAAACATCAACCTTCTCTTAGGTTTTTCATAAATACACTACGAACCCAATCTTTCAACTTATTACATCGGCCTCTCTTGAATGGGATCGAATGACTTACCTCAATAAGATTCATGTCGCTCCGATTTTCCCTTAAGTTTTCCTTGGGAATCCATACCAAGGAATTAAAACTTTGTGGGACTAAATTGGTTCGAGAGTACATTAAAATTTGAATTTTTTTTTTTTTTTGGCTTTATCCTTTTAACTATGCACATTTTTTTTACTTCGTCCCTAATCAATCAATTTGATGATTTTATTCCCTCAACTTTTATACTATTACCTACTTAGTCCAACCGACAACAGAAATTATGATTTTTGACGGAAAATGTTCATAGTTTCTTAGTTTCTTCTCAACAGAAATTATGATTTTATTCCCTCAATTTGATGATTTTTGGCTTTTATCCTTTAAATTATGATTTGTGATCCCAACCCAAATGACAGGGGCACTTTTGTCATAATTCATAGTTTCTTTTGCTTTTTGTTTTTGTTTTTGTTTTTTTTTTTTTGCAAGTGTCATATATAACTCGTAGTACATTGAGTATTTATTTGTTTTGCCCACCATCAGTCAATTAGTTCCAACCAAATAGGGTGGAGTAATTCTAAATGCAGGTCAGCCAAAACTATTTAAGTAATCTTTCAATTCCCAACTAATTCCACCCATATGCATATATATCAGACAAAACAGGGGACATTAAAAGGAGCACAAGTACCCATTGGCATTGCACTTATGTAGATTGCAGGGAATCATGTTCAGTCCCCATCAACGACTCCTGGCAACCAACAACGAGGCTGGTGACACAATAAAAACACAAAAGTACTGATCAAGAAAAAAATTCGTAACAAAATGGTACGACAATATGAACTTTTTTTCGTTACAAACAAAAAATAGCATATTCATCGATCGACGTCAGA
Source organism: Rhododendron ovatum (assembly GCA_019656835.1). Lineage (NCBI taxonomy): Eukaryota > Viridiplantae > Streptophyta > Magnoliopsida > Ericales > Ericaceae > Rhododendron > Rhododendron ovatum. Next base: position 30,623,266 of record CM033795.1, on the reverse strand, counting down.
GTTAATAACATTTTTATCAACAATACGGAAAAAACTATCAAACAACCCTGAAAATTAAATGCCCTAACTTTTCTAGTAAGGCAAATGGGAGAAACAAAACGAAGAAAGAGAAAAGGTGTGAAAGATGAAGATTGAAGTATTTGATGCGGACCTGAGTCCTGACGTCGTCCAAACTCCGGCGACCGGACATGTCTATAGACTGGCTCCAATCCCGGATGATTGGAGCATTGGGTTTCACATTTTGAACTTCTCAAACCTTTTTGTTTTAGTTTTTGATTGTGGATTTATGGGATGAAAATAAACAATGTTTCAGTTTAGAATAAAGTCAAAAGTCAACAGTTAAATTTTACACAAAAAAAAAATTTCAAAATTCCCAGTGGGGCCCAAACCCCAACATGTCCCATGCGCAAGAGAGCATCTCCAACCTAATACCATTTTAGAATATCAAAATAGAACATTATAATCAAAAAGTAGATTAATTTGTAGGAATTTTACTATTCAGACAGTAATGTCAAACCACACATCTCTGTATCTCTATTTTACATCTCTATGTCAAACATTCTTTCACTTTTTCTCCGATCATTGTCTAGTTTTCTATCATATCCTATATTTTCTATGTTTTTATTTCCAAAAAGCTAGTGGTTTTAAAGGATTTCCATATGTTTTTTATACTTTATATTTGAAGAATGAAAGCCAATCTTCCGTCTGACCCGAAAAAAGGAAAAAGAAAGCCAATCCTCCCAAATGAGTGGAATGGAGTGGAATCGTCCACCAAAATGTAGGCATGGAGGCAAATTTGGGGATTTGAAAGATGGGTTGGAGATGCCCTAAATCTCCTGCTCACTCCTGGGTGTGGTGTTGAAAGGACACAATTTTCCAATGTAAAACAAAGTTTGCTCTGCAAAATATGCCCCCTTTTTTGGTCAATATTTAAATGAGAATATGCACGTGGAAATTGTTTACTTTTTGTCACATTGGCTGGAAAATTGAAAAACATTTGTTGCAATTTTCATTTGTCATAGGCTGTGATAGCAAGCTATTTTGTTGCAACAACTCGATCAGCTCGAATTCTGTGGGAGTCGCTTTCTTCATGATCTTTCCTGTGTACCTTTCACCGTCTGCTGGACCGTGGGAGACGGCGTTGAACTTGCAGTACCTGCATAACCGGAGGGGGATGTTCCTCTGGGAAGAAACTCTGACGAACTTGTCAGTAATGGAGAAGACAAGAAGGAGTATGGTAAGAAATAGGCTAGTAGAAAGGAGAGAATGCAGTTGAGAAGAAGTTATCGATCCCCTTTTCTTATTGATAATGCCCTTCTATTTATAGGCGAAGGGGTAGAGTGTTAAGCAAGATGGCTCTGCTTTCCACACGTCGAGTAACACTCGGATGACGTCATGTAGCAGAGCCATTTAATGAGCGCCACTTCCCAGATCTTACAGAGTCACATGGGTCGATGTCAGAAAGGTCACATCGCTCAGAGATGTCACTTCGAATATCAGAAAAGACAGCTTACTTATCAACAGATACTTCTAGAAGGTTCCATAAACGATGGTACTCGGTGGAACTCCCTCCTGATGGACGAAGCTGCTCCAAGCATTTGATGTGCTATCCGAAGAACAACTTCGCCGAACGAGAGGATGTCCCCGGGCAAAAGATAAGATCACCGAGCGAACTCAAGTTTATGTGCGTTCGGATAGACGTACAGCGTTCGGTGAAGCACCCGGGGATCCATCTATCCTTCGGAAGATTAACGATACATCACGCCTAAGCTCATCTTTATTTACAGATGAACTGAGATAACTGGACGACGGGTTAAATAGCGTGTGAACCTGTTCCCCCCCCCCATTGGACCTTGTGAATCCTATGAACCTTCGGATATTTCGGCCCCCTACAATAGCCCCTCAACTCCTGCTTTACTTGCTCGGAAGGGAAGGAGGAGTTGAATAACAAGTGGCCGAACGTCAATGCAGATCCAAAGAACGAATGACTAGACAAAGGTTGAAGTTGTTGAACGGAAAAAATGCTTAGAACTTTTTGACATGTGCTTACAGCTTTCATTTAATGCCTCTGCAACCGCCGATTTGAAACATTGCCAGGTGTCACGATTACATTGGGTGGTGGTACGACACGTTTCGGTACTTGCCACGTGTCCTTCATCGAGCGTCACATCAATCTCCCGCTCAAATCCAACGGCCGGGGTTCAATACCACTTCGAATTCTGCACTTAGTATAAAAAGGTGGGGGATGGAGAGAGAAAATCACTTTTTCCCCCATTCTCAATCGTTTTCCCTGTTCAAGCGACGTTCGAAACCAGAAATCGCTAGAAATCTGCAGATTTGAAGGATTTGATCACAGATTTTTCTCGATTTTTCAGGTATTTCTCGAGTTCTAACACTTGTCGATGCATTTTGGTTATTTTCGAATGCCTCTAGCCCCCTTAAAGTTGGCTTTTTTCCTTTTTTGCTTGGACTAAAACAGTCGCCTAATCTCCCACATGTTCATGTGTTCTTCCGAACACATGTTCATCTTCAACTTGTGTTCTTCCGAACACGAGGGTACCTCTAAGCATGAGTTTTTTCCAAAGGAATACTCATTAAGAAGCTTGGTAATACGTATTAAGCTTTTTAACCACTGGTTTCTTCATTAGAGACATGTAGGGTTCCCAATCATTTCCTTGAGCGGCATGGAATCCCTTCTTCGGAATTTCTGCCGAAGGGTGATCGTTCGGGAAGTAACTGAGTAGACTAGAGATCTCTCGGAATAACATAGAACACCGGACATAGGCACTAAGACTCCTGGCCATGCAAATCGCTAACGGTCTTATCCCATGCACTTGTTTGTTTCTAGGTATGGAATCCTCGAAATCAACTTCGTCAGGTGAATCTTATCAATCGGTGGATACCGAAGCGTCGGACTTCGGTAGAGTTGATCCTGAATTAGCCGAAGTAATCAAAGACTTCGCCCGGAGCTACCGAACGGGATTGAGCGGCGAGGTTCCCGAAGGAGTAGAAAGGATCTACTATCCCACCAAGGTAATTTCCCTCTGAACAATGGGACCAGACCCCAATATAATAGATATAGACGAGGAGTCGTCTGATAGAGAACTTCCACACGACGAAGTGGAAGAGGAAAAAGACGTTGAGGGAGCAGACGAAGCTGAATCCGAAAGAGAAACTCCTGTTGCTTCGTCAAGCCGAACGAATGAGGAAACCGGCGTCGTCGGTGAGTCTTCGTCACAAGCTTTAAGGGTGAAGAGAAAAATTGTTTAGTTGGATCCCGACGTAATTCCCGACCGAACGGGGAAGGATCCCTGCCCTTATTTGGAATGCTTCCAAGAAGAGAAGAGCTTAAACCTCTTCTGAGCAATTTACGACGTTCTTGATGACGTCGTTATCACGCCGGTCCGGGGCCCCTGAATAAGATATAGTGACAAACACATCACCGTACCCTTGATGGCGATTACGGAAGGGGGTCGACGGTTCCCGATGCATAGAGTCCTGAGGGAGATCCTTCACCGCTTCAATCTCACTCCATGCCAGTTGAGTGTGAACTCTTACCATATTATTTACTCGGTAATCAAGCTTGCTGAGGTAAAGATGTTCAGACTCGAAACCTACCACTTTTTTGAAAATTACATGATGTCACGAAACGTTAGGTATTCCCGATACTACCTGTGCTCCCGAAGGAAGATGGAAAAAATCATTCTCGAGGGTATGTACGACTTGGAGAAATGGGCCTCCGATTACGTTGAGGTTCGGGGAAATTTCCAATTCTCCGAACTAGAGTATGGACAGTTCGAAATCGCCACGCGAAGGGGGACTCCGAGTAAGAACAGTTATTCGTTATTTTGGTGTTAATCCTACTGTTGTTCTTAATATACTTATATCTATTGTTTTTGCTGTGTTTTTCTTCGGCAGATACTACCAAGCTCAACAAAAGTTTCTTAAGGGCGGCGAGGGGCTGTGGTCTAGTTGATTCTCTCCTACCATTCCAGTGAAGGAAAGGGACGCCCCAATAATTCTTAAGTACGAAGCTACGTTCAGGGGTCGTATCCGACGAAAAGTAACCGACGAGCGCGAGCAAGCTTCTGAAGTTGGCTCCGAGGACATTCCAGAGGAGCTTCTTCCGAGCTCTGATAAACCTCTCCGATGGACAATCCGCTTACCCACCGAAGAAGAGCCTTTTCGTGAGCAAGAAAATATACCTCCCAGGAGTATCAAAGCCGTTCTCCAAAAGAAGTTGGAGGAAAAGGAGAAGGAAAAGGCCGAGCTTAGGAAGGCTGGAGCCCCGGGTGCTTCGGGCTCCATACTAAGCAAGAAACACCCCCCCCCGCCCCGCTAAAAAACGCCTTCTGAACGCCCTTTCTTCCCCGAAGGATCCACTCGCGAGCAAAAAGACCAAAACAGCTCCGAAGGGGAAAAACCAAGAGGTAGAGCTACCGAAGGGGATGCAAGGGGAGGGAGAGAAAGAAAGGATGGGGCTGTCCTCGGACCTCGACACCCTGTGGGTGCCTAACTTTGTCACCCGAGCAAGAAACAAGTTTTAAAATCAGACAGCCTGAAGGAGGACCCCTCCTTGGCTTTTACTCTCCACTCTGGGCTGGCCTTACTGAGGGATATACAAAGCCCCCCGTCTCTAAAAGCAGCCTTAAGCGAGTATTACTTTCATGTTGGAAGAGTAAGTAGATTTCTCGTATTTGCAATGATTTTTTGTACACTCGCCCTAATTTCTCAGAATAATTTTCATTTTGTTTTGACTGCAGGCCACCCAGTCCATCATGAGTGCCCAATGTTATCTCACCGAACATGACAAGAAGTCCAAACTGCTGAAGCAATCGGTTGAGCATAACAAAAGTGTTGCCGAGGACTACAAGAAGAGCTTGGAGCAATCCGAGCTTGTGCGTTAAGGCCAGGAAGTTCAGATTTCAAATCTGAATGACCTGATAAAGGGACTCCAGGATTCGGCCGAGCGTACAAGGGCCGAAGGAAAAGAGGAGGGCTTATCTGAAGGGAGAGCCTTTGGGCGTGAGGAGATGAAGAAGGAGCTACAAGAGCAGCATGATAAGGGGTACAACAAGGGGTACGCCCAAGCCGAGGAGGATGTGGCTGATCAAATTCTGGAAGTTCAAGCTGAGATTAAGGAAGGTCAGCACAAGGAAAGCTTCATGCTCGGGTATAACAGGGGTTTCGACGACGCAAGAGTTGAGCCTGACAACGAAAGAAGGACTTTGGTGGAAGTACCTGTAACGACCCTGATTTTTGGTAAATAAAAATTTCGTTAAATATTTAAATTTTATTTTAATTACTTGGACTTGCTACAAAAAATTTCTTTTTAATTTTTATAATCCGTCATAATTAGATTTGAGACTTATAAAATTATATTTTTCACGCCGAGCAATCTAGTCATTTTCTAAAAACAAGTATGCTTATAAAAGCACTTGTATATTTTCCTAACGAGTTAGATAAAATCTTTAAATCATATTTCTTGGCTAGAAATCCTACTTGGCAAGTAGAGTTAGTTTTCAACCGATTAGTTGGAGGAACCGAACCACCGATTCACCTAGTTACAATACCCTAACCCTAATTGGACCTTTTAGACCATCTTTGAGCCTTATGAACCCCTCCAAACCCTATAGGACCATTAGACCATAGGAGTAATCATTTTTACTCCCATGACAAGTCATTTCAAGCCCTAATTATTACCAATATTCCTTTACCCCTTGGTCCATAATTGTTAGGGGAATTTTTGTCCCTTGGTTAATAGACCTTTGACTTGCCAATAAGCATGACAAGACAAGTCATTCATGGAATCTCATCATTTTGGAAGCAAGACTAGTTTTGCCATGCATGCACACCTATGTTCTAGCCTTAAGCCTAACTATCTTAGGTTTTACTTTCCTAGATATATATATACATATACTTATATATATACCTATATATGTTTGTGCATAGTACAAGAGAGAGAGAGAGAGAGAGAGAGAGAGAGAGAGAGAGAGAGAGGCCGAGAGTGAGAGAGTGAGGTGGAGTGTGTGCTTGTGTTTTGATTACTTACACAAGCAACCTTTATAGCCTTAAGCCTATTTTTGACCATGCCAACCCATTTCTAGTCTTCCAAAGTACAATGATTCTATTCTTTATTGCAAGCAACCTCCCCATAGACTTGACAAGCCAAAAACCCTTTATGATGGCCTAAGATTTGGCCTAACATGGAAAAGACAAGTCATGGAAGGCTAGGATTTTGGTTGAAGGCTTGAAATGACCATTCAATGGAGCAAATCCATGGGAGAAAGGAGAGAAGGGGGGGCCGGCCATAGAGGAGTGAGGAGGAGCTCAAGTGTTGGCTATAAATAGCACCCCATGCCTTTCATTCAACTCACACCTTCACTCACTTCTCGCTAGAAACCATTTCCATTTTTTAGACAGCTTACTACCCTCCACGAATCTCCATTTTTCTCCTGCATAAAGTAGTTTTTAGAACCAACTCCCTTCGAAAAAGTTGTAAAGCACTTCGAAAACCTTCAAGTTAGACCCAAGAACCATCCCAATCGGTGAAGAAATGACAAAGATATTAGCATCCGAAGTTCAGTAAAAATCTCGGATTTCCATTTTCTAACAGCACACTGTCTCTTCCTTTATCACCATTTTTCTCCTACCTAAAGTAGTTTCTAGGATCAACTTCCTTCACAAAAGTTGTAGAGCACTTCGAGAACTTCAATTTCGACCCAAGAACGATCATATTCGGCCAAATATTGACCGAGTTACTGCCATTCAAAGTTTGGTCCAGATTTGCGAGTTTCACCGCCCGTAGGAAACTTCCAACTAGCTTATTCGGTCCCGACTAGTTTCGGATCAAGGTAGATTTTCTCTACTCACTTCCCTAAGTATAAGTAGAATGCTCTTATCCTCTATCTTCAAGTATTTTGTATGATACTTGTACGTTAAAAATACATGAGAACTAGAAAGGCGTTTTCCCTTAAAGATAAAAAGGATGGGGAATATGTTGAACATATTGACTTTATTTTTCGGAAAAACATATGTTGTTTAGAACTTTCCAAAAAGAAAGAAAAAATGGCTTTCGAAAGATAAGACTTTATTAATGGTAGAAGTATTCGTATTTTGATCTTTAGGATGGTTATGAACATGATTATTAACATAGAATTGGATGATATTGTTAGTTTAGTTTCAAGATTACAATGAATGATTTATGTTTGTAAAAAGTCCTACCGCGGAGTCTATGCATGAAAATGAGACACGAAAATCGAGAAAGTAGAAACATGACACCTAGGGTGTGATTAATGAAAGGAAATATTTTTCGAGGAAGGAAATATTTTGAAACAACATAATGACCGGTTTTGGATGGCATTATGTGAGTTGTGTGCGTGTGTAAAGAAAGATTTGTGAAAAACCCAATGAGAACCCGGAGCGGCGGAATCATTGTGGAGATACTCGGGAACCCGGAGCGGCGGAACCGAGGGTTTAGTTTTTTTTGAAAACCCAAATGGGAACCCGGAGCGGCGGAACCATTGTGGGATACTCGGGAACCCGGAGCAGCGGAACCGAGGGTTTTGAATTGTGTGCGTTCCCATGGGAACCCGGAGCGGCGGAACCATGGTGAGGAATGGCTTGGTTATCCGCGGTACGGAGCCAATGCAATTGTGTGCCAATGGGAACCCGGTGCAGCGGAACCATTGTGAGGATACTCGGGAACCCGGAACGGCGGAACCGAGGTTGGGTGTGTTAAAAACGGATTTTTTTGAAAATGTTGATTTGGTTATGAAAAGTGGGAAATAGTGACACGGTCCACGATGAGTCGCGTAGGAGAAACACAGAAAAACATGGACACCAACGATACTTGAATAGTGAATGTGGATGTGCTATCGTTAATCGTTTTGTTAAACCTGCTTGTACTCTGTTGATTTTATGATCTATTGTTTGTAAGTTAAGGGTTAGTGGGTTTGGATATTCTATTGAGCTTTTGTAAGCTCACGGTGTTACCTTTGGTGACCCTGACATATTATATTGGTGGCGACGCCGGTATAATGTGTCAGACTCTGTAGATGAACAGGGTGAGCTGTACACCTCGGAGACCTTTGGAGCCGAAGAGCTTGGCTAGGATGGAAGAACAGACGAAGCTGTAGTTAGGAACCTTAGTTCCCTTCCTTCTATTATGGAGATTATGATGTAATAATGAGCCAGACTCTACTTAGTTTATTAATGAAATTTTTCATTTAACGTTTCCAAAATTAGGGGCGTTACAACTTGGTATCAGAGCTTTAGGTTCAAAACCTCGGCCATAGGTAGAATGGGTAGAACCATGAGATAGATTGACCGTTACACAAACATGAATTGAGTTTAAGTTTACCGTCCCAAATTGGGTGGAATTCTGTCAAAACAATTCTCGGATTGAAGCAAGGCGCGAAAATTGGCAGTACCGCCGAGCTGGGAATTCCCGAACAATTGGATGATGACTTAAATCAAAAATCGAATGTGGAACTTAGAAACTCGTAAACATTTTGGTATTAGTAAACCTTTGCTGCCCGTTCTTGGATAAATATTTTCCACGCCTCTTGAACGACGAGAGCGGAACCTAACTCCGAGTGCCGAGCACAACCCCATTAGGCGCGGCAAACCGCACCCCCCCTAACCTTCAAATTTCAAAATTTTAACCTCCAAAATCAATCAAACTTCAAATTTAAATTTCAAACCTTTTCCCTCCTCCACCCACTTTTTCGGCTCCTATATATATCCCACCACCACTTCCATTTCTTCATCCCTCCCACCATCTTAACTCCCTAAATCTCCATCCTATCAAACCGAACCAAACCGAGCCGAGCCATGGCAACCAGACGACGAGAATTTTCGGAATACACCATATTTCGAGAAATCGAGCGAGGCGAAATAACCATAACAATCCAAACCCTATGGTTGCAACTTTTTGCCCTCATCATATTTTGTGCGGTACTCACCATAGGCATGCCACGGTGGTTCGCCGAGAACAACCGTCTCAACGCCTTTTGGTACTGGACTCTCGTCGTGGCCGTCGCACTCGCCGCAGTCATAAAAGAATACGAACGTCGTCTGCGCCAAGCTTTCGATGAAAGATGGTAGAGAATCTCGAGGATGGGCGAGACCCGAAACCAACGACGCCAATTAGGCATATATTAGGCCGATTGTAATCCTTCGGGATGTAGGATGTCGAAAATTAGGATCACTCCTATCTGTTTAAATCTGTACTCTTCCTATGTTATTAATGAAGGGCTTATTTCAGTTACTACTTATTCATATGTGTTTCTTGATCTCTGTTCACGTACGCGTCCCTACTTGCCATTATAGTGGAACTCTATGCTGATTTATGAAAAGCTTGCTTTTATTAAGAGAGTATTGTTGCATACTACTCGATAAACTACTTTGACTTTTGAAAAGAAGCACCATTCGCGAAATGAAAATTGTTTAAGTAGACTAAAAACTTTCCCCTTTTACCCGTAGATGGCGAATCGACGCAATGGACTAGGACACGATAATGGAGGACCCTTTAACGCGAACCCCGACCTAACCCAAATCATGCAAGCGTTCATAGCTGCCTTGAATGCCAACCGCCAAAACCAAAACCACGACGATGGACCTATGACCCGAACTCGAGCGATGAACGAGTTCTGCAAACGTCGACCTCCGACCTTTCATGGGGACACCAACCCTGTTGTGGCCGAGACGTGGCTGAATGAGGTCAAGATGATCCTTAGAACCTTAGGGATTACCCAAGATGGAGATCGTGTGGCCCTAACCACCTACCAATTGAAGGGAGAAGCTCGCTATTGGTGGGATCTGATGGAGGCAACCCATGACATTGCCCACCATGACCTTTGCTGAGTTCGAGACTCTATTTCTCGACAAGTACTTTCCCACGCCCCTTCGTTTAGCCAAGGAACAAGAGTTCCTGAACCTAAAACAAGGAACGATGACGGTCACCTAGTACGCGGCCAAATTCGAAGAACTGTCCCGCTACGCCTTAACCTCCATACCTACTGAAGACAAGAAGGCAAGAAGGTTTGAGTGGGGACTGACAACCGCTCGAAAGGCTGAAGTAGCCCAAGCTTTCACCACCTATGCCGAGGTTGTAAAATGTGCTCTCCGGCTAGAGAGTGACGAGAAGTGACTTCAAAAATCGATGGAGAAAGGCGACAGGCGGACCAATCCGAACCCAATCCCCCAACAGTAACTATGGGCCCTACCCCACCAAACCCTCTATCCCGCCTCAAAGCAACCAACCCTGGAAGACTACAATCTCCGGAAGTGGCAAGCAGAAGAGAGGTGGTCGAGACATAGCGACAGTTCAATGCTTCAACTGCCAGGCTATGGGACACTATAAGTGTGACTGCCCCCAACTTCCAAGGGAGGGGATTGGAAGCTTTGGAAATCAGAAGGCTCAACAACCTGAGCAGGCCGGTTTTGAGAAGCAAAACCCTAGAGGCCCATTGCAGCAACATAATGGGCAGAATAAGGACAAGCAGCCCATGAGATACCAGCAAAGCACTGGAGGGCGTATCTTTGCGCTACAAACTGAGGCACAGGAGAAGGATCCCTCTATGATCCAAGGTACGCTATTATTGTATAGTACTTGTGTGCAAGTCTTGTTTGACTCTAGAGCATCACATTCATTCATATCTACTGCCTGCGTAACTACTCTAGCCCTAGAAACAGAACTCCTAAGTACGAGTATGAAAGTAACATCACCGTTTGGGGGGAGTATAACTGTTAGTCTAGTGTAAAAGAGGTGCGAACTAGAAGTAGCCAACATGCGCCTAAACTGCGATCTTGGAGTAAACGACATGGCAGATTTTGACGTAACCCTGAGGATGAACTGGCTATCAGTACATCAAGCGGTCATCGATTGCCATCTGAAAATGGTGACCGTGTATATCCCCGTAGGAACTTGTTTCCAATTTAAGGGGGATAGACAAACGGTGAGCTCGACGATGAAAAGATCCGAGTGGTAGAATCAACTATTTGGATGGCTCGCGAGTCTCTAATTAGAAGAAGCCAATAGAATGGAAGTGGGGATTACCACGCATCGTATGCGAGTACGCTGATGTTTTCCCTGAAGAACTTCCTAGCTTACCGCCCCAAAGAGAAATGGACTTCTCCATAGAACTCCAACCGGAAATGCCACCAATCTCTATGGCGCCATACCGAATGGCTCCTGCTGAGCTAAAAGAGCTCAAGACCCAATTGAAGAAACTTTTGGAAATGGGTTTAATATCGTTAGGTGGGAAAGCATTTGCAAGATACGGGTCCGCATGATGATTTACGATGGAGACCTTACCAAAGGCGTACGACGAGGCAAGCTGTTCGATGGCAGAAGCAACTTCAACCCCATCTCGATGAGCAAATGAAGAGGCTTAATTCGAATGATGGTGACCTACTTCTAATTTTAAGGGGGATAGACGATGATTCTAAGATCGGTCTAGCGACCTAGTCTAATCTGTAGTCCCGTGCCAATTTCGAGGATGAAATTATTTTAAGGGGGATAGTTTGTAACGACCCTAATTTTCGATAAATAAAAAATTCGTTAAATATTTAAATTTTATTTTAATTACTTGGATTTGCTACTAAAAATTTCTTTTTAATTTTAATAATCCGTCATAATTAGATTTGAGACTTATAAAATTATATCTTTTCGCACCGAACCATCTAGTCATTTTTTAAAGACAAGTATACTTGTAGAAACACTTATATTTTTTCTAGTGAGTTAAATAAAATCTTTAAATTTTATTTCTTGGCTAGAAATCCTACTTGGCAAGTAGAATTAGTTTTCAACCAATTCATTAGAAAATCCTAATTACCGTTTCAATCTAGTTATAATTTCCTAACCCTAGATGGACCTTTTTGACCGTCTTTGAGCCTTATGAAACCCTCCGAACCCTATTGAACCATTAGACTATAGGAGTAATCATTTCATTCCTATGTTTAGTCATTTTACTTTACCTAGCATCATTACTTACCCAACCTATTGGATAATAAAGGCAAGGGAAAACTTTAACCTTTTGGTCCATAAATGTTAGGGAAAATATTATCCCTTGGACAATAGATTCCCATAACTAGGCATATCAAATTATTACCAATATTCCTTTTACCCCTTGGTCTATAATTGTTAGGAAAATTTTTGTCCCTTGGTTAATACACATTTGACTTGCCAATAAGCATGACAAGACAAGTCATTCATGGAATCTCATCATTTTGGAAGCAAGACTAGCCTTGTCATGCATGCACACCTATGTTATAGCCTTAAGCCTAATTATCTTAGATTTTACTTTCCTAGATATATATATACATATACTTATATATATCTATATATGTTTGTGCATAGTACAAGAGAGAGAGAGAGAGAGAGAGAGGCCGAGAGTGAGAGAGTGAGGTGGAGTGTGTGCTTGTGTTTTGATTACTTACACAAGCAACTTTTATAGCCTTAATCCTATTTTTGACCATGCCAACCCATTTCTAGTCTTTCAAAGTACAATGATTCTATTCTTTCTCGCAAGCAACCTCCTCATAGACTTGACAAGCCAAAAACCCTTCATGATGGCCTAAGATTTGGCCTAACATGGAAAAGACAAGTCATGGAAGGCTAGGATTTTGGTTGAAGGCTTGAAATGACCATTCAATGGAGCAAATCCATGGGAGAAAGGAGAGAAGGGGGGCCGGCCATAGAGGAGTGAGGAGGAGCTCAAGTGTTGGCTATAAATAGCACCACATGCCTTTCATTCAACTCACACCTTCACTCACTTCTCTCTAGAAACCATTTCCATTTTTCAGACAGCTTACTACCCTCCACGAATCTCCATTTTTCTCCTGCATAAATTAGTTTTTAGAACCAACTCCCTTCGGAAAAGTTGTAGAGCACTTCGAAACCTTCAAGTTAGACCCAAGAACCATCCCAATCGGTGAATAAATGACAAAGATATTGGCATCCAAAATTCAGTAAAAATCTCGGATTTCCATTTTCTGACAGCACACTGTCTCTTCCTTTTATCACCATTTTTCTCCTACCTAAAGTAGTTTCTAGGATCAACTTCCTTCACAAAAGTTGTAGAGCACTTCGAGAACTTCAATTTCGACCCAAGAACGATCATATTCGGCCAAATATTGACCGAGTTACTGCCATCCAAAGTTTGGTCCAGATTTGCGAGTTTCACCGCCCGTAGGAAACTTCCAACTAGCTTATTCGGCCCCGACTAGTTTCGGATCAAGGTAGATTTTCTCTACTCACTTCCCTAAGTATAAGTAGAATGCTCTTATCCTCTATCTTCAAGTATTTTGTATGATGCTTGTACGTTAAAAATACATGAGAACTAGAAAGGCGTTTTCCCTTAAAGATAAAAAGGATGGGGAATATGTTGAACATATTGACTTTATTTTTCGGAAAAACATATGTTATTTAGAACTTTCCAAAAAAAAAGAAAGAACGGCTTTCGAAAGATAAGACTTTATTAATGGTAGAAGTATTCGTATTTTGATCTTTAGGATGGTTTTGAGCATGATTATTAATATAGAATTGGATGATCTTATTAGTTTAATTTCAAGATTATAATGAATGATTTATGTTTGTAAAAAGTCCTACCGCGGAGTCTATGCATGAAAACAAGACACGAAAATCGAGAAAGTAGAAACATGACACCTAGGGTGTGGTTAATGAAAGGAAATATTTTTCGAGAAATGAAATATTTTGAAACTACATAATGATCGGTTTTGGGTGGTATTATGTGAGTTGTGTGCGTGTGAAAAGTAAGATTTGTGAAAAACCCAATGAGAACCCGGAGCGGCGGAATCATTGTGGGGATACTCGGGAACCCGGAGCGGCGGAACCAAGGGTTTAGTGTTTTTCGAAAACCCCAAATGGGAACTCGGCACGGCAGAACCATTGTGGGATACTCAGGAACCCGGAGCGGCGGAACAGAGAGTTTTGAATTGTGTGCGTTCCCATGGGAACCCGGAACGGCGGAACCATGGTGAGGAATGGCTTGGTTATCCGCGGTACGGAGCCAATGCAATTGTGTGCCAATGGGAACCCGGTGCAGCGGAACCATTGTGAGGATACTCGGAAACCCGAAACGGCGAAACCGAGGTTGGGTGTGTTAAAAACGGATTTTTTGAAAATATTGATTTGGTTATGAAAAGTGAAAAATGGTGACACGGTCTACGATGAGTCGCGTAGGAGAAACACATAAAAACATGGATACCAACGATACTTGAATAGTGAATATGAATGTGCTATCGTTAATCGTTTTTGTTAAACCTGTTTGTACTCTGTTGATTTTATGATCTATTGTTTTTAAGTTAAGGGTTAGTGGGTTTGGATATTCTATTGAGTTTTTGTAAACTCACGGTGTTACCTTTGGTGACCCTGACATATTATATTGGTGGCGACGCCGGTATAATGTGTCAGACTATGTAGATGAACAGGGTGAGCTGTACACCTTGGAGACCTTTGGAGCCGAAGAGCTGGCTAGGATGGAAGAACAAGCGGAGCTGTAGTTAGGAACCTTAGTTCCCTTCCTTCTATTATGGAGATTATGATGTAATAATGAGCCAGACTCTACTTAGTTTATCAATGAAATTACCCTTTTAACGTTCCCCAAATTCGGGGCGTTACAGTACCTCCCCTCCCCCCTGCCGAAGCTGAAGCAGAAGAGACGACAGTTGACGTTGCCGACTCTACCGCTGTACCAGCCCCTGCAGATGCTCTTGTAACAAGTTGAATTTAGTCTAGTTTAGCTTGAATGGCTTTCCCCTGTGTGTGTGTGTTTTTTTTTTTTTTTTTGAATATAGTTGGCACCGAACAATTGGAGCCTTGTCAAACCATGGGATGTAATTAAAACAGGTCTGAGGATGGCGCCGAACAGTTTATGACGGCCATGCCTTAGTGAATGATGACTTTTATAAAAAAAAAACTTGCAAATCTCTTTAGTTTTAACTTCTTTCGGTATATGTCTTTATTGTGAAAAATATGCCAAGTTTTTTTGTTCGGATTGGA
Organism: Rhododendron ovatum; assembly: GCA_019656835.1. Lineage (NCBI taxonomy): Eukaryota > Viridiplantae > Streptophyta > Magnoliopsida > Ericales > Ericaceae > Rhododendron > Rhododendron ovatum. The sequence goes on along the minus strand of CM033795.1, from coordinate 30,608,238 downwards.
TTTATGTGTGTAGCCAAGTATAAGCTTCCTATCTTAATGGATGGTCATAATGTAAAAATGAGATTCCAGTAAGGCAAACAAATGGGTACACAATAAAATCATCAGTCGTCAGTACTGAAAGTGCGAGTGGTCCATCCGAGGGAGAAGACTTAGGCTGCGAGAAGCTCACCCGAGCATACTTTGTATCAATGGCTTTGAGAATTTCCTCCGAACAAACAAACCATCGTGGGCTACGAGAATTTCGCCCGAACGAAAGTACCAAGGGCTACGAGAATTTTACCCGAACAAATGAAGTGCATACCAAGCGTATCGGTCACGGGGAGGAAGAACCTGCGCCCCGAGGGCATGAACCAGGGGCTAGATGAGATACCCCAGTTAAAAAGAATAATAGGGAAACAACTAAATAAATAAAGAAACTTGAATTAAGTAAACGACGCTCAAATGCGTACATTCCGAACAGAAATGTAAGTACAAAAGAAGAAATGAAAAATAGAGGATGCCAGTCCTAGCCATGGAATTTTCGAAGTTTTTGAGCATTCCATGGATTAGCAATTGGCGTTCCATCCATCTCAGCGAGTTTGTAGACGCCATGTCCAATCTTTTCCACCACTCGGTAGAGTCCTTCATAGGGATCCTTCAGTTTGGTTAGCTTTGATGCTTCGGTGACCATCCGAAGGACTAAGTCCCCAACGTTAAACGGACGAGCGCAGACATTTCGGTTGTAGCCCCTGGCTACTTCTTGCTGATACGCCGCATGCCTAAGGTTAGCATCATCACGTAGTTCTTTGGCAAAGTCTAATTCGGACCCCACAAAAGCATTGTTATCCATAAGGTTAAAATTTTCCATTCGGGCTGTTAGAATCATAGTAGACAAGGGGAGGGCAGCTTTCATGCCGTAGGCCATAGCAAATGGGGTACGGCCTGTAGACCGCCGAGGGGTAGTACGATAGGCCCATAAAACGTGTGGAAGCTCTTCCACCCATTTACCGAGTTTTCGGTCCAAACGGCGCCTAAGCCCCCGAGTGATCGTCTTGTTAGAAGCTTCGGCTTGTCCATTGCCCTGAGGATGGGCCACGGAGGATTTATGGATCGTGATGTGGCGCTTAGCATAAAAAGCTTTGATGGCGAATGCGACGAACTAAGAGTCATTGTCAGAAAGGATGGCGTAAGGTATGCCGAACCGTGAGATGATATGCTTCCAAATAAAATGTTCCACGTCGCCTGCAGTGGTCTTGACCAAGGGGGAAGCTTCAACCCACTTAGTGAACAAATCAGTGGCTGTGAGCATATACTCAAATCCTCCAAGTGCCTTTGGCATCTTGCCAACTATGTCAAAAGCCCAAACCGCGAATGGCCATGAACTAGTGATCATTTTAAGGGGGAAGGCAGGCTGGTGGATGAGAGATGTATGTTGCTGGCACCGAACACGTCGCTTCACGTACCCCTCCGACTGCTTAACCATATTCGACCACCAATAGCCCTGCATCAGCGCACGCTGTGTAAGGCACTGCCCTCCGAAATGTTCCCCACAGCTTCCCGAGTGGAGTTTCTCCGGAACGGTCTTCACGTGGTCTTCATGGACGACACGCAAATCTGGGCCAATGAAAGTCCGTTGGTAGAGGTTGTCGTTTGGATCCAGGAAAAAATTGGTTGCTCGGCAACGGAGTTTGTGTGCGTCGCGTTTGTTCGGTGGTAACACCTGGTTCTTTAGATAATCAATTACTAGATCTAGTTGACTTGGACTGAGGGAAATCGCTATTACTATTTGGCACGACTGCTCGAAGCTCGATGTTGCGACTTCGTCAAAGACAAAAGTGCGACTGCCCGAGGTCCGGTAAACCGAAGCAAGACCTACTAGGGCGTCAGCATGCGCATTGTGCGCCCGAGCGATCCATTCTACTTCCACTCGGCCAAATCTTTGGAACAAGGTCAATACGTGGCTGACGTAAGCATTCATACGCTGGTCTTTGGCTTGATAATCGTCGTTTAAGTGACCCACAATAAACTGAGAGTCACAAAAGATGTGAACCGAATCTGCATCAAGCCAAAGAGCAAGGTGGAGGCCTGCAATCAGAGCTTCATATTCCGCTTCGTTGTTAGTTGCCGGGTACCCAATCGAAACCACGCTTTCATGTACAGTCCCGCTCGGAGACACAAGGACGATGCCCGTTCTAGCCCCGTGAACATTAGAGGCTCCATCGACGGTCATTCGCCAGGCGTCGCCAAAGAAGAGCCTCCATTGCCGCTTCGCTTTCTTGTGTCCCAGGGTGTACTGAGCGCGGAGGGGCTCCGCGAGATGGCTACATGGTTCTTTCAGAACTTCTTCGTCCTGAATCCGAGCTTCTTCCGCAGCGGTGGCCAAGGCATTGGCTTCATCTTACAATCCAGGAGTGAGTTCAGCAAAGAAGTCGGCCAAGGCCTGACCCTTGATAGCGGTCCGAGGTTCAAACTGGATGTCAAAATTGGCCAAGTCTTGAGAGAATTTCAGGATCTAGCTTAACTTGTCCGTCTTCCGAAGGACAGCTTTGAGAGGAAACTCAGTGAGGACCACAATCCTATAGGATTGAAAGTAAGGCAAGAGGCTCGTTTTAGATAAAACGAGGCCCAATGCCAATTTCTCCATGGGCAAATACCTCGTCTGAGAGTCCGTCATTGTTTTGCTTGAGTAGAAGATTGTTTGATGCTCCATCCCTTCTTTCCGAACAAGAACTGCGCTGGTAGCATGATCCGAAACAGCAAGGTAAAAATATAAATCTTCGTCGGGAAGGGGCTTGACGAGCAAAGGAGCGTGGGACAGGTATTGCTTTAAGGATTGCAAAGCCTGCTCGCACTCTTCGGTCCATACAAATTTGCGTTGGCTAGTCGTGATTGCTCGAAAAAACGAACGGCAAAGATCGCCCGAACGTCGAATGAAACGGTTCAGGGCAGCTACCATTCTTGTAAGTCGCTGTACCTCTTTTATAATAGTCGGAGCTCGGAGATTTTGCACGGCCAAGATCTGTGTGGGATCAGCTTCGATTCCTCGGCGGCTTACTATGTAACCAAGGAACTTCCTTGAGCTTACACCAAATGCACACTTCTCAGCATTGAGGTGCAATTTCCGTCGTTTCAAAACATCAAAGACCTCTCCCAGATCCTGAAGGTGGTCCCGAGCGAATGTGCTTTTGCAAACCAGATCATCGATATAAGCTTCTAGTATTCTGCCGAGCATACCAGGAAACATCTTTCTGATGGAGCGTTGAAAGGTTGCACCAGCATTCTTCAAGCCGAACGGCACGACCTTGTAGCAGTAAGTTCCCCGAGGAGAAATAAAGACCGTCTTCTCCTGATCTTCCGGAGCGAAAGCTATCTGATGATAGCCTAGGTATGCATCCATAAAGCTTAGGCGTTTGCATCCTGCTGTTGCATCCACCATTTGCTCAATCCGATGGAGGGGAAATCGATCCATAGGATAGGCGTCATTGAGGTTTGTGTAATCAACACAAACCCGTAGCTTCACATTCTTCTTCGGCACAACCACTGGATTGGCAAGCCAGGTGGGATATAAAACTTCCCATATGGCGCCAGCCTTTAACAGTTGATCCACCTCTATCATTATGGCTTCGACGTGTGCGGCGGACGAGCATCGGACTTTCTGCACCACCAGCCGCTTACTTTGATCAACATTCAATGCGTGCACGGCGAACGTGGGATCCACACCCGGCATGTCTTGCGGAGTCCAAGCAAATACTTCTATGTTTCGCATCAGGAAGTCACACATCTCCTTGCGTTCAGCCACACTCAAAGAACTCCCAATTAAAAAATATCTTCCTTCACCCTCGGGGATTGAAAATCGTATTAACTCCGCGGTAGATCTTTGCTCGGCTGGCACACCAACATCTTCAATTAGTGGGACAGGAGTGGCTGCTACGCAGTGTACTTCCATAAAGCTCTTCTTGTTTGTTACAGTGCTGATGTAGCATTTCTTTGACTGGATCTGATCCCCTCAGAGGCTTTCCTGATGACCATTCCATCCAACAAATTTTACCACCTGGTGAAAGGTAGAAGCGACTGCCATCATCTTGTGCAGCCAGGTTCGGCCGAGTATTACGTTGTATGGGCTGGGAGAAGAGACCACCACAAACTCGATCTCAAGAACCCGTGATCCGGCCTGCACAAGGAGAGAGATTAAACCGAGTGGCCAAACCAGGGCTCCAGTAAAACTGACGAGAAGAGTGGATGCTGTTCGAAGTTGAGCGGGAGATAATCCGAGGCTCTGAAATGTTGAATAAAACATTACGTCCGTCGAGCTTCCTTGATCTATCAATACTCGTTGAACGGTTGACTTATCAATAGTAACAGTAACAACGAGGGCATCCGTATAAGGGAGTTGCACACCTTTCAAGTCGTCAGACGAAAAAGTAATAGGGTTGCCGAGGCTCGGATCTTCCCATTGTTGCTTTCTCGAAATGCCAACGTTGCAAACGGGTAAAGAGGTGATGGCTCTGTCAATTTCTGAACGAAACTCAGCAGCCCTGTCTTCGGAAACCAGTCCTTGTATAACGCTTACGAGATTGTCGATGATCGGTGGAGGTGGAGGAAGTGGACTTCGCCGAATGTCAATCCACTGATTTAGATGCCCAACTGCTGCTAGCTCTTCTAGATACCGTTTGAAAGGTTGGCATTGTGTAGTGTAGTGGCCGCGCTCCTTCCCTGGTCCGCTCCTGACGGTGCCTAAGAGTACTGTTGGCCAAACAAAGAATGGTAGTTTACCGATGATGTTGAGGAGTTTGTAGATAGGTTCGGTGAATGCCGTATGTTCGGCCACGTACTCGTCTGGCCGTGGTTCTCTCTTCGTTTGTTGCCATGACTGTGGCTGAGGGTGCTGCGGAGGTCGACCCTTGTTGATCGGCTTGTTGGTCATTTGGCCTGAACTGCCTTGGTCTCCTTGCCCCTGGCGAACGTTCACTACTTGTTTCTTCAGCCCAGTTGTTGTTTTGGCAGGTTCAGGAGCCTTTGGTGCATGTCATTCGGCCATGGCCTCTTCGTGAACACAATCCTTCTCGATTATGGTCATGAGCTCTCCCATTGTCTTAAGTGGGTTACGAGAAAGGTTACGAAACATTACCGGGGTTGGATCCAATCCGTTAATAAACGACTCAGCCGCAACTCCTTGATCACAATCTGGGATAAGATTATAAACCTCCTAATAGCGCTCGGTATAAAGCCATGGGGTTTCTCCAGCCGTTCTTCGCATGTTCACCAGCATAGATAATGTCTTCGGTTGAATGTTGCTGGTTACAAAGCATTTACTAAACTCCAACTCCAGCTCGTTGAAGCAAGTGATAGACTTGGATTTCAATTGATTTGTACCATAACATGATTGGTTCGCTCAGCGTGAGTGGGAAGATCTTGCACATGAGGGCGTCGGAAAAGTTATGGAGGCTCATAGTTTGTCTGAAGCGATAAACGAACGCGACTGCGTCCTCCTTCACCTCGTAACGTTTCAGCTTCGGCATGATGAACCATTCCGGCAGCCGCTCCTGTTGTATAGCATCCACGAAGGGGGAAGCCTTTGCCTTCCCAAGCTTCGAGTTGTCTTCTTGAATTGGGGTTTGTGGGACAATAGGGAGAGGAACTTCAAAATGCGGTTCAGGAGTCTTTCTGCGTTCTCGTCGATGGTGCCAGTGATGTTCGTCTTTCTCTTTCGGCCGTCGAGTGGCTATAACCGAGGGCGCACGCGCTTCACCTCTCGAGCCTATCAAATGAGCATGCCGAGGCTCAAAACCTGGGTCAACGAGTTGATACATGGTTGGCAAGCCCGTAAATTGATCGTACAAGACAATCGTGTTATCATGCTCTGAACTGTTTCCTCGGCCGTCTGCTCAGTGGCGGCTGCTTTTTAGCCGAGTATCGTCCTTCATGGCATTCAAAATTATGTCAGGATCATACTGAGTATTCCCGGTTGCTACTGGGGTGTGTGCACCGAGGTGGATTGTTTAGATCCACCGGCCTCTTCCCACCTCTTGGACTCGGTTGATGTTCAGAACAAAGTTTTGCTCCGGCTGACGCGCCTCCCTTACTGGTTCTAGCTGTGGAGCCTGTAGTTGAAGATCATGAACTCTCTGCCTGAATAATGCTCATCAGTCGAGGACGTAAAGCCATTGGTGGTTGATATCCTTAGTCAAGACGCTCGAAGACAATTCGACGCTCGGAAACGGCGAGTTCGGTCGTTTGGGATGGACGAGATGTTCTACTTCATTTGTGAGGTTCCTTCGGTCGGCTAGGTTCGGCGGGATGCCCGTGAGTAGGGGTTACAGTCATCCCTCCGTCCCGCTCCTCCAGCCGCTGTTGAAGCAGGGCAATGACCGCCGCTTGACGTTTCTGCTCCGCCAAGGCGACTTCTAATTCCTTGGGTGGAAAAGAAAGTTGGCGAGCCACGTGGGGAATCGTCCTAGCCGCTTGATGGGGCTCAAGGTTGATAGTCCCATAACCCTCCAATCCAAGGGTGAAGTTCTCTGGACCCGGAGGTGAGAGGCGCCGTGCCATTTGTTCCATTCAAATGAGAGGAGCGGACAGAATTCGAACTGGGACCGAATCAGACCCTCTAACCGGTATAATGAACACGAAGAACACAAAGGACACCACAAAGAACGTCTTCCCTAGCAGAGTCGCCAATTGTGGGAGTCGCTTTCTTCGTGATCTTTCTTGTGTACCTTTCACCGTCTACTGGACCGTGGGAGACGGCATTAAACTTGGAGTACCTGCAGAACCGGAAGGGGATGTTCCTCCGGGAAGAAGCACCGATGAACTTGTCAGTAAATGGAGAAGACAAGAAGGAGTATGGTAAGAAAGAGGCCAGTAGAGAGGAGAGAATGGAGTTGAGAAGAAGTTTTCGATCCCCTTTTCTTATTGATAATGCCCTTCTATTTATAGGCGAAGGGGTAGAGTGTTAAGCAAGATGGCTCTGCTTTCCACGCGTCGAGTAACGCTCGGATGACGTCATGTAGCAGAGCCATTTAATGAGCGCCACTTCCTAGATCTTACAGAGTCACATAGGTCGATGTCAGAAAGGTCACATCGCTCAGAGATGTCACTTCGAATATCAGAAAAGACAGCTTACTTATCAACAGATACTTCTGGAAGGTTCCATAAACGATGGTACTTGGTGGAACTCTTTCCTGATGGACGAAGCTGCTCCGAGCATTTGATGTGCTATCCGAAGAACAACTTCGCCGAACGAGAGGACGTCCCCGGGCAGAAGATAAGATCACCGAGCGAACTCGAGTTTATTTGCGCTCGGATAGACGTACAGCGTTCAGTGAAGCACCCGGGGATCCATCTATCATTCGGAAGATTAACGATACATCACGCCTAAGCTTATCTTTATTTACAGATGAACTAAAATAACTGGACGACGGGTTAAATAGCGTGTGAACCTGTTCCCCCCCATTGGACCTTGTGAATCCTATGAACCTTCGGATATTTCGGCCCCCTACAAATTCAGAACGTCTAAATTCTCCTAACAAACGGTACATGAAAATATAACATGACATTGAACAACAAGTCATGTGAAGTCATTTATAGGAGTTCGCGAAGATATATAGCAAACATCTGAATTTATCGAGTATATATCATCTATTGATTTACTTGATGCAAATGCTAATATTCACATGTGCTACAGAGTAAAATGATTCTTTTCTCTAGTTGAAGCTAGTCCACCTTTTCGCAGTTTGGCTAAAACTAAACCTGAACTTCGATTCAGTCCACTTCACACTATGTGATGTTTCAGTCTGCGTGATGTAGGCTTTGCAGTTTGCACTTTCCTCTCTTCCTCTTATGGATTCTATTTGAGTATGTGGTATGGCATTCTAATATGAAATTTTCGTTGAGTAAAAAACAAAAGATCAGTTGTCAAACATTGGCCCGATAACCCTTTCTTGAAATCCATATTGTATTGCAGAGAAGGGGTCAGATTTTGGAGTGGAACCCTCGATTGTACTCTAAAGGCCAGTCAAGGACCTTCAGAAATAACAATAAAAAAGGCCAGTCAAGGCCCTCACTAAACACACGGCCCAAGACTGAGAATATGAACCAAATTAGTTTTTTGCCGGCTCGTAAAACACAGGGGTGGTGGCGCAGTTGGCTAGCGCGTAGGTCTCATAGCTTCTGAGTTATCCTGAGGTCGAGAGTTCGAGCCTCTCTCACCCCATAAGGTTTTTTGAAATATTCTGTTGTAAATAGTACGTGTAACTTTCCACTTTTTTGAATGGCCCAAGTAAACAAAGATGGTAACTGGACAGAAGAACAAACAAGGCCGAGCCCAAGCCCAAAGAACCCACTTTTACAAGAGCAATTCTAACCATGTCTTCTTCAAAATTATGTGAAACAGAAAACTTATGTTGTAGGAGTAGTAAATAGACATTCAAAAAACACTTCCCCCTCAAATTTGAGAGCCAAATACTAGTATATATTCTTGTGTAGTTCCAGTTTCGACCTCCTCTTTTTATGGGAAATGATTTTGTCATTCCCTTTTTTATTAACGTCACTCCCTTATAAGTGTATTTTTGGTGCAAAAATACACTTGTAGAGGAATGACGTTAACAAAAAATAGAGTGACAAAATCACCGGCCTTTCTTATTTGTGAAAATCTGGCATATATATTAATTTTGATCCGTAATTGGTCAAATTTGACCATGTAACTACTCACTTCAAACATCGGGCAAGGAATTAATTTGACCTTTAGAACTTCAAGAGGACCAGTGCAGCAGTAATGACCGATGAGATATAAAGTACAGTAGTACTCTTCGATTGGCGGAATTAATTTGTCAACGAAGTGAGACCTTCAAATTCCATGCGCTTCTAGGGTGTTTTCCTTTCCTTTTCTTTTCTTTTCTTTTCTTTTTTTTTAATAAAACTGACAGAAATTACGGTGTACTTCTACTTTTAGAACTTATATTTACAGAGAGATTTTGCATGGCAAAATTCCTTTTTCAATGAGGCTGAGAAATTTATCAACGTTAGATGCAATGATATACGTTTGTGTTATTTGAATTAGATTCCACAATTGAACAGCTCTTTACCTAATCAAAAAAAAAATTAACTCAAGCAATCATTGTTTATCAATTTGCCGGATTTAATTACCTAGTTACCCTTCATAATTGAGTTAAAAAATTTAAACCAATTTCATTTTTGAAGTGTAGTTGATAAAATTTTGTTGAAATTGTTTGAAAAAAGAGAATTTGTAGGGATTGAAAAAAGACTCGTACAAATTTTTATTACAATAACAAATGGTATCATTTTTGGTTGGTCCATACTTCGTATGAAATTGATCATTCAAATGAGACCAAGATAAATAAATAAATAAAACACGAGCCTCCCTCCTCCTACGAAACCGTGGCTGCTGCCCCCGCTCCTCCCTCCTTCCCCTCCCCCCTAGGGTTTTAAACCCATATACGATGGTGGGAGGGGAGGGATTTCTCCCCCTCGTGGGTGTTTTCCCCTCTCCCGATCCTTGATCTGGGAGTTTTCCCCCACTTTTTTCACCATCACCCCTATCATCCTCTCCTCTAACCACTTACACCAACCGGGCCTCTCTCCAGGTTGTTTCTTCCTCCAATGACTAGTGTGGTTGTTATTGCGGCTCTAGTCGCCGGAGGTGAGTTTTTGTGGTCAACGCGTTAGGGTCTTGACAGAGGCAGAGCTTTGGCCTCGGGATGGACTGTGATGGTGCGACTCGTCCTCAACTCGGTGCAACTCAGTGTGAGTCATTGTGACTCAGTGATGGGCTACTCGGGAACTTGGGTACGGGTTTTAATTGGACTAGTTGTGATTTTCTTCTTTTTCCGTTTGGATTGTAGTTGGTGTTTCTTGGTTATTACTGTAAGTTTTAGTTCTAGTTTTTAGTTGTTGGTTGGTTTCGGCTGTGTGTTTTTAGTCATCGGACCAGCATCCAATACCCGCCGTGCATCGGCATGGGTTCGTCGAGTTCATCGGCATTCGCTTTTCCTGTGTCCAGAGCTCACCGTGGTAGCGGGGGCTCATCCTTGAGTGGCATCCATTGCACATGGCTGCAAAGGCTCGCTGGTGTCTTTGTCAGCGTTTGTTTCTCTCACATCATGAGCGGGCAAACGTTTGGCTCGTGGATAGCAATTTCCTTGGTTTTTTAATTAGTCTTAGATTTTAGTTTTTGGTTTTCACGGCGCTAATTGTTTACTCTTTGATATGGATCTATTGCCCCCATAGGTGCTTAACTTCGGTGTCGATGATTGGTCTACTAGTCGAACTTCATGTGTCACCATGTCGGCTCTACTCGATCTACAATATGTGCATGTGTCTAGATGTTAGAGATTTATGTATTTTTACTTTTGATATAATTTTGCTATCATGTTTGTGTTGGTTGCGCAGTAGTTTTCATATCGCTGTATTTTAAGTGGATTTCTTTGTAAACGTTGTTAGGCTTATTAAAATGATATGCTGTCGATTGACTTGTCAAGAAGAAAAAAAAAGCGACCATGATCAATTTGAACATAAAGCAGGTACTTTTTACCATGAATCCATTAACTCGATAAATTTTAATTAGGCATAAATTGTGTGCGCGTTCAATTTGTTAAAGAACAAAATCAGTTAATTTCTTTGTTTCCTAATGCATCGCTACTGGATAAAAAAATTATTATATTCCGTACAATTACTCATTTTTAGCTTGATATTGCAAACTAGAACAAATATATGCAGGGCCGGCTCTGTAATTTTCGGGACCTAAGACGAACTTGTGAGGAAAAAAATTATTCATATAGAGAAGAAAAAAAGAGGCCACAATTACTCATTTTTAGCTTGATATTGCAAACTAGAACAAATATATGCAGGGCCGGCTCTGTAATTTTCGGGACCTAAGACGAACTTGTGAGGAAAAAAATTATTCATATAGAGAAGAAAAAAAGAGGCCCCTAAGACATAAAATCATATACCTCTTGGAGAAAGGAACTAAACTTTTTCACTAGGCTAGCTAGCTTATTTTTTACTCCCTCTGTCCCATAATATTTGTCCGGTCCACAAAACGGAGACGTAAAAATAATACTATTTTTGTAAGAAAAGTTGAAAAAAATTCAATAATTTACTAGATCTTGACGAGTTCTTTTAACTTATGAAAAAAATTTAAATTTTTTCTCGAAAGAAATGCATTATTTTATAGTTCTCGTTTCGCGAACCGGACAAATATTATGGGACGGAGGGAGTATATAAGTGCTAGATTAGATATATATTATATTAGTCCGGTTCCCTTAAGGGATCCAGCACAGGCTTACCGTGTGGGACTCCCATTTTCTGATCGAATTGGGACGATCCAAGCCACTCAAAGTGATCAGAACGTGATTTTAAGGGTCCCCGCGAGAAATCAGCAAAAAAAATGATCGGGAAGGGCTTGATCCGGGCAGTTTTTTATTGAACGGTACAGAAAAAACTGCTCGGATCAAGCCCTTCCCGATCATTTTTTTTGCTGATTCCTCGCGAGTACCCTTAAAATCACGTTCTGAACACATTGAGCGGCTCGGATCATCACAATTCGTTCGGAAAAGGGGAGGTCCGCACGGTAGACTGGTAAGGGATCCCTCACTGGCTCCGTGGTGTATATTACATATCTCGCTATACCTATTTGAGACCTTAGTTTTGATTCAAATTTACAAGGATTAAGTCCGCCGCCTTGTTCGTCTCAGCTCAGAGCCGGCCCTGAATATATGATCACAATACCCTTTTACCAAGAATATCCCTAAAATCTGTCAATCTACTTTAATTTGATTTGGTGTGATTTGAAATTTTAGGTTAGGCAGGTTATTCATACAATTACAGGATGAAAACTTAACCCGTGATCATGTCATGGATAAAAATCAAGTGGTGGCTAGCTAGAAGCATCTCCAACAGCTTCTTCTTCGGCTCCTCTCCTCGTCATTTCTCTTGAGAGGCGAGGAAACCATCAAAAACTCTCATGCAGCAGACTCACTCCAACCTCGCTACTCCAACGAACTGTTATAGTGCCACGCCACAAGGGGCGATCAACTGTTCACTCAGCTCTCTCTCTCTCTCTCTCTCTCTCTCTCTCTCTCCACCAGATCTGCTAGGCGTGACTCGTCGTCAAGGGGTTTGCCGTCACCCATCGTCATATTCTATTCTGGCGGGGTTCAGTTCAGTCATCGTAGGCTCCGTTGCCGTCGTCCTCTAACGTCGTTGTGGCTTTGAGGTTTGGTTTATGGTATTTAGTTTGTGTTTGAGTTCAATTTGTGGGTTTTTAGACTGTCAATTTCAGTTTGTAGTTTGTGCTGGTTGAGTTTAATTTGTGGCCAGGTCTTCCGATTTCAGTTTGTGGGATTTTAATTTGGTCAGTCAGTTGGGGTTTTCGATTTGGGTGACGACGGTGCAAAATCATTTGGTTCCATCTGGGTTTTGCTATTTCACAGAGAGAGAGAGAGAGAGAGAGAGAGAAAGAGATGGGTATAGCTGGTGGTGGGGTGTGGTGGCTATGGAGGTGTCGGAGAAGAGGGATGGTGAGTGTTTTTCCTTCTTCTTTTTTTAAATCAAAGGAGTTTTGGGATCAATAAGTCTAGGTACACTACATCCAACCACTACACCATCCACTACATGTTTTGTAGGGTTCATCCCAGCTCCCAAAAAAATATAGAAAAATATTCATAAATTTTAAAATAATATATTATGGGGTCCTGTTAAAAATCAGGTTCAACAAATATCGATAAGTATTATTTCTTGAGTCGTAGGGGCAAAACTGTGCAGTTAAACAGTTTCGTCCCTATAAATCAAGAAATAATACTTACCGATATTCTTTGGAGCTGATTTTTTACAGGGCCCCATAAAATATTATTCTAAAATTTATAGATATTTTTCTGTATGTTTTTGGGAGCCGGGGTGAGCCCCATAAAAAATGTAGTGAATGATGTAGTGGATGGATAGTAGTATATGTAGCATCTCTCTTTTGGGATTTGGGTAGGAATTTGAATAGGCTATTGGGTAGTAAAAATATTTGGTGGCTAGACAAAGTTAAAATATGCACTTTTTCTAGACAAATTGCTTAGGATTCCATTGAGTCTATTGGAGATGCTCTTATTTAACTAGAGTTTGTTCGTGCCTGAAGGTACGGGGCAACGCATTTTGAACACAACTAAAATGAATTGCGAAACTATTGACTACCCCCGCCAACAAAATTGATTTATACGGAAAGATTTTTTCTTAAATTTGGATCAAACATATTTTTTCTTATCCTTTTGTTTAGTTTACAAAAAAAACACACCAAAAAAATATTTATTACCCTTTTGTTTATACGATTTTATACATGAAATTTTACTACTTTCTATATTCCCACAACAAAAGAGAGTTGGGATAGGAAAATTAAAGAAGATTTTGTCTTGCTTTGGAAAGAGAGTGTTAAGATTTCAAAAATTACTTTCCTTTCTTATTTCAAAATCCAGCTCTTTTTTTGCAATGAAATTATATTGTTTTCTATCTTTTCATAACAAAAGAGAGTTGGAATAGAAAAGGTTAGAGAAGATTGAAAATGGGATTTCCCAACCCTAGGACTCTTCTTAGCAGTAAGATTTATGAGGAATAAGTTTGGGCCGTTAGATTTATGTACATAGGATTCAAATATTGAGTTGTTTTATTATATAGATTTTCTCATTTTTTTTGAATGACATTTGAAGTACAAAAGTGTTCACATATTTACTTCCTCTTTAAAAAACAAATTCCAAAAATAGGAGCAGCCTCTAATTTCCTGTACCATTACGGAATTAGCCTCTAATTCCCTGTACCATAACGGAATTAGAATTTTGAGAGAAATACAACACTTAAAAAAATGAGTAGGAATTAGAGCCACGTTTGGGCTGAACATTGGGGGTTAGAGGAGGAAGTAAATATGTGAACATAGGCATCATTGTTCAGCCCAAACGTGCCTCTAATAACTACTATTTTTTTAAGTGTTGTATTTCTCTCAAAATTCTAATTCCCTTTGGGCGCAACCCAAGGTTCAGCCCATGGGCTATAAGTTCAAACGTTTTTTTGAACCACCAAGACCGCTATTTGATTGGTACACAGATAAGCGTAAAGCTACAGTACCCGATTGTCAAAATTCCGATCGGAATTTCGACCCCCGCCGGGCACATTCCGGCCATCGGATGGCCGATCCGAGCCGTCCAAAAATTCTAGAAAAAAAAAACCCGAGTGGGCCTTTGGGAGAATAAATGGCATCCAACGTGTGTAGGTGGCCGATCCAAGTACTCCATTTTTGGCCGATCCAAACACAAAAATGGATTGTTTGGATTGACCATCTACAGTTTATTCCTGCGTAGGCCCACTCGATTTTTTTTATAGAATTTTTGGACTACTCGGATCAGCCGTCCGGTGGTCGGAGTATACCCGGCGGAGCATCGGGATTCCAATCGAGATTTTGGGTCGATAAGGGTAGACTTTCCGCACTGATAAATCCATGTAAGGCCCACGGTTGAGCAATAACCTAAAAGTGCCAACCCTGCAATTGTATGTAGAGGTGGCGATTTGGACCAAACTTCATGGACTCGCCCAAATCATCTATTTATAATCAATCCAAACCCACCAATATCCAAATATAATTTCTAATTGGACAACGTAATAAATCCGTTAATGTATTGGTTTAGATGGATTGAAAATGAGTCAAAATTTTTAAAAATATACATCATTTATTGCAAAAATTCCATTTCCAACTAAGAAAAAGAAGTGTTGGGTAAAAAAAATTGGGAACGGTTCCCTTCTTCTCAATCCCCCTTTCAATTTTTCTAGGGTTAGGGTTTTTACTTCAACAATGGAAGCAATGACTGCAGAGAAGGGCTTGCTGGACAAAATCCGGCCACCGTGTCCAGAAGACGCTGGCCTCGAAGACTGCGCACTCCCACCTGAATCAATCAAGGAAGCGTTCCTCATGGCCGCCACCGCGATCAGCTCACGTGCTGCCTTGATTTTCAAAAAAGAAGAGGAGCATTGCATGGAAGATCCATGGGGGAGAAGATGGGGTACAATCGTGTGGGGTGAGTGAGGGTGTGGATCCTCCGCCTGGGGCTTGCGTGGCAGAGAAAGACAGCGGAGTGGGGGAAGTGATGAGGGATGAGGCGGTGGCAGGGCTAACGGAGGCAGAGGAGAATTGATTCTATGTTATATTTGAAAAGGGGAGAAAAGAAAGGAAAATAGGTCAGGTTGAATTTGGGTATAACTTGATCCATATTTGACCTGACCTATGTCAAACCACCTAATATTGATTCGTATTTAATCCACTCATATTCAATCCCCGACCCATTTCAATCCGCCCATTTGCTAAACTAAGAGTGACTATGTTTTCTCCTTCATAGGGAAACTTTTTATGTTGGTCTTTTTCTTCCACGTTACGAAATATTTTTTGAGTTATTGTCTAGGTAAGATTTATTTATTGCAAATATCATAAATTTTTACGATCACTACAAGAAATTAGAGATCTCCCAGCGCTTTTTTTACCAGCGCTTGCAAAAAACGCTACAATAGGAGGTCTATACCAGTGCTTTTTCTAGCCGCTGCCAGAATAGGGCTTTCCCAGCGTCCAAAGCAAAAGCGCTGGAATAGGCTGACCATTTCCCAGCACCCAAACAGAAGCGTTGGAATAGACCCCTCCCTTCCCAGTATCCCAGAAAAAGCGCTGGAATATACCTGATGAAAAAGCAACCTCACCCCAATCATGCGGTATCTAATAATATGACTACATGTTATAAATTTTTAATACCCTTCGATATAATTATTTAGCGAATCTGAATAAAAAAAACTACTTTAATAGTCGAGACCGTTGATTTTGTTGTACTTATTGATTAAATCATCATCATAAAAATTTGGCTTGATCGGGTTTAGAAAGCTCCTTAATTGGGACACAATTTATTTTTTGGATGATAGTTATCATCCGATCAAATGTGTAAAGATACCCGATCAACTTAATTCTTCGTATGAATGATGAATTCAAATATATGTAAAAGATAGACAATTCAGATAAAAAAATAAAGACTTTGGCAAGGGTCAGGTCTTGCAATCTAATTCTTTAATGCTTCGGGATGCATCAAATGTTGTCAGATCACGAGGTCGTCGATATCTGATGATCTCCATTTTTGGTGACAACAATGAAATCAGTGAGACGTGAAATCCTAATGGATCAGATTGACCACAGTAAAAATTGAGTTGGTAATTGCCTTTAAATTCTATACGTTCAATATAATTGTTAACAAATTAAATCTTGTGTTATACTTGAACGTACGGTAGTCATTCGACCGCGACACAATTACAATGATCCATACCGTTGCTTTTGTGTTTCCTTGTTGATTATAACATTTTCGTAAAAAATTGTCTCGATCGGGTTTAAAAAGCTTCTTTATCGAGACACAATTTCGTTAAGAAAATGAGTTTGTATGGCCGATCAAGTGTGTAGCGATACTCGATTAACTTCATTTTTTATACGAATGATGTGCCCCATGATATGTAAAAGATGGACGGTTCCGATCGAGAAAAAAAAGACTCAGGTGGGGCGGGTATGGCAATCCAATACTTTAATTCCTTGGGATGTATCAAATGTTGTCCGATCAAGCGGTCACCTGCATCCGATGATCTACAATTTTGGTGATAATGATGGAATTAATAAGACGTGAAATTCTAATGATTCAGATCGACCACTATTAAAATATAATTGGCTTATTAAGTTTGGAATTTGTTCGCATTGCTTGATACGAGGGCACTTAATTATTTTGGCCCTAATTCTCCAAAATAATTGAAATCCCTAAAATTTGTTCTCGGCGCGCTAAATCCCCAAATACTTTGAAAGCCCTAAAATGTGTACGCGTCTCTCTCAAAAGGGCGCTGAAGAGAAGTCCCAAATTAATCCTGCTTTTCACTCTCTCTCTCTCGCCTGCAGCTCCTTTCTCCGTCTCTCTCAACGGCCTCCATCCCCACCACTCCGTGCATCACAGTCCTCCAAGCCCTCCCTCGTCCGTCCCCAACGGTTAGTCATGCATCTCTCTCTCTCTCTCTCTCTCTCTCTCTCTCTCTCTCTCTCTCTCTCACACACACACACACACACACACACAAACACAAGCACGCACGCACCCCACCGGCCTCGGTCGCAAACCACGTCGTGTTTGGCCAGCAGTCTTGGAACCGAACACCCCTATTTTAGTTTTCTTGTTTATTCCTTGATTTTTTGCCTTGTTGACATTTTAGTATTGTTCGATCAACATTAATAGGCAGAACGTAATGCTTCAGGTGGATTTTCGGCTCTGCATGTATGAATCTAATTCTATCTTTGTTCCAAACGACCAGTTTTTTTGTTCTATGGGCAGATATTTGTTGTATTGGCGTGTGTATGTATATATAGATGACGGGATGTATATGCTGGTGGGTTTGGGGTTCTATAGCCAGAGGTTTGTTGGGTTTTTTGATTTTTGGGTTGTTATTTGATTTTTGTTGATATAAATGGGTATAGATTGCTATGAATAAATTGTTTCTTTTTCTTTTATTGGGTTGTTATTTTGTTGTTCTGTGTTTAGTTACTGAGAGACTAGTGAGACTGTAGCTTGTAGTGAATGCGAAAGGCAAAAGCGTGTAGCATAGTAGTTAGTTTAGTTGATTCTGAGGTTTAGGGAAGAAAGACTGTGAAATGGAATTGAGAATCTTGTTTTTCTGTGTTGTTTTTTATTGAGCTGGTTTTTTCAGCTCAAAATGGGTAGTGGTGATTTGGGTTTTAGCATATTTGATCTATGGTACAAATATGCAGTGAAAATCTGCCCCAAATGACACTGTATTTTTTTTTTGCGAAATTCAAGTCCACCCTTTGTTATGGTCTTTTGCCAAATCTCACCCTATCACACCAAGTGAAAATTAGATTTACTATATAGGTTAACAGCACCCCAAATATGCAGAGAGTATAAAGAGAAAGAAGCACGCAGCTTGGGCAGCCAATGTTGATATATCATTGTGGATGCTCTATGTTTTCTAGCTACTACTTGTATATATGCAGAAGATTCATTCATTTATCCCCAATTTTCGTGTAATTCAGACTATTGACTTCTATTTTTACAAGCTGGTAATTGAAGCATCTGTTGACAAAAACAAGGAAAGGAAAGGGTGCTTTTTCTTCATTTGCTGCATTTTGCTCAGTTTTCTACTAACTGATGTGTGCTTGACCATATTAGTTTGGCTACAACCCACCCAACCACATGGATCTTCGTAGACTACCCATTTACCCATAGCTTCACAGCCTCACCATTTGCCCGGAACTTCACGGCCTTCCAACCCACATAACTCTTCACACCCTATCCAGTCCCATGGCTCTTCGCAGCCTCACGGGATAGAGAACTTGGATGTACAAGAAGGTGAACGGTTTTGAGATACTTTTCACAAGGATTAATTTTATTCTAGCTAGTTTATTAATATGGTAAGGTGATTTAGTGATTCGAATGAAATGTTCCACATGTTTTTTACGTCGTTGAATGCCAATGATCATTAGATAAAAGCAGCCATCATGTTTAAATCTGAATGAAAGACCAGTTCTCATGATAATATATGTATATTAGAGTTTTCATTCTGATGGAATTGCATTTATTTCACATTTACCAGTGATATTGCATTTGAATTTCTTTGTTTGCTTTGGTAGTGGCGAGGCAAAAGTGGCCTGCTTTAATGGAGAACATTTGCAATCCCATCCAGTCCCAGGATATTTCACTTCCTACTTCTTCACGTGGCACTTCGCAAGTTGGCCAACCACTTCACAGATTGCCCAACCACAAAACCACTTCACAGGTTCAACTACCACATGGATCTAGACGGCTTACCCGATCGTGCTCCATCACGGAACTCCTCACAGCCTCAAGATGAAGATGTAGATGAAAATTGTGAGTTAGATGATGATCCGATTACAGAGTGTGAAGTTGGTATTTCAGGTACGTGTGATGTAAGTGGTTTAACTCCGTCCTGTTTAGTATGTGAATGTCTGATTGATTATTTCATGATGGTTGAATGGTTTTTCTTACTCTGCTGCAAATTAATTAGGTCAAGTTAGGTTTCTAACAATTCAGACTCATTTCCAATGTTCTAAGTATACACACTATATTAGTGTATTATACAATATATATAAGTTGTTTGTCGACAAAAAATAAAAAACTATACAACTGAATATTGAACTTTCTTATTATTGATTAGATGAATCAGGTGTGCATATTTTGGTCCCGGGATGATATTTATTCTCAAGTGATTCTACAAAAGAACAAGTGGCACTACAACAAATATGACTTTTAATAGCATAATACAATAGCATTCTTTTATGAATGCTATGAAAAGTTGCCAACTATAGCGTTTTATACTCACGGAAGAAAGAGGAAAGACTTCTATAGCATTCCGTAGACTTCTAAGCGTTCCGTAAACACGGAATAATTTTACAGCTTTTTCATTAAAATGCAATCCTCATATACAGCGTTCAACTCAATAGCGGCAATCACAGAGAGAGAGAAAGAGGCGATTTCAGAAGAACCACACGAACAATCCAAGAACGACGACGACGACGATGAACGGGCTGCCAAGGTATCTCTCTCTCTCTCTCTCTCTCTCTCTCTCTCTCTCTCGATCGATCGATCGATCGATTTCCAGGGATTAGGGCTTTTTGGATTTGTTTTTGTTTCGAACCAAAAAAAAGGGGGGGTTTTTAAACGCACATATCCCTCTGAAATTTTCACTTACCTTTGAAATTTTCAGTTGATAGAGTTCGAACAAACCCCAAATTTCTGAATCATTATCTGTGTGAACTGGTTCGGATGGATCGGCTGTTGTTCTAGGGTTCAGCATGTTATATTATTTTAGGTCACTACAACAAGTAAATGTCAGGCACCCAAAATCTCACACAAACCTCTCAAATTTTAATTGATGCTGTGCGAATTGGAGGTAGATTTCCCACTCCATGAGAACTGCCCAAAATCTCGCACAAACCTTTGAAAATTTCAATTGATGTCGTGTGAACTGGAGGTAGATTTCCCACTTTGTGAGAACTTGTCATGAGTGCTTATGGATCCATCATGATAGGGCCTTTTTTTTTTTTATCGTGATCGAGGTCTTCTTTCCAGCCAAAGGTTTGTTCGTTTTCCATTACTTTTGCTTATATCACTTTGTAGTCACCTATTGATTGCTCGACTAACTTCATAATTTGTTTTTAATCGTTCATATTTTCTTATAAATATATCGGGGCTGTTGTTTTATTATTTCAAACGATTGGCTTTTACGTACTTTTTCTCTTCATGAATCTTAGGCATGATTTTGTAGACTTTTGAAGCTTCCAAAAAAGGACTTCGCAAAGTGCTTGTAAGACATGAAAATTTTGAAATTTGAGAGCTAGCAGCTACTTGTTATTGGATGGATTCATGTGATTCAAGCACACTACAACATATAGGCCTTTTAATAGCATATTGAACCATGTGGCGAAAGAGAAAATCGCAACACACTTATATTTTGCCTACTTATGTCAATGATTACCTCATGTGAACCAGCATACTTTGGTCTTCAAAAATTATAATTATGGACTTTAGATAAATGACACCTCGCTTATTGTAATAAGAGGTTACTTTGGTCTCTCACACATTAGAAGTTGTGTATGAATCATACAGTGGTGTGCAAGACTTGTACATGAAAAAATGAATATGAACTCTTTCTTTTTGAACCCTGTGCATACTCTTTGCTAGAAGCTTTGCTTATCTGGTTTTGTAGTTTGACGTTAGTTACTGGCTAACACTGAATGCTCTAAGTCTTGGAGTTTGACGTTAAATGCTGAAAATGGGTTTGCTGGATATCGAGATGAACTACTAAAATGCATTGTTTTAGAGCATTCAATGTTAGTTACTGGCTACATATTTGTCGAATAATACCATTATCTAAACCACCATGGTCCATGTTGTCATTAACCAACAAAACCGCCCCAAAAAGGAAGATGAAATCCCAAAGCCTAATAGTGCAATTGTTTTTTACACTATATACTGTAATGTGTTCATTGTTGAGATTAGTCTTCTACTCTTCTTTGTGGGGCAGTGGGCCTCACCTCTTATCAAGTAAGTCTCTCAGCCGATATTAGGGACCAAGAAGATTTTTTGAGCCTCCCATTGAAATTACTCTCAGCCTTTGATGTACAAACAGTGTTCTTTCCCTTTCTTTCCCCTTTTTTGGTGTAAAGGTAGCAAAAACAACCTTTAAGTAATTGTGTCAGCCAAAGTCGAAAGAGTTCGAGATAGCAATGGTCATTAAGTAGAAACTAGGTTAGTTTTCATCCATGTATCTGCCCACAATAGTTTTTTTTAGAATGACATTTTGACTACCCATAATCTTGTTTGCTGCCTCTCTGATCTTATAGTACTTTTTTTTAGAGATACCAGCTCCATTTTTTGCTGCTGCAATAATAGCAAAACAGATGGGTGAAAAACTGTACTAGCCATCAATCATGCATTAACCAATTTACTTTCCACTCCACAAGTCCATATGGTTTATGCTAGAATGTACTTAGTTTATGTGAACACCATC
Source organism: Rhododendron ovatum (assembly GCA_019656835.1). NCBI lineage: Eukaryota > Viridiplantae > Streptophyta > Magnoliopsida > Ericales > Ericaceae > Rhododendron > Rhododendron ovatum. The sequence continues at coordinate 30,586,671 of CM033795.1, read as the reverse complement.
TGAGATCTTAGAAAAGGAGTGAACTTACCTTTTGCTGAAGATGGAGACGTTGGTTGGAATTTAATTGAAGTTTTTGTTCTATTGGCTAACTCCTTTTTTGTATCAAGACATGTATAGACATGTATAGCTAGGCATGCAACTTAGTTTTGAGAGATTTGAATCTGGATATGATCTCTTTGCAAATGTGTTAGCAACTGGAGGATAGCAAGTATGCAGACTACAATTGACGAGTTAAAGAAAAACCAAGTAAGTAGCTTATCATTTTCTTCACTGGTGTTATTTTGTACTACTTTGAGTAACGAACTTTTGTTTGTTTTCCTTTTTTGAACTTTCTAGGTTCAGAATCCTGCAACAACTGAAGGACACCAACTACACCTATTGTTTCTCTGTCGGTAAAAAGTTATTTACTTTAGCATTTTAGACTACGATTTCAAGAATGTATGTTCAAGTGTTGAATTCTCTAGTTTTTGAAAAGTTGCTATTGAAATGTCCTGAAACTTAAACAAAAGACATAGACTAAGTGACTGAAAAACCTAAGTGACTAGGGCTACATCACCCATTTGACCAAGTAAGTTCAGTTAAAAAATCAGGACGCTTCCTTTGTGACAACAACCGTCAAGTGGTGGAGGCAGATATCACAGTAGCAACAGATTTTGACAACTCCCCAATAGCAGCAATTGTAGTATCAGATTTAGACTGTACCCCAAACAGATTTATAGTAGTATCAGATTTGGACCATACTCCTTAAGAGTTTTGCACCAGCATCACAAAAGTAGATTAATTTAATTGAGAAGGCAACCAACATCAGTCATACCCCTGTATATCACACCCTCATAGACATGTCAGATCCCCCAAAATACTATCCCCTAGTACTCAATCCCACAAGCATAGAGAACCAACTAAACATTGAAGGACGAAAGCTATAAGGTTATCTAGAGTGCTTTTAATGAACCAACTAAACATTTTGACCCGTTAGGCCAGAGATACCAGTTAACCATTTCTCCCATTAATCAAGAAACCAGACTTTCCAATCTGTGGGCTTTGTCTTGAGAGTCCATAAGAATCCATGAGACATGTCCCATAAGAGACATGTAGTTAGCCATAGCATTACCGAGGTATTGATTTCTCTTATCCCTTATCTGTTGTTTCTCGTAGAATCCTTAAGTCGGCCATTCTGTTGATTGATTGGTGCTTCCTCCATGGTAAATCTATTGATAAGTGAGCGGTTGCTTGAGTAAGTTTTCCATAAGCTGTTGTTGAAGTCTGATCTTTCATGGATATCAGTCCCTAGAAATTTAATAAGAGCACACAACACACACCAGAATAGGAAACCACGCACGCACCCAACAGCACACACACCACACCTTTAATGGACACGTCACAACACCTTTAATGGACACGACACACCTTTAGTGGACACAACTCACACCAGCACATACCTTTAGGACACCACACACCCAACACACGCACACAAAGGAGAAGGAAGCCTCCCAAATGGAATGCAAACGTTTTACATTCCAGTTAGGATGCTCCCCAGGCTATGAATGAAGTCGTTGACAAAGTAATCGTTGTTGCCCCATTTTAATTTCACCCACCATGCAATCCTGTATTTTACCAGATTCGTTAAATCCTCCCAATTGATTTCCTTTTGCTGAAAGATAGCTTCATTCCTCATCTTCCAAATGGGGCAACAACGTATGCTACAATCTATAAACTTCTTATGTCATTTTGATATAACTTAGTTGGAAATAACTTTTTGGGTCTTATTGTCATTTAGTGTTTGAATGAAAAGAATGGCAGTCAAGTCTCTGAAAATTTTGAGCAGTCTGCATCTATGTGGGCTGTAGCATGGACACGGATACGAATTACAGACACGGATACGGGACACAACAATTCTAAAAAAATAAGAATACGGACACGGCGGAGGACACGCCACGTGTTCCCGGCGTGTCCCTAGTCGTGTCCCCTATCAAAAATATAAGACTTATTGGACACACCACATGGCATGTCCAATACGTATTTGGGCGTGTCCCCGCCGTGTCCCCATGTCCAATACGTGTCCTACTTTTCTTCTACTCCTATCCCAGTGAAGATGGGCTTCTAGCTAGTCATATCTTGCTATTGCCTAAGACTATTATTTGGCCTTGGGCCATGCGGTTGTTCTGGTTCAATTTTAGTTATGTTGCTTTATGGGATTATGATGCTAATGATGGTGCATTCAGATTTTTAGTGTCATGCATACTGATGCTTTTGTCCTAGAGCCGTAGTTGTGAGCAATTTACTCTGTATTATGCTTTATTGGTGGAATTCGATATAAACTGCTACATCTAATATCATGGGAGTTAATTAAAAGACAAACTTGCTTCTTATTCTTTGTCATTTACATTGCAAGAAATAGGACAGTCTTGCTAAAAGCGTGATTTCAACCCATCATTTTGAAAGCTCTATCGGGAAGATGTTAAGTATGGCATCTTCAACTTTTGATTAGTTTTCTATTCCATGTAGTTTACGCAATATGTGTACTTGTTGGATTGTGATATTTTGGCAGAGTTATGAACATTTGATCTACTTTTAAATGTTGACATGTTATGGAACATACCTTCTACTTGTGGTATTTCCTATGGATTATTTGTTTTTTCCAATGAAGAATGAATTGTTTTGCTTTTCGATATTTTTGAGTTCTTAGGAAAAGTTAGTGATCAGATATGTAGCAAAAGTGGCAAATATCTATTCTATTAGGGCTGCTTGAATGTGTAGTAATTATTATTATTTTTTTTTAAATGAACCTATACCAACGTTTTTTAGCGTTGGTAAAAGTTTATGAAAAAATAAATAAATTAGACCTACACCAACGTTTTTGGCGTTGGTAAAAGTGTCTATACCAATGGCCAAAAGCGATGGGAAACAAAGCGTTGGCACAAGTAAAGATATACCAGCGCTTGTTGCAAGCGTTGGCACAAGAAAAGATATACCAGTGCTTGCAAAAAGCGTTGGTATAGGGCTATCCCGATGGTCGACCACCAGTGCTTTATCCAAGCGTTGGTATAGGGTACACAGGTCTATAGCAACGTTTTGCGACACCTCTGCCAACGCTTTTGGCCGCTGGCAAATCCCAAATTTCTTGTAGTGGATATACCCGAATATATTTTACTCTTCTATCGTTTGAATGAAAAAAGCATTTAAAGCAAGAAAAGAAATCTATTTGAACGTACCATTCGAATTGGGATTCAACTCGATGATATAGCTACAGGGATGGACCTACGTGGAGGCATGTGTCATAACTCAAACGCGTGCTCCCACTTGAAATTAAAACATTTTTTCAAATATTTTTTTATAAATTAGCATAATTATGAAAGTGTGCTAATATATAAACATACACACTTGCATATATGTCGAATATATAATTAGTTGGGAAATGATTTTGTCACACCATTTTTTGATAATGTCACACCCTGAAAGTGTATTTTTGCACCAAAAAATACACTTGTAAAATGTGGCATTATCAAAAAATGGTGTGGCAAAATCACTACACAATTAGTTTTATGCTTGAATTTCATCATAAGGTACATTTATATTTGTTGTTTTATGAGTAGTTTGTCTATTTGAAACTATTCTTTCTTGATTCTCTTTATTCTTAACCATCTGGGAGAAATATTTTACAATAAAGTTATCAACAAAACTAGTTCGATCATTCTAAAACTTGTCGATTTTCATTTAAAACATACTTGAAAAATTTTGTGCTAGTTTTTATCTAATTTAACTTAAAGTACGCGTTATAAACTTTTGTAGTTAGTAATGCATACATTAATTTTGTACGATCTTACAGTTGACTAAAAAAATGAATTTTCGTCAATTATGATTAACAAGGTGCCCCCACTAGGCTATATTATTTTTTTGATCGGCAAAATGACATTTTATTAGGGAAAGGAATTCCAACTAAAAGGTAGAAGCAAACAGCGTAGGGACAAAACCCATTATAACACCAGAGGGCCTAAAATACCCAGATAATGACAAATGAAGCACAACCCACCCAAAAGGCCTAAAAAATCCAAATAATACAATGAAGCCCAGCCCCAAAAAAGCCCAAAACCTAACCCTAAAAACAGAAAATCGATGCCGCCCACCACTTCTAACAGAAACATCCACCACCACCGGAACCACACCCCGACAGCTTCTAATTTGCCACCACTGGCCACCCACGAAAGTGGACCCTGGAACCCAGACATCAACAGATCTGTTGTGGACGCTCACCTTGCCGTTAGGCGAATACCGGATCGTTCAACAACGACCACAGCGATAGCCAATGCTAACTGCTCCATCAAGACCCGATATCCTTGGATCCGTGGCAGACTACAACTTGTACTCTTGGCAAAATACTATTATTTGGGGCGGGACCCGTTCGCCAACCGATCTTTTGAGTTGATAATGCAAGGTCGTATATCATCATAGATGTGGTCCTATATTTCTCCTAATTAGGTAATTCACCATTTGCTTTCTCGTTGATATTACTATATATAATGTTACACGCGGTTGGTGCACCACTTTTAAATACCCAATGGTCCATTAATATAACTAGTTGCTTTCAATTTTCGGTACTCTCATTGATTCTGTTTAGCACCGTCACCATTCCTTTACGTACCACTATTTTTTTTTTTTGATACTCTTTACGTACCAAATTTATTTATACTGTACACAGTAATGTACTTCACCAAGGTTAGCTTAATACTAACAAGGTTCCCACAGATAAAATAGAATTATTATGTGTGAACCGTTGTCCCTCATTCTCCTTTAATTTGCACGATAAATGTTGGGTTTCACCCACGTGTGATAATTTATCGAGGAGGTGCTTAATAATTATTCGCGTGTAGTTATATTATATTCGATTTTTGTTAGAGAATCAAATCCTATAGCAAGTTGGAAGAGTTCCATACTTGGCGGTATTACTATGGAAGAGTTTCCTTCTTGGTGTATTTCCTAGTCCGAGTAGGAAAAGGAATTATAAGGCAGTAGGAAGCCTTGGAGGTCAAGGCTTGATACTCTATAAATACCAAGGCGTATTTGAGATTTATGTGTGACATAATGTGAGAGAGAGGGTGAGGCGAGCGTGGAGGGCCGAGTTGTGGCCTCCCGGAGAGGAACCGGCGTGTGGTTCCCGGAGAGTTTTTTCATCTTTATTGTATATTATGTGAATATATAATCAAAGGGAGTTTTTCTCTGAAATCACTGTGTAGTTTGTGTGCATGGTGTCCCTCACGGTCCTAACAATTGGTATCAAAGCGGGGTTGAAGAAGAGGGTCACCAGAAAAACCACGGGTTCGATTTCTAAAAAAAAAATGTGCTCACGAACCTCATTTTTGTCACCCGAGGAGGTTGCACAGGCAATTGGAAGTGGCGGAAAAGACGATTAACGGAGCAGACTTGCAGGGATCGGAGGTTGATCAGTGCAAATATGCGCGAAACTAGTGAGCAAGGATACACTCGGGTTGGTAGTGACACAGGCACTTACTAGAGCGAAGGTTTGCGGAGATGATTAATAGTGATCAGAGGTAGTCTGGTTCAACCGGGTTTGAAGACCTATCATCAGGAGTTGCAGTTGTGATTTGGGCTGCCTGAGGATGATGACGGGCAACCGATACATGCTTGTGGAGAGTACAAACAGATAGAGCTGATGTTTGGTACTAAACAAGCAGTATGAGTTTTTGTGATAGTGAACAGATGAAGCAACAGTTGCGGAGACACACAGGAAGGGCACTGGAGTACGAGGAGTCATGACCTGAGATGTACAGGAGTGTTGGTTACCGAATCAGATTGTGTGTGGAATAGTCTGCAGACGGCGGGCAACTGGTTGTTGAGAGATGTTCACGGAAGCTCCAGACAGAGGGATTGAGATGGAAACCAGACAATGCATCGCTGGGATCTCTTCCTTTGTGGATTTTGTGATTGGATTCTCTCTATGGTATGTGGCCGCATAAGAAGGAGAGATGAAATCACGGATTGCATCATGGTAAGGATGCGAGCACTCCGGTGCACCTTGGTGAGGGGGTGCAAAATCATCCCACATGGGCGAGGGGGTGATTGTTGGGTTTCACCCACGTGTGATAATTTGTCGAGGAGGTGCTTAGTAATTATTCGCGTGTAGTTATATTATATTCGGTTTTGGTTAGAGAATCAAATCCTATAGCAAGTTGGAAGAGTTCCATACTTGGCGGTATTACTATGGAAGAGTTTCCTTCTTGGTGTATTTCCTAGTCCGAGTAGGAAAAGGAATTATAAGGCAGTAGGAAGCCTTGGAGGTCAAGGCTTGATACTCTATAAATACCGAGGCGTATTTGAGATTTATGTGTGACATAATGTGAGAGAGAGGGTGAGGCGAGCGTGGGGGGCCGAGTTGTGGCCTCCCGGAGAGGAACCGGCGTGTGGTTCCCGGAGAGTTTTTTCATCTTTATTGTATATTATGTGAATATATAATCAAAGGGAGTTTTTCTCTGAAATCACTGTGTGGTTTGTGTGCATGGTGTCCCTCACGGTCCTAACAATAAATTGGTGTCGCCCCAAGACTTACCACTGTGTAGGGACTAAACTCGACTCAATGTATGATGAAAAAAAAAATCTAGAGCATTACGTGACGATACGTAAGAAAGAAAAAAAATTCCTTCCACAGGGACCGTGGAGCCCTTTTTTCTTTTTTTGGCTGAAAGCGTTTCACAGATGGCTAAGGCTATTATGATACTAATCTAATTCCCTCTTTTATAATTGTAGCCTTTGTTCTCTAGGACAGTTAAGCTCTTTCTTAATTTGTTGTGAAAGCTCTTTTGCCTTCCCTCGATGTATTCTTATCGAATTCTTTATATATTTTTCTTTTGTGGACAAAAAAAAAAAAAACCCTTCATTCTCTTGGGCGAAAACCATAACGCACTTCAATATTTTCCATTCAGTTGTCTATATCTACAAGTTTTAGAATATCGGTTAGTATATCCGCGCAAAAAATCACTTATAACTTGTTCATCTTGTAGTACCCGTAGTAGTATATAAGCGCAAAAAAATCACCTTGATCAAGGATTTATAGGTATATCAAAAATTAAATTTTTGTTTATAAAGTAGACAATCTTGGAGAGTTGGAATTTAAAACTATTGACAGAACTAGATCGTCCATGTTATAAATCAAAATTCAATTTTTTATGTACCTATAGATATTCAATTAAGCTGATTTTTGTGTGGATATAATCCTCTGCAGACTCTAAATTAAAGATGAACAGTATAGACTACTATAAAAAAATGCACGGTGCCCCAATGGAGGTGGCGTAAAAATCCACCATTTCCACCGCCGGTGTAAAAGAATTTAAACTCTATAAAGTGAATTTTGTTTTATGAAATTGACGATCTTGGACAGTTCAGCTCTAAAAATTTTCACAGTATAACGTCGTCCATTTTATAAATTAAAATTCAATTTTTTATATACCAATCAATATCCGATCAAGATGATTTTTCACGTGGTTTATTGCTCTGGGCCCGACAAAATGAACAAGTTAGATTACTACTACAACAAACCTACAGTGGGGTTCATGATGGCGGTGGCATAAAATCCATGGTATATTCCACCGCCACCGGCATAAAGAATTTATACTCTTTTTTAGTTTTTTTGTCCTTCTGATTCATCCCTAACACAGTCTCTTCAAAAATTCCGGGTCCGAACATGGTCATGATTGTAGGGTTGATGAGATAGTAATTCGAATATCAACGAACTTTGGTTGGCACAGGTCACGGATGTGCAGTGGTCCTGGATCAGATTTGATCCATTTTAACCGGTACTACTGGAAGTGAAGCAAGCAATCCCCACCACATGCACCATTAATAGTACTGGAGTACTCTTGGAAGAAAGAGACATAAAGTTGTGGAGTATAACGCATGCAAGTGAAGTACGTACAGTTGTTTGGAACTTGGAAGGAGCTGTGTCTATCAACTGAATCGATCACGTTCGTAATTTCTAAACTTGAAGTGACAATAGCATATGCTATGAACGGTTTGGATCATCATTATATATAGCCTGTGACGAAGGGACATGGAGGGATGACATATGAAGGGGAGCGTGTCCCACCCCTTGTGATAATACCGCTCAACTGAATGGATGGATGGAAGGATGACTTTGATTGCCTCTCTCAAAATAATATCGTCCCTCCCTATGTTCCAACGTCGATTTTTTCATTTATTTATCCTTTGTCGAGTTTTAATAAAATCTTGTTGACTGCCAAAAAAAAACCACAGTGATGTGCACATTTGTTGTGCAAGTAGTCGGGTTGTATCAACATCTATCTTTTTTTTCTTATCCGCTACCAACATATATCTAGATTGTGAGTATGGACTACTCTGCAGTTACTCCCAAAGGATTGCTCCAAATTTGAAGGCTAACTTCAAATTAGTATTTGGTGTTTGAGGGATATTATGAAGCATCGATCCCTTCTAAAAAGCACATATTTCATGAAGATCGCTCAAATTTTATGACGTTTAATGTTTGAGGGTTTGCAGGAGATGCTCTAAAGTGTTTACTCCAAAAGGACTTGTGTTGCTTAGGTGTGTACGGTTTAGCTCATGGCCATATTCATCAGGTTCTGTTGTTTTCGTTCTGTTTGTTTTTCATGTTTTGCTATTTGTTACAGTAATTCCCAGGCTATAGATGAATGTTCCTGTTTATATTTTGCAGCATAAAACTAATCCTAATCAAGTTATTAATGATTGAACGAAACCGAGAAATAACCCCTTGCATGCAAAACTGTTGGAGTTCTTATTTACGATCAAATAGTTCCATGGAATTTTTTTTGATCGGCAAAAGAAACAATTAAAACAAGGCTCGAAGGGATACATCGAGGAGCTTAATCGAAGTAAGCATAGAAAACTTACATGATCAAGCAGAAAACAGAAAAAACGAAAGAAAAGGGAAACCACCAAACAGCGACCTCCAACAAAACATTGGAAGATCAGACCTCAACTATACTCAAATCCGGACTTACAATTTTAGAAGCCTAATTCCATCCAAAAAAACCTTAAATTCCTCAACCGTATACAGCTTGATGTCGAACTTAGCTTTTACCCACATAGCAACTCTAGTTTTTACCTTGTCAACCACGGTCCCAACAGATACTGAAGCGTTGTTAAAGACGACCTCGTTACGAACTAACCACAGAGACCACAATGTTGCAAAAAAAGACGCTTCCCACAGACTTTTCTCGAGGTTCCTGAATCTATTATCCATCCACCACTTGAGATGATCTTCCAGAGATTCGGAGCACACCCATTGAACATGCCACCATTCCAAAATCCGCGACCAAACCACCCACGAAAAATTACAGTGTAGAAACAAGTGGTGCGGAGTTTCCAAAAACAGAGAACAAAGAGGGCACAAGGTAGATTGGCCCTCAAAAATCAAGTTTCTGTCCCACAATACCGATCTCGTCGCCACCTTGGATTGAACAGCCATCCAAGCAAATATTTCTACCTTCGGGGGGCTAATGTTCTTCCACAAGCCTTCTCTCCCCAAACTTTCGGATTGCCCACTATTTTCCCACTGATTGTACACTGATTTTACCGAGAACCGATTATCAGAGGACCATTTCCAATTCAAGGCATCGCGACTGGACGAATCCAAAAAAATTGGTTGTAGCCTCTGCTTTAGTTCCTCCATTTGATTAGATTCCCAGTCTCGAAGCGTTCGGCTAAAGGACAGGTTCCATTTGTCGACTCCCGTTCCACTCCAGAATGCATTGACAACCGCCTCTTTTTGAATAGAGATCCGGTATAGACGAGGATAGTCCTCTCTAAGAGTCGAGTCCCCCAACCATACCTGGTTCCAAAAGGAGATCTCCAAACCGGACCGAACTTGGATTCTAAAACCCTCCTGGACTATGTTTCCTATGCATGAGGAAACTTCCCCAATGGCACAAATATCTTTCCATAGGTTCGAGGCCTTACCCGATGAAGGCATACGAGGAAGCCAACAGTTTTGTTCTAAACTGTATTTTCCTTTGATTACTTTCACCCACAACGATTCTGGCTCTTTGTTGAACCTCCACCACCATTTGGCCAAGAGGGAAAGATTTTGGATCATCAAATTCTTCACACCTAAACCCCCATTCTCCTTCTTTTTGCAGATCATCTCCCATTTGATTAGGTGGAGTTTTCTCTTGTCAATCGTGTCCCCCCAAAAAAATTTCCTTTGAATTCGCGCCAATCCCTTCGCTACTGACGCTGGCATTTTGAAAATAGACATGAAGTAGATCGGCTGGTTGGCAAGGGAGGAATTAATCAAGGTAAGTTTGCCTCCGGTGGAGTTGAATCTTCCGCGCCACATACTTAACCGCCTCTCCATCTTTTCGATCACCGGTTCCCACGTTTTGAGCCTCTTGGGGTTGGCACCCAGAGGCAAACCCAAATATTTAATAGGTAGATGATCAACTTTACACCCCAAAACTTGCGCTAAAGAAATCACATCCTGTTGTGGAATTTTAACGCCACATAAGGAGCTCTTGGAGAAATTGATTTTGAGACCAGACATGAGCTGAAAGCACCTGAGGATTCTTTTGATATTCGACATCTCCACCAAGTCATTGTTGCAAAATAAAACTGTATCATCTGCGAATTGAAGATGTGTGACCATCACCCCATTGACCCCTATTCTTGCTCCCTTTATAATGTTCCGTTCCTTAGCTCTCTCCAATAAAATGTTCAACCCTTCAACCACAATATTAAAGAGAAAGGGGGACAATGGATCTCCTTGTCTAAGACCTCTCTCAATCTTAAGTTCCTTGGATGGAGAACCGTTGATCAAAATTGACATGGAGACCGTCGAAATACACCCCTTAATCCAGCTGCACCATTTCTCTCCGAAGCCCATTTTTGCTAGAAGGTCTAACAAAAAACCCCAGTTGACACAATCGTAGGCCCTTTCAAAGTCAATTTTCAGAATTAACCCCCCTTGCGGGCTATTTTTCCAGCTATGGATAGCCTCATTAGCAATAAGAACACCATCCAAGATTTGTTTACCTCCAACAAATGCAGCTTGAGCTTCTCCAATTACTAATGTTAAAAGGGTTTTGATTCTATTAGCAAGAACTTTGGATAACACCTTATACACCCAACCCACCATGCTGATGGGACGATAGTCTTTAAAGGATATAGGACAATCAATCTTAGGAATCAAAGCAATGAAGGTCGAATTTATACCTGTTGTGAGTTTGCCATTAGCATAGAAGTTGGAGAAGAATTGGAATATCAGCTCCTTCATAAACCGCCAACCTTGCTTCACAAAGGAGAAGTTAAAACCATCCGGACCCGGGGCTTTGAGGTTGCTACAGTCCTTTTGAGCAGTAAGAATCTCCCCTTCTTCAAACATCCTACTGAGATGGGCAGAAATTTCAGGGGTTAATTTCCGATGAAAGACCCCACCCAGCCTTGGTCTAGAATTGTTTTCCTCTTTGAAGTTCTTGCTAAAATACTCAACCGCTGCGTTCTTTATCTCCGTTGGATCTTCTACCAGCCTCCCATTTACCTTGATCGAACCCACCATATTTCTCCTAAATCTGTTGTTAGCAATGGCTTGAAAGTATCTCGTATTCTTATCCCCTAATTTCAGCCAGTTTAGACGAGATTTTTGTCTCCATAACGATTCAACTAAACGAGTAAGTCTCCAAAAATTCGACTTAGTCTTGCATTTCAAAGCTTTTTCCTCCGCATTGAGCTGTCTCTCCTCTGCTAACAAATCCAGACGGTGTAATTCGACCTCTGATTCTTGCAAAGTTGAGTTTATATCACCGAACTCCTCTTTATTCCACACCTTGAGCTTATCTTTAATTGCCCTTAATTTTTGAAGGATTTGGAACCCAGCCCATCCACTGACCAGAGTGTTCTCCCAAGTTTCCTGAGCAATCGCCATACATCTCGGATTAGACAACCAAATGTCCATAAATCTAAACGGGCGAGGACCCCAATCTCTGCCATCGTCAAGGAGGACAATGGGACAATGGTCAGATATTGGCCTGTGAATCCCCCATTGAAGCACTCTGAATTTTGAAAGCCACTGTTGAGAAATTAAGAATCTGTCCAAGCGACTATGGATCGCGTGATCTTGGTAGTTAGTCCAAGTGAATTTCCGACCCATCATTGGGAGATCCAGAAGTTCCATCCGATTGGCAAAATCAAGAAAATCCTTCATACCCCTCTCCATCCTTTGGCACCCAACCCTTTCACTAATTGCTCTGATTTCGTTAAAGTCACCTCCAATGCACCACGGGACTGTCGAATTAGCCTTCAGCACTAACAATTCCTCCCAAACTTCCCTCCTAAAAGCCACATCATTTGGAGCATAAATATTGACCATGGTACACGGAAAATCAACATTAATCACTCCCTGCAAAAGAATAAACGATCTGTGGCGAACAATAGTATCAGCTCTGAAAAAAGCTTTTCTCCAAATCACCACTAGTCCCCCAGATGCCCCTGAAGAACTAGAAAAGGCAAAGTTAAAGTCCCCACTTCCCCACAGTCTCTGAACAGTAACATAATCAAAATTTTCCAATTTTGTTTCTTGAACAAAAACCACATCAGGTTTCCTTTTCTTGATCAATTTATACAAAAATCTTTTCTTAATAGGACTCCCCAACCCCCTAATATTCCAAGAAATAATCTGCATAAACAAAACAGAAATCCCAACAACAAGCACCTCAAAAGAAAAGGAACAAAAAACGTTTATCCTCCATTTACTCTCTCCCGGGTCTGAGAGAGTTCCTGAGCTTCGAGTTCAATCATCTTACGTAAAATCAGATCATCGTTTGGACGAAAATTAATGCCTAACTCACCTCCAACAGCCATAGTTGCAAGAACTTCGCGAACAACTTCTGGATTGGTCGAAATAGACTCCTCCAGAGAAGGTGTAGGGCGGATGGCCTCCATTTCTGGATTAGACTCAAGAGCTTCACTGATGCTATCTAGAGTTGAGAGCTGCCTCCGACGTCTTCTTCGACAGCTAGCATCGTGGAGATCAACCACCAAATTGAGACTAGGAAGTTGGGAGTTGAGTATGATTGGATGTGTGATAACATTTACTATACCTAGAATATGCAACGAACCCGATTATTGCGATTGTTATGTACAGAGATATCTTTTTTTTAGCTTCTAGGACCCATTTCTTAGTTCAAGATCCATCTTATTATCTAGAATCAAATAAATTAGTAGCTTTGTTCCGTCCAAAATGGGAATGGACTAGGGTTGCGAACTTAAATATATATAATCTATAATTTGATGATCATATCTCCCATGATTATTAGTTCATTTCATACCGGACCAAACCGGCAAACCCCATTTGCTGATCTGGTTCAAAAAACATTACCATACCCGTGGGAAAAAAATGTATCATGATTTTCATAAAGACTGCGAGGGTGTTCCACTTTATTTTTTAAAGTTCTTTTTTGAAAAAGAAGGTTTTTCAAGCTCAAAAATCATGTGTTTACGCAAATAATTTTTCTATCAATATAGATCTTGTTTGATAGATCTCATCAAGATCTTTTAAACGGCGTAAAAAAAATTAAAAAATTATTTTACTTTCATTATATTTGAGCTTGAAAAACCTTCATTTTCTAAAAGCTCTTTTTACTGCGCATCCGGGACACCCCCTGCACCTATCTAAACAGTAAAAGCGCTAAAGGACGTATTCAACTTTCGCAAAACCACTTGCTACAAAACTCTAGTATTTTTTATATAATGAAACAAAACTTTCCAAAGTATATATTAATTGAGGTGCTCATAAATTGATCCAAACAAATGAATTCTAAAAAAATAAAGAAATAAAAATCCGATAGTTAAATGAATCCTAATGGTTCCCCATGCAATTTAAGAAATCAGAGCATTAATTTCAGACTCCCCATGCCTCAACGTTTGCCACAGCAAATATCGATGTGCAGGAGATAGGAGAAAGGGCAGCACACGGCACTCCTTAATTACCTTATGAGTATCCAATTTTATTTTATTTTATTTTTGAATGGTGACAAAACGGGACTGCTGCATATATGCCCATTTTACATCACGTCCAAGTTTTAGTCACATAATTTTTTTAAATGTCTTGCGCTCCCATTTTCAATTATCGCATTGTGCTCTCAATCATCTCTCTCAGAATTTAGTTCTTTGAAACATGGTTTAACGACGTTTTTACACTCATGCTCGCACTCACATAAGTAAATTAGGTGAGTTAGGTCAAACTGCCTTCAAAATTGTACTATTTGTTAGTCTTGATTGACTCAGGACAAGCATGTTCTCCCCATATGTACCCATATAGTCTGTAGATTTATGCATGGTGGGTGCAAAGCGCTCTGTATATATCTGGACTCCTGTATCCTCCGAGTAACTAAACAACGTTGGAACTGTATGCCTTAAATTTTTTTTTTTTTTTTTACACTCTATCCGAAGCACAGCTTTCATTCGATAAAGTGAATAAACGTCATTCGGCACTTACAATGTTTCCATCCGAAAACAGAGATAAGGAGCTACTACCAAGCCCGATACACTAATGATATACAATAAATACATGAAGACGAGCTTATTTCTAAATTATAAACGCGAGTCTCAAATTCTTAGCACAACCGACAATAAAATTCGGCAATAGTGAAGTTAGAAATCTAGACACTAAGCCCCCTCAGGGTAGCGCAGACAACCAAATCAAAGCTAACAACAAAATGCCCATGGAAACCTCCTCCATAGATCTGTTACCTAAAGCCAAACGCCAGCCTGTCCATGGCATAGAGTGAAACCCTCGCTGCCACGGACTACGGATATATACCTATTCGAGGCAAACCCTTGTTGTCACGGCAGGTTCCGGACACGCCTGGCAAAACCGATGGCCACGGCGGGCACAATACGAAATCCAGGGTCAAATATATGAAACAAACAAACTAAAAAATTATTATCTATATACCACCATAACCCACCAGATCCGATAAAACCAAACCGGGAAAACTATCCGACTTGGGTTTCCAGCCGGAGACAGACCAAAACTAAGGAAAACAAGACGGAAAATTTGTAACGACCCCAAACAAAAACAAAAAACTAAGGTGTCATTCGATATTCTGGCCTTAGAAAATCTTGGGCCAGTATGATTAATAGTAGC
This sequence comes from Rhododendron ovatum, assembly GCA_019656835.1. Classification (NCBI taxonomy): domain Eukaryota; kingdom Viridiplantae; phylum Streptophyta; class Magnoliopsida; order Ericales; family Ericaceae; genus Rhododendron; species Rhododendron ovatum. Next base: position 30,571,526 of record CM033795.1, on the reverse strand, counting down.
TAGCTAGATGATGGGAGAGGCTAGACAAGTTGACACATGAATGCAAAATGATTAAGGGAAAATGACTGTCAATAACGTGTTTTGATAATTAATATCCGCCAAGAACATGCTGAAAATATTTGTTAATGAACATTAATAATACCCACCAAAAATATGTTAAGAACATTAACAAATATTCTCAGCATGTTCTTGACGGGTATTAATTATCAAAACACGTCATTGGCCGCGATTTTTCTCAATGATTAACTTGAAGTATTACTAGAAGAAGAATGGAAAGGGATGGGATGGGATGGAAATTGGGTGGTGGCTTCTGCTTATTCACTCCCATAATAAAAGAGAATAATAAAAGTGGTTTCATTAAAACCTCATCACATGCCTTGTTGGGCCCTGCGGTCCAATATCCATGTGTCTGTCACTGTGGGTTTATACGTGAACGCAACTTGCCTCCACGACAATTTTAAAAAATATTGTGATTATAAATAAAGTTAAAAATTATCGTCAAATTATATAGGCCAGCCACCAGTAAATTTTTTTCGTTACTCTTTTTATGTAGAAAGTCATAAGTTCTCTAAGTTCTATTTTAATAAATATTAAAAAAGGCCACAAAAAATAGTTCAAGACCATATTTGATGGGCCACTGTCAACATGAGGTCTAAAATGAGAATAAATAAAATTCAAACTTTGTCTTTTATGCAAACTTTGCTGGTATTTATAAGATGGTAGATTAACAGAAAAGAAAAGAAACATAATACCAAACCAAAGAAAGGAAAGCATTGTTCCAAGCGACGTCCACAGGCTCTGATAAGTATAGATGACAAGCATCGTTTGTTAAGTACTCCTTTTTAGTTTTATTTTGAGTTTTATCTAAAGTCGATTAATATTCATATCACAATTTATTTTTTCTTTTTTTTTAATACGAAAGTTTACCACCACGCGTAAGCGTGTGAAACGGTTATGGAAAATATTGTAGAAATTAGTCTGAGGTACTCGCAAGCTAATCCGGAACACCTTATATTATCAAAAAAAAATAAAAGGTCACCACCACAAAGGTAAAATACTGGTTCTGTCCATACAGACAACTTGATCAGGTTGTCAAGTCCTGATATTTAAGGGGTTTTTTTTTATTATCAGGTGCTATCAACCCGTTAGTTTACATGAAATTTCGTCTCGACTTTAACTCGGCCACGTGTTAATGGATGAAAGGATTGGTTCGGCATGAATTAATCAAGCAATAATGCATAAACTGACTCATAAACCCTAGCTATGTTATTAAAACAAACAAAATTGGGCCGGCCTCAGCCTCACATACGATGCTAGCTGTAGGGCTAGCCGCTTTTTTATTGTTTTATTTTTGCAATTATGCTTGTTATTGACCAAAAACACATGCGACAGAGTTTGTTAAACATCAGAGTTTTAGGATCCATTGGTTGCCCGGTTGATTGGTGCCTAAAACATCATTGTAAGGGTCATATTCAGTGGACTAATGATTGATTGAGACCAATTCCTAATAACAACTTTATTAATGGCGGGCTCCAATGCTTTCCAAGTGGAGTATATGTTTTTATTTAGTATAATTAATGTAATTTAGCGTTACCAAAGATTGGTCTGAATTGGTGATTAACAATTTCCTGTGGTTTAATTATATAGGAGTCTATTTTGCGCTCCAACCGTAAACCTCAACCCTACCCTAGCTATCAGTAAAATATTTATCTTATGAATTAACTTCACCCAATAAAACATTTGCTTTATTATGGAGTGGAGTCAGGTCACGTGTGAGGAAATAAAATTATTTTTAGAAAAATTAGCCATAAATATGATGAAATAATTTTCATTTAGGAGAATGATGCCATCAAAATAGTTTTTAATGGAGGTTCTTCAACTTTTTGAGTTATTGAACCATAAGAACAAAATGTATTTTCACGGAAAAACTAACCTAGGGTAAGGTAGGGACGTAGGGTACTCTAGGGTAAGGTACCCTAGGGTTTAAGCATTTTTATAGGATTTTATTGTGCACTTTTTATTATAGAGTTTTAGTAGTTTAAGTATTTTCATAGGGTACCCTAAGATTTTAAGCACTTTTATAGAGTACCTTAAGGTTTAGATACTTTCATTGAATACCCTAGAATTTTAGGCACTTTCACTAACTTTCAATTATATATTAGTGAACTTTCACTAGTTTTGCAAAAAGTATATTTTAGTAATCATGCAATACATTTGTCCTTATGTCTAATTGCGAAATGTGTTTGTCCTTGAGCTCAAAAATGTAATCACGAGAAATTTTTGGCTAAGTGTCCCAATATTTTTCGTCCTCACAATTACTTACTAGTAATATTTTGGGTTGAAAAATAAATTTCTTAAATATGTACCTCTCTTGAATTTTAATACTGGCACGATTCACAGGAATGGGGCGGAGGTGTCTACAGTAGTGCCGAGCCCGGCCACCCCAAATTTTGTGAAACTTTGTAGTAATTAAAAATGAATATATTTATTTACATAACTGTCATATAAATATAGATTTGGTCTTTAAAATTACACAATAAAACTAAGTTTAGTCTCTTCAACTCAAATAATTTTACCTTACTCTCTGAAAATATCTCTTAATTTCTTTATCATACGCAAAAGTAAAGAGATTTTTTTTGTTTTGTTTTTGGTCCCGTTCTCTCCTCCTAAATGAAAATTTTGATTCCGCCACCACTAGATGTGAGCCTGAACTTGTTTGTAGAAGAACAAAAAAATGTCATAAAGTTACTCAATATTCGATCTGTCATATATCCTCGATCGAGAGGCAAGCTTGTGCATTTGGACCGTTAATTAATTGGTCCCAACTCTTTTTTACATGTGGCATGTGGGTATGGTTTTATCGGTACCAATGCCTCGGATGTATGATTGTACGTATGAATTATACTAGAGTACTTTTTTCGTTCTGATAAATGATTAAACTAATAGGAGACAAAAGTTGATAATTGATCGCTAGCTACTTTACACACACGTTGGAACTATGGAAGCTAGCTAGGGCTAGCTCCATTAATTATCTGTCTTTCTAGAATTCCTTTGCTTAATTCTTAATCAATTAATGAGATTTAAATGCATGTGTATCATCTTCTCTTGTTTGTTTGTTTTTTTTCTGATCGGCTATATATGTGTACAATCTTCTTATATATAAGCTATCAATATCATACACATTTGCATAACTCACCAAAAATTACACAACGTATATTAAAAAGACAAAAATATTTGTAACATACACCCAAAATTACTTACTCTATAACATTCCTATTAATCTTTGAATTACAAAACTAAAGGTGTGTGTGTGTGTATATATATATATACATATACACATACATACCTCCTAAGTGTATCGATCATAGATTTCAACTTTTGTAGCTAGCTTTCACCTTCGAGTATTCCCCGGCCGGGAAGTCAAAAATGAGGAAAAGAAACATAAAAAGTGAGTGTGAACGCATGCAGCTAGGTTTGACATGCATATATAAACGCGTTGAGAAGGTCTAGCCACTTGTTCCTGTTCATGTCTTTTACAACGAAAACAAAAATGCATGACCAACGGGAAGGGAACCTGGAGGCTGCCAGCTACTTGCAATTATATGATCGAATATAAAATCAGCAGTCCAAGATCCAAGATTGTGTTCTCAAAAAATAAAAAGTTCCACGAGACCGATAATAAAGTCATGGTATACACATCAATACGGACAAAAAATGGTCATGTTTGATCGATGCATGGCCATGTTTGCTAACACTTAAAATCTAACCGATCGAGCTTATTTGCATAAGAAGAAGTTGATGCATAATAGTATATTAGTATTTGGTATCAATTATGAGTAATCACTTGTTGAACTTTAATGGCGTCGTTGATGGGCAAAAAATTATTCTAAGCTCTAATTTGAAGATTTTTTAAACTTACTTGAAGATGTAAAAATGCATTTTATGGGGAAAAAAAACTTAATTCAAAAGTACTTTTTTTTAATAACAATGTGTCCGGGTCAGTTTACGCGCATCTCGACAAATTTTGAGAACCAATCCCACCGTCAGGGGAAGCCCCATTTAGGTTAGAGCAAAGTTTTGTATGGACTTGCCCCGAAAGAAGTTATATCACCTTAGAGGTTTCGAACCTGAGATCTTAAGAGGGAATAAACTCCGAAGCCATGTATACAGTCACTACTACAACACAAAAGGGCTATGGCGAGGAAAATAGATTTCATCGCTAAAAGTACATTATCTGCAAAGAAACTCAATTTCGTCGCATTTTCTAGCGAAGAAATCTGTTTTCCTCGCCAAATGTAACATTTTGGCGAGGAGTTACATTTGGCGAGGAAATATTTCGTCACCTTTTTTAGGACTCTAATTTTTAATATATAAGTCATTGTTAATTATGTTCATATGTATTTGTAATATCACGATGGTATGATGATAGGCGCGTGATATCATAGATATGAGCGCCTTAGTAGAGCGAATTAGCCCGTTAGAGGCGCGGATTATCTCATTTTTCACTTGATGCCGTGCTTTGTCTTGTTTTTGTGTTGTTGTTAGTTTCGCAGGTAATAAGGCAAATTTTGCGCCCAATGTTGGATTGCGAGACCTTGAGGCCGGGTTGGACGTCGCCGTGGGAGTCAAAGTGGAGGTGTGAGGCGTCAATTACGTCATTAGAGCGTCGGGTGCCAAGTCTCATGCAACGCTCGGGAATTGCCACTAAGGCAGGCGGTATCAATACAACTCTTAGCTGTAGAGAGCTATATCGATACAATGTGGATCAGTGGCAAGGCAGAGAAATGGGTATCAATACAGCTCTTAGCTGTATCGATACCAAGTGGAATAGCGGGAAAAAAATAAGTTCGTCGTTTTATTTATTCCCGACTTGAGGGTCATGTATAAATACCCCGAAAAACTTCATTTTTAGGGTTCGACATTAGTAGCAGTTTTTTTTCTTACGTTGTTTCTTTTTCCAAAGCTCTTTTCCTTCACGTTTTTGACGATTGTTTAAGTACTCATATTACGGTAACTCGTTCGGATTTTTGTTCTTTATTGAAGTTGTTCGTGGGTTCTTGTTACCTTAGTATCTTTCGTTTTTCTCTAAATCCAAGCAATAGAAGCATGTTTCAATCTAGGGCTTCTTTTGTTTATTGCTTAATGATGAGTAATTGTCAGGGTAGGGTTGCGGGGTGATTAGCACACCATGGCCGGATCGGACGTGTTCTGCTCCTATTTCGAAATAAAAAATATAAAAAAAAATAATTTTATATTGATAAAATACTTGTCATAGACGAACCTGAGCATTGACGTCGGAGCTCATATGAATGGAGGAATGAGGGTTCAAAACTCATTCTCCACTGCGCATAAATAAACAGCGACCATAAGGGTTCGCATCTTACGGAGTATCTTTTTCATTCTAAAGTCAAACATTTCAAAGAACACCAATTGGAGCAGATGAGTCCGGGCCGGTTGCAAATGCTATGAACCCTACGACCGTACCTTTCTTTTAATTATTTAAAAAAAAACCAAACAATTCCGTAAGTTTAGTCAAATCTCAACACCGAATACAAGGGGTGGCTACCTAAGAGCCAATTTAATCAGTAACAACGCGAGTTTTTAGTCAGCACATATCACTGTCTCTGTGGATTCGACTCCGATCTTACCGGATATTGTGCTACGTTAGTCTCCGTCTTACGCTTGGGGCAACCCATTATTTTAGGACTAGAAAATCATCAAGCATATGACATACTCCCACCGTCCTATAATGTTTATCCGGTCCGCAAAACGAGAGAGTAATAAACTACATAGTTTAATACCATTATCAAATTTATTAAAATAAAAAGTGATACACAGGGAAAAATAGTTCCTTGCCAATCGCATTGAGTTAGTGAAAAAATCTCATATTTGTCACTTTTCTTTTTCTAATTAGCAATGGAAGATATCTCAAAGTGTAGGTATCGATGATTTATCCCATAGAAAAAAAAAAACTCAACAAAAGATAAAGTTAGAAACATCTTGAAGTGATATCGTATGGAAAATATCTCGAAGTTAGATCATCATAAACCTATTTTCAAAAACATCTACATAAAATACACTATTTCATATCTATTGTGCATTCATGCTATAAATTTTGTTTTTTGTAAATAGTTATTATTTTTATTTAAACCAACTTAGGTGATTCTAATGGCATTCCTTTATAACCAGATAATATGTTAAACATTAATTTCAAATGCATTTTTGTAACTATCATGCATATTTTTATATATGCATATGCATATTGTGTGTGTGTGATATAGGGCAATTTAAAATTTTAAAAAATTCATTGAAGATGAAATTTTTTAAAAAGCAGTATTTAGTGCTTTTAGGATGATATATCTTATATAAATATTTACAAATTTATTCATATTATTATAGCGATGATGAAAAAACTTTAAAAATTTACTACGAATCTAAAATACCCTTTGTATTTGGCAAAAAGAAGAAGGTCAAACTCACTTTTAAAATTAAAAATTGAGAGTGATGCCTCTTGTCAATATTCATAACCTGATATTAAAATATATCTCGAGCTTATGACAACAAAAATCTCATTTCATAAAAACTAGGATAATTCTATCAAAAAATTAGAATAATAACACATATTATTAGTCCTTCAAATTTATCTGTTAGATACAATATATTCCTTTTGTCCCTTTTTAAGTCCACTATGGTTTCGCATGCCATTTTTAAAGGCTTATATCTCTCCACGTATAATATTTTTTTTAAATCATTGTCTTGTAGATATGATTGAAATCTATCAAAAAAGATTCATGTGTCATATTTGTAACAATATACATTGAGAGATATAGGCAATTGAAAATGACACGCAGAATCGTAGTGGACACTTAAATAGGGACGAAGGGAGTAACATATTTCAACAACAAAAAATGGTGTGCAAGTAAAAAATTAAACTTGTTCAAATAAAGTTCAGACACTATAAGAGTACAGAAAGTCGAAAGACCATAATTAATGTTGAAGAAACTAATTTGGAGAAGGGAAAGAGATGCTAAAACAATAATATACTACTATATTATATGGTTAGAATGATGTTCTCAACAAGGTTAGAATAATAAACATTCCTGATTCATCAAAATGAACTTAGGAAGGTAAGGGCCCAAAAATGTGTTGGATCCTTTGAGGGATTAGAGAAGATCCGATCCCAATTTTTACAGCTACATTGACATTTTTTCAAGCCAATGCGAGCTAGTTTTATTCAGATTTATCACTCTAGCCTATTTTTCAAACGACATTTTATTTTTAAGTTCATCCTAAATTTGTACTAGGGCCATTAAAGAATACTCCGTAGTCCGTACTATGGAAAACAATGGCAACTCTTATGTAAGTATGTATATAGGTCAAACGATGGTAAATTTCGGAAATGGAAGAGATCCTAACATCGTATGAATTGATATGAGAGTTTTAATCGACCCTACCTAGGAAAGTTTTCCCATAAATCAACCTTCTCGAACTTTGACTTTTAGTTATTCTTATAGTACTGTTGCTTTAAAAAATCATAAAATGATATTGAGAAGTCAACTATTATTAATTGGCCAATATCCGCTTGGGCCTTGGTAATTGTTTTCTTTACTATATAGTAGTATACTAGTATTGTAGGAGTAGTATTTAAATTTGAATGTATGAATTAATTAATACCGTATGAAAGTTTAGTTTGAATAATTTTGGTGTTTCTAAGCTAGAGAAGAGTAATTATGACATTATTCAATGAACTTACACCTAAACTAGCACTATTAAATGCACGGTTGCTGAACTCCACACCTAGTGGTGAGTGTGGTTCCCGTACTTCAAGAGAGATCTTCAGTTTGAGTTCTTGTTAAAAAAAAAAAAAAAAGTGTTTAAACTTTTATTATAACCACTAGCTAAATGACAACTCTAAGGCCTATTTAATTTGGCCAAGTAATTCAAGTGGATTTTTTTTTTTTTTTTGTATTTATTCAATTTTTTTCGCATTTGTTAATTTTCTTATGATTATTTTCATTCTTAAAAGGGTAGCATCAAATGAGCTAAGAGCCAGATTTTATAATATTGCAAAACTTGAATGCATGATAAATAAGCCATATAAATGTATAAAAGTCTTTATGGTTATATAGTACTATTACTAACTCAGAGGAGGTGGTCATAATTTCACGAAGCTCATCATGTGACATAGAATTTGGAAAAATAGAGCACCAACTACTAGGAGCTAATATGGGGCAACATGGCCTTCAATGAAGAAAAGCTTGCAATGAATGTCGTCAAAAAAAGAAAGGAGCTAGGACCACAAACAAAAAATCACCGCCTTTGTTTGGTTTTCATCTTTGGGTAATTTAGTTTTAGTTGTGAGTGGAAAGAGAAATAGAGTAATAATTGGAGAGAGTGATAATGAGGAGAGAGATATAAAGAAAGAGAAATGAAAGTAATAATTAAAAAAATAAAATAATGATTGAAGAGAGAAATAGAATAATAATTAAAAAACAAAAACAAAAACAAAATTAAATTGGAAAACAACAAAGCCAGATCCACGTTTTAATTTTTTGAAGGTGCCCAAAAGCACAGGTCAAAAAAAAAAAAGGAGCTAGGACAACTACGATTTGAGATTCTCAATCTCATTCCAGAATACCTTCTTAAAAATAAATATTTATTTCACATTTTTAAACTCAAAAATAATGTAAATAAAATATAAGTTTTCAATTTTTTTTGCACCGTATTAAAGATCTCAATGAGATCTATCAAACAAGATCCATAATGATAGAAAAATTATTTCCGTAAGCACATGATTTTTGAGCTTAAAATTGCCTTCTTAAAAAATAAGTACTTTTTATCGTTCTGGAACGGGGCCTTAGGCTCCATTTCAGAAACCTTCTTAAAAAATAAACAGCTTATTTCATATTTTCAAACTAAAAAATAATGTAAATAAAAAATAATTTTTTAATTTTTTTTGTATCGTATAAAAGATCTCGATGAGATCTTTCAAATAAGATTCATATTGCATATTTTTAGATTTCAATAAACTCGTAATTTTTAAATTTGAAATTGCCTTCTTAAAAAATAAGGAATTTTTTTTCATTCTGGAACGAGGCCTTCAGTGCCAAAAAAAAATGAAAAATAAAAGCTCGAAAATCCCGATCTCAAAATTACCTCCCCGTTAGCACCCCTTGCAACTTTCCACCCTTTTCCTTCTTGATTGGGAAATCCGAGATTACTGATTGTGTTTGGTTGGTAAGTTAGTTTAGTTTAGTTTTGGTAATGGGTGGAGAGAGAAATAGGGTAATGATTGGAGATAGGGATAATGATTGGAAATAAGGGTAATGATTAGAGAGAGATAGAGAAAGAAATAAAACTAATAATTAGAAATATAGGATAATGATTGGAGAAATATATAGGATAATGATTGAAAACAAAACTAAAATTAAAACTAAATTGGCAACTGAACAAAGCCACTTTGCTAACAAATTTTTGTTGTGCAACCTCAATAAGGAAATTTTGTGGTTTCTTTTGCACGATTACCAAGGTCGAATGCAAGGACATCTAAGACCCATTGTCTTTGTGCTTACTGACCGGGTGTTAATAAATAAAGACTAAAAACGCGTCCCAAGCGTAGGACTCTTGACCAATGTAGCACAATAATTCCGGAAGTACCGGAGTCGAACCACAGAGACGGACGGACGGTGTTGACTCAATTGTGATGAACTTTAGTTTAATCTGGCTCTTAGGTAGCCACCCTTTGTTTGATTGATTGATTTACTACCTAAATCACTAAATTGATTTAATTAACTATAAATTTAAAGGAGAGTACAGCCGTGGGAACCCAACGTCTGCAACTAGCCTAACCAATATTTACTCGGAACACAATTATTCAATTCACTGATCTCAGAATAAGAAAAAAAAGGGGTTCCTAATAAATGCCCACCACTTGTCACCAGCTCTCATGCGCATTTAAAATCTGATGATGCCTGGGTTTTGTTTATTAGAAAGGGATTTTCTTTCATATCCCAAAACTGTTGGAAAAACGAATTAATTCGTACCCGAGGTAAAACATTGATTAAACTAGTCACAGGACGCCTTCGTCCCGTGGCTGCACCCTGGGGAACTACTCACGCATGCTTGAAATAACAGAAAATAAAACCCTAGATCGAAACATGATCATATATTGCAGAAGAGACGGAAAAAAAATAAAAGAAAGATCCACGTAGAATAGATAATAACGAACAACTTTAATTAACGAAGAAATTCGACAAACGTTACCAGAATCCAAGCGATTGAAAGAAAATAGTGCAGAAAACTTAAGAACTGAGAGAAAACAAAACAACGTTAGTGAAAAAGCTGCTACGTAAAAGTCCAGAATGAAAAATCTCCCCTAAGACTAACTTAAAACGAGGTATTTATATTAATCCCCGTTAAAAACAATAAAAATCCTAAAATTAATCGGAATTGGAACCGGCTTAACCCAAAACGTCAACGTTTTAGGCCCTTTTAAGCCCCTCGGTAGCGCTACACCACTTTCCTTTTAGCGCTACCGAACCCCTTAAAGTGCTGACGTCCGTTGACCAGTGCTGGAGCACGTTGACCTCGTACCCGCTCGGTAGCGCTATACCAGAAATGGTGTAGCGCTCTCGGATCCTCTGATTGCCTCGCGAGCCCTTTTGTTCACTTTTGAGCGCTGTACCACTTCTTCTGTAGCGCTCACGAAATCTCTGTTGAGCTCTTCACGAATTATTGCTCCAACACTTAGTCTTCACGGCCCTCCTTGCTCTCAAACCTCACCTCGGCTTTCCAGGCACCTCAAATTCGTACCAAATCATCCCAATTTCCTGCAATCCAAACGTAAACACAAAATCCGACCACGTGCACGCATTAAATGGAAAAATGAGGATTAAATGCACGTCTAACGCGCCAATTTCCCTACTTAGGCGCTTAAATTCATGAATTCCACGCGCCTATCACATCCCCCAACTTGAGCGTTGCTAGTCCCTAGCAACAGACAAAATAAAAATAAGAAAATAAGAAATGAAAACTAAAGAAGGGATACGAGGGTTATGCGACCTGTACAAAAATTAGATGAACATGAATTTTCCTCCTCATTGCCAACGTAACTCAATCACATGCATGCTCTAGCTAAAATTCGTAAAATTTCATACCAAAGCAATTATAAAATTAAAATGCCACCACAAAGTCACAATGTCACTCACTCACCGGAACACTCTATATCCCATGCGAAGCGCTTGGCGATCAACGTGGGATCGAACAAGAAACCACCACGTGCCAATCAGAATTACGCCAGTTATAATAATGAAAGCTCAACGAAATTACGATACCACACATCCATAGCTAAATATAAAACATGCATGCAAGAGAGTCAAACAACGTGCATCCGGTCAACTAAGGGCTTCATTAGGCTTATAATGACCAAGGTTGCAAAAGATAAGGAAAAATACAAAGGATGACGGCCTATAGAAGCGCATGGACAGCCTACCCTGACTGGCCGCCACCTTGACTCTGGCACCACATTGGTGCTCAACTCAAAACACAAGTCACAAACTTAACAAAGTACTGGTTATTTAAAGAAAAGACAAGACTCTAGCCACCGACTCATATCGAACCCTCAGTACATAGACAACATCACACTACCACATAAAATAACAAATAAAAAAAAAGACAGGACTCGACAAAAACACATGAAATAACACCACCACAGCCCAGCTCTGTGCTCAATTTCCATCCCCAGCATCCGAATGCTCCTCCTCCTCAGGTTCGTCCGCAAAGTCATCGCTCACCTCCAATGCTGGCCACTGTCTAGGTCGGAAAGGCCCTGGATTTTGCCCAGAAATCTGTGCCTGCAGGTGACGCTGCCTATCAAGTAAATCCGACTGACTCCTAGCCAACAACCTCTGCTCCCTCTTCAACTTCCGCTGGCTCTTAGCAATGCCTGTTACACAACCAAATATTTTCTCCAACCAAGTCTTAGTATTAGCGCTAGCCGGTGGTGGAGTAAGCAACGACCCCTCCGTCCCTCTCAACTGAGCCATACTCCGCTTAATGATCGAGGAGTCTATATACCCAGGCAGTAAATCATCATTACTATAGAATCGCCTTCCCTGAACATTTTTGCTCCTAAGGATTTTGGTAACCAGACATGGGAAAGGCATTCTCAAAGTAGTTGGGGCATCCCTAAAATCACACATCTGCCCAAAAACATATAGGGCCCAATCACAGACTGTATCCTCATCCATAAACGCAAACATCAAGTTCCCAACTGATCTCTGGGGTGCACCCTCCCGTCCCCTGGGATACAAATTATAACAAACCACTTGGTTAAGGAACCTATATTCCGCCCTGAGTTTACCAGGCCAATGGGGGATCCTTGCATTCCTGCGGTTTTCATACAAATATTCAGCCACCTGATCCTGATTAAACGTCTCATCCAGCCTAGGGTAATTTGTAGGTTCTGTAGGCCTTGGATAGTCCCAAGCAGTGGCTATCTCAGCCGCATTAATAAACACCGGGGTATTACCTATTCTTGAAGTAATACGAGCACCCGGAGCCAAGAAGTGACCCGGCTCCGGTACAACCATATTTTTATAAAATTCTTCAACTAACGCATTATTAAACCCAGGGTTAGGTTCGAACCAATACCTCAAACCTTGGTCTCGAATGGCGAGAAAAGGGGGATAGTCCACTGGCCACAACCCGTCATCAATAATGTGCCTCTCATTTTTTTACTCCCCGCTCCTTAATGGATGCTTCCCATGCTTCCTGATTATCCCTCTCAATCTGCTCACGATCCCTACGCTTAGCCCGACCCCTTGGAACTTCTTCTTCCGCTCCAGAGGTTTCAGCCACTGCCTTCCCTTTCCCCTTGCCAATGTTTTGTTTTTTGGGTGCCATGACTTGGTGGGTTTTGGGCTAAAAAAAAAAAATGGGTTTGAAATTTTCGGATCTGAAAATTTAGGGGGTTGGAGGAATTTTGGTTTGGATAATATGGTAGAGGAGGGTGAAAGGAGTGTTTTTGTGGATTTTGGTGAAGAATGGTGGAGTTTTGAGGGAGGTATGGAGTTTCAAGGGTTAGGGTTTTGGGTGGTTATGGAGTTTCAGAAGGTGGGGAGATGCTGATGATGATGGAAGGAAGAGAGAGAGATTTTTCGTGGGTTGTGGGAAAGTGGGAAGAGTCTGATGGTGATGGGATTGGAAAGTCCCACCCTTTGACCGTTCGGCTTGCTTTTTTTTTTTTTTTTTTTTAATACTTGACCCTAGCGCTACACCACTTTTGGTGTAGCGCTCCCGAATGCTTAAATCTTTTTTTTTTTTTTTTTTTTTGTATTATTTTTTTTTTAACAAAACGGTCAAAGGGGTCAGTTGACTTCTTCCCCTTTCTTTTTTTTTTTTTTTTTTTTTTAAACTCTCTCTCTTTATTAAAAAGGAATTATTGGTGGGGATAAAATGGTTCAAGGGTTTGGGATTTTGGCTGGATTAAGATTTTCGGTTTAGACACAGCACCCAAAAGCAATAAAATTGACGATGCTCCTTTATCTCAACAATTCGAGGCCTCTAAAATGTGCACAGAGCTGGACTACCAAACTAACACCCCATCGAAACACCGGTTCCCTAAGTTTGACACCGAAACTGACCGACACGGACAGGTTTAAAATGGGATCAACGGGACACATATAGTGGTTTAATCACACAAGAAATGCCTTGTTTCATCCCCTAAGCCCGTTTTCAATTCTCACAGCATGCATGCAAAAATATTCAGACTACGACGAGTGGTACAAATGCCTACTATTTTGTGCAAGTGCAGAAATTGATGAACAAAGGAACATGGGAATGTTTTAGGAACTCATTGTGAACTAAGTGGGGGCACCTACTCATCGTCGCTTAAAGTGCGAAAGTATGCAAACAGAGATGCCAGATATATGCATGTAAATGAGTTAAACAGGCCACCAATGAGATAAAAATCTACATGCTCACTTAACTCATACTAACAGGCATAACCGTCGTATCCCAAAACAAAAATTTAAAATAAAAAATGAAAATGAAACATAAACTGACTAACAACGCTCAAAACAGAATTACACGTGTACAAAGTACACCCCTTCCCCCAACTTGAAATGCGCATGGTCCCCAAAGCATGGAGACACGGAAAAATAAGGAAAAAGAGAAGGAAAGAGTGAACCTGGGGTGGCAGCCAACCACCTTGACCTCGGCCGATGTTCGAGGAGTTTGTCGCCGTTGCATTTCCCGTCATTGCAGCATGCTCCAGGGCTTGCTCCTTCGGTCCCAAAGAATAGGACCACAGCTAGTCACACAATGGCACTCATGACTTAGAGCTCCTGAAGGCCTCTAGCACCCCAGCAGTGAGGCCTAATCTACCAAGGCTGGTGTGGTAGCACGCGTACCCTGCCAAAAGACTGAAACCACAACTACTGAAAATATGCAAATGGCGTTAGTCCTGCCCGGCTCGTGTTATCCGGGCCACAAACAAATAAAACAAAAAAAAAACAGAACACCACCAGACATTCACGCAGTCTCACGTGTCATACTTTTCTCCCCGTTCAAGCGGATGAGCAAGAAACGGATGGCTATACAAGACCAAAAAGTCAAAAGCCCAAAACTTAAAACAAATTTTTTTTTTTTTTGTTTTGTATTTTTTTGTATTTTTTTTTTTTCAATTTTCTGATTTGTTTGTATTTTTGGATTAAGACTATACAAAGAAAAGGAAATAAAAAGCAGAGATATTTATTCAACTGGGTCATCCGAATACACAGGATCGACCAACTCCTCATCCGGTTCACCTACTTCTAAAAATTCCAAATAGGGTTTGAGACGCTGCCCATTAACTTTAAATACATGGTCATCCTTAGAATCGCGGACATCGACTGAACCATTCGGATACACTTGAACCACCACATAGGGACCGTCCCATCGTGACCTCAACTTCCCTGGAAATAGATGGAGACGCGAATTATAGAGTAATACTTTCTGACCAACCCTAAAGGTTTTGCGCTGGATATTCCTATCATGATACGCCTTAATCTTAGCCTTATAGATGCTAGCATTCTCATACGCGTCATTTCTAAGCTCCTCTAGCTCACACAACTGCAATTTCCTATTCTCACCCGCCTCGCTCAAACTAGAATTCACTTTCTTTATGGCCCAATAGGCCTTCTTCTCTAACTCAACTGGCAAGTGGCAGGCCTTACCGTAAACGAGCCGATAGGGTGAAGCACCCAATACGGTCTTGTAAGCTGTGCGGTAAGCCCACAATGCATTATTCAACCTGGTGGACCAATCTTTCCTAGTCACACCCACCGTCTTCTCTAAAATCCTCTTAATCTCTCTATTAGCTAATTCGGCCTGGCCATTGGTCTGGGGGTGGTAAGATGTAGACACCCTATGAGTAACTCTAAACTCCCCCATCAATTTCGCAAATGACCGACTCGTGAAGTGCATGCCCTGATCCGATATAATGGCGCGAGGCACGCCAAACCTGGACAAAATATTTGTCCTAAGAAACTCTAGGACAACTCTGGACTCCATTGACTTGGTGGGAATCGCCTCCACCCACTTTGACACATAATCTACTGCTAACAGAATGTACTCAAAACCATGAGACTTGGGAAATGGACCCATAAAATCGATGCCCCAGCAATCAAACACCTCTAGAACAAGAATGGGCTGGAGGGGCATCTCCTGACGTGAAGATAATTTGCCAAGCCGTTGGCAACGATCACATGACCTACAGAACGCCTGCACATACTTAAACATATCGGGCCACCAGAACCCGCACTGCATGATCTTTGCGGTGGTCTTCTTCGCAGAGAAGTGACCCCCACATGCCTCCCCATGACAAAAATCTATGACCCCCTGCTGATCAGACTCGGGGACACATCTACGCACAATTTGATCCGCACAGTACTTGAACAAATATGGGTCATCGAAGATGTACTGGCAGATACTCCTTAAGAAACGCTGCTTCTCCTGGGTAGACCAATGGGAAGGGATCTGCCCAGTTACCAAATAATTGGCAATATCAGCATACCACGGGCACTCGTTAGCAGCGAACAACTGCCCGTCCGGGAAAGAATCTCTAATGGGAAGATCCGAAGTGGGATCCTCGAACGCCAAACGAGATAGATGATTAGCTACTACATTCTCTACCCCTTTCTTATCCTTAATAATGAGATGGAATTCTTGCAGCAACAGAATCCACCGAATAAGGCGAGCTTTCGCATCCTGTTTGGTCATTAAGTACTTCAGGGCCGCATGATCGGTGAATACTGTGATTTGCGAACCCACCAGATAGGATCGAAACTTATCCAAGGCGAACACCACCGCTAACAACTCTTTCTCAGTAGTGGTGTAATTCATTTGTGCCTCATTGAGCGTCTTACTCGCATAGTAAATCACGAATGGATCCTTCCCTCTCTTTTGTCCTAAAACAGCTCCGACTGCATAGTCAGATGCGTCACACATTAATTCAAAAGGAAGACTCCAATCAGGAGACTGCACAATAGGCGGAGTAGTGAGACTCCGCTTCAGCTTTTGGAATGCCTCCTCACACGCATCGGACCACACAAAGGGTTCGTCCTTCGCCAACAACTGACACATCGGACGGGAGATAGCACTAAAGTCTTTAATGAACCGCCGGTAGAAACCAGCGTGTCCAAGAAATGAACGCACATCCTTGACAGACTTGGGAGTAGGAAGTTTACGAATTAAGTCTATCTTAGCCTTGTCCACCTCGATACCCTTGGAGGACACAATGTGTCCCAAGACAATCCCTTGGGTTACCATAAAGTGGCATTTTTCCCAATTCAGCACCAAGTGCTTCTCCTTACATCTCTGCAACACCTTGCCTAAATTCTCGAGGCACCCATCAAATGAGTCCCCGAAGACCGAGAAATCGTCCATAAATACCTCCACTATTCTTTCCACCATGTCACTAAAAATCCCCATCATACACCTGGAAAAAGTACCAGGTGCATTGCACAACCCAAAGGGCATGCGACGGTAGGCATAAGTACCATACGGACACGTGAAAGTGGTCTTTCCCTGGTCCTCTAATGCAACCTCTATCTGATTGTATCCCGAATACCCATCCAGGAAACAATAAAAAGCACGACCAGCCACCCTCTCCAAAATTTGGTCAATGAAAGGGAGAGGGAAGTGATCTTTCCGGGTGCTCACATTGAGCTTCCGGTAATCTATGCATACTCTCCATCCTGTGGGAATCCGGGTCGGCACTAACTCACCTCGCTCATTGGTGACAACTGTCACCCCGGCCTTTTTAGGCACTACCTGAACCGGACTCACCCACTGACTATGGGCAATTGGGTAAATAATACCCGCATCTAAGAGCTTCAAAACCTCAGCTCGAACCACCTCTTTCATGTGAGGATTCAAGCGCCGCTGAGGCTGCCTAGAAGGTTTCACGCTATCCTCAAGATCGATTCGATGTGTACACACCGTTGGGCTTATACCATGTAAATCAGCTATAGTCCAGCCAAGCGCGCCTATATGCTCTCTCAACAACTCAAGCAACTTCCTCTCTTGATTCTCCTCAAGAGATGAGGAGATCACAATCGGATAAGTATCATCGCCCTTTAAAAAGGCGTACTTTAGTGTGTCCGGCAGAGGTTTTAACTCTGGTTTAGGCGGGTGGACCGAAGATGGAAGAACCTTAGGCGGAGGGTCGCCTAGAGGCTCGAACATTGGGTCATAAGAGACCCCACACACATCCTCCACTGAATCCTCGACACTCAATAGTTCTAACAAACTTCCTACCTCTGGAGAATCTAAAAATGACGCCTCCTCGGCGGTAAGCGCAATCTCCAGAGGATCCTTATACAAGACTGTATCGATATGCTCCTGTACTAACGCGTTGATCAGGCTCACCTCTTCTACCTCCTCATCATCCTCCTCAAGAGTATTCACATTATAGACATCTACTTCCATCATCTCCTCGCCCACAGACAACTGGACTCTGCCAGTTTTACAATTCATGACGGCCTTAGAAGTAGCTAGGAAAGGGCGACCGAGAATGATGGGAGTCTTCTCTAAAATCTCAGGATTCTGGCAAGTGTCCAGAACAATGAAGTCTGCAGGGAAATGGAACTCACCTACCCGAATCATCACATCCTCTACCACACCCTTGGGTACTCTCATACTCCTGTCCGCTAACTGCAGCGTGACCGGAGTAGCTCTCAGATCGCCTAGACCTAGCCTCATGTATACTGAATAGGGGAGTAAGTTAACACTTGCTCCTAAGTCCAGCAATGCCTTATCAAATGTCTGGCCAGCGATATCTATAGTAATGGTTGGACACCCAGGGTCCTTGCATTTGGCAGGAATTTCAGTCTGAAGAATAGAGCTCACCTGCTCGGTCAGAACCACGTTGTTCTGACTCTTGTGCTTTTTCGTGCAAAGGTCTTTCAATACCTTCGCGCACTGGGGAAAAGACTCAATTGCCTCCATCAAAGTGATAGGGAATTGCACTTTCTTTAAAAGTTCTACCATCTTATGGTTCATGTTCTGCTTAGGTTTCACTACCAGCCTTTGGGGATATGGAGCTACTGGCACAGCTGGCGGCGTTGGAGTCGTGGGGACTGCAGCTGCAGGCACCACCACCTCAGGAGACTCCACAACAATATCAGGAGTTGCTTTCGGTGCAACAACCGGCTCCGGGGGTGGAGTTGGGTTTTGCTTTAGCGGAATTGACTTTTCGATCTCCTTTCCACTCCTAAGAATGGTGACAGACTTAGCCTCCTCCTGATTAGGGCCTAAAGAATTTCCCAAATAATGGGCCCCTGCTGTACTACCTTGGGCTGGAAACTTACCCTTCTCCTGCTGCAATTGACTGATAACTGCAGTGAGTTGTGACATTTGGGTTGTAAGGGCCCCAATTTGTTGTCTTGATTCCGTCTGAAAAGTCATCTGTGACTGCATCAGGGAATTGACAGTATCCTCTAACTTATGATCACGCTGGGCCATCTGCGAATAACCTGGGGGAGGACCACGAGTGGATGGACCTGCCCCCCTTCCAGGCTGTGGCTGGAAGTGGAATGGGATGACCTGACCCTGAGGAGGCCTAGATGATTGGGCCTGTTGGAACTGTTGCGGCGGAGGTAGCGCAAAGGGTTGAGCTTGGCCTCCACCTACGGGTCTGGAATCCGACCACCCAAAATTGGGGTGATCCTTCCATCCCGAATTATATGTGCTCGAATACGGATCCCAAGTCCTAACTGCATTTACTTCTTCCTGAGTAAATTGGCTCGCCCCCTTGGCGGCAATAAACCCAGGGCAAACAGGTGCGGTGTGGCCTTTACACTCGCACCACACACAAACTTCCTCCACTGACACCTCATTGACTGGTCGAACCTGCCTAACCTCTAGGTCCTCTAACCTCTGGGCCATTTTCTCAACCTGAGCCTGGAGTCGCTGGTCACGAATGGTGACCGGGATAACGTTGGACCCTGAAGGTCCGGATCGCTCAAAATCTGATGGCTCTAAAGCCCTCTGCCTATCAGCTAGGTCATCTAAGAAATCCCAAGCCTCATCTGCTGTTTTAGACAAGAAATCGTCCCCTTTGCAGGAATATTCTATGTGCTGGACTGACTCAGCGTTAAGTCCCAAATGAAAGAAACCGACCAACTGAAGCCTATCAAAGCCATGGTGTGGTAATCTTAGGAGCAACTCTTTAAAGCGCTCCCACGCCTTGAGAAATGACTCGTCTCTCTCTTGTCTAAAACCTTGGATTTGACGCCTAAAAATCTTAGTCTTAGCCTCAGAAAAATACTTCATATAAAAGGCATCACGCACTTGCGTCCAAGTGGTGAAGGACTGAGACTTTTGCATTCGGAACCACAATAGCGCGCCATCCCTCAATGTTGCCTCAAACAGCTTGAGGCATGCGTTCTCATATTGGGTATTAGACGCTAGGTTGCGCACCAATCCCTCAAATGTCCGCACATGCTCGTACGGATCATCGCACTCCCTCCCGTGGAAATTAGGGAGGCTATTAAGGACACCGGGTTTGACGGTGAAGGCATTACGTGCCTCCTGTGTCTCTTGTGGAAACACAATGGGTCCGGGAGGAGTAGTCCTCTCAGGATGTAGGTGCTGCCTCAGAGACGGCTGAACAACTACCTGCCGATCCCCCATCTCTACTGATTCTGATTCTGACTCTATCTCCGACTGGTAAAGCGGATTGCTGACACTAACTGACTCAAAAGGTAACTCTATATGAAGACCACTAATGGGGATAGACTCTGACTGGTAATCAGCTGAGTCTGACTCTAAACTAGAAGAGGAAAAACTAGAAAGCACAGGCTGACTCGACTCCAGTTCTTTCTGAGCTAAACGATGAGTCGGGTCGCGATAATAAAGAGGGTCCTGTTTAAAGGACACCTTTTTCTTAACACCTATGGTGACTCACTAAAAGACAAACGACACGAAAACTCACGATCTTGAACACACGTTGCCGTCCCCGGCAACGGCGCCAAAAATGCTTATTGACCGGGTGTTAATAAATAAAGACTAAAAACGCGTCCCAAGCGTAGGACTCTTGACCAATGTAGCACA
This sequence comes from Rhododendron ovatum, assembly GCA_019656835.1. Taxonomy (NCBI): domain Eukaryota; kingdom Viridiplantae; phylum Streptophyta; class Magnoliopsida; order Ericales; family Ericaceae; genus Rhododendron; species Rhododendron ovatum. The sequence goes on along the minus strand of CM033795.1, from coordinate 30,550,931 downwards.
ATAATTCCGGAAGTACCGGAGTCGAACCACAGAGACGGACGGACGGTGTTGACTCAATTGTGATGAACTTTAGTTTAATCTGGCTCTTAGGTAGCCACCCTTTGTTTGATTGATTGATTTACTACCTAAATCACTAAATTGATTTAATTAACTATAAATTTAAAGGAGAGTACAGCCGTGGGAACCCAACGTCTGCAACTAGCCTAACCAATATTTACTCGGGACACAATTATTCAATTCACTGATCTCAGAATAAGAAAAAAAAGGGGTTCCTAATAAATGCCCACCACTTGTCACCAGCTCTCATGCGCATTTAAAATCTGATGATGCCTGGGTTTTGTTTATTAGAAAGGGATTTTCTTTCATATCCCAAAACTGTTGGAAAAACGAATTAATTCGTACCCGAGGTAAAACATTGATTAAACTAGTCACAGGACGCCTTCGTCCCGTGGCTGCACCCTGGGGAACTACTCACGCATGCTTGAAATAACAGAAAATAAAACCCTAGATCGAAACATGATCATATATTGCAGAAGAGACGGAAAAAAAATAAAAGAAAGATCCACGTAGAATAGATAATAACGAACAACTTTAATTAACGAAGAAATTCGACAAACGTTACCAGAATCCAAGCGATTGAAAGAAAATAGTGCAGAAAACTTAAGAACTGAGAGAAAACAAAACAACGTTAGTGAAAAAGCTGCTACGTAAAAGTCCGGAATGAAAAATCTCCCCTAAGACTAACTTAAAACGAGGTATTTATATTAATCCCCGTTAAAAACAATAAAAATCCTAAAATTAATCGGAATTGGAACCGGCTTAACCCAAAACGTCAACGTTTTAGGCCCTTTTAAGCCCCTCGGTAGCGCTACACCACTTTCCTTTTAGCGCTACCGAACCCCTTAAAGTGCTGACGTCCGTTGACCAGTGCTGGAGCACGTTGACCTCGTACCCGCTCGGTAGCGCTATACCAGAAATGGTGTAGCGCTCTCGGATCCTCTGATTGCCTCGCGAGCCCTTTTGTTCACTTTTGAGCGCTGTACCACTTCTTCTGTAGCGCTCACGAAATCTCTGTTGAGCTCTTCACGAATTATTGCTCCAACACTTAGTCTTCATGGCCCTCCTTGCTCTCAAACCTCACCTCGGCTTTCCAGGCACCTCAAATTCGTACCAAATCATCCCAATTTCCTGCAATCCAAACGTAAACACAAAATCCGACCACGTGCACGCATTAAATGGAAAAATGAGGATTAAATGCACGTCTAACGCGCCAATTTCCCTACTTAGGCGCTTAAATTCATGAATTCCACGCGCCTATCACATTGCTAATGTCTTTAGGCCCCATTCTAGAACACTTTTTTAAAAAATAAGTACTTATTTCACATTTTTAAATTCAAAAATAATGTAAATAGAAAATAATTTTTAAATTTTTTTGCACTGTATAAAAGATCTCGATGAGATCTATCAAACTAAATCCATATTTGTAGAAAAATTATTTGCGTAAACACATTATTTTTGAGCTTGAAATTGTCTTCTTATAAAATAAGGACTAATATTGAGTTCCGGAATGGGGTCTTAGTGCCTTTCATAGTGGCAAGGAATCATCACATTTTCAATAGAGGAGTTGAGTTTTGTTTACCCTCAACTTAAGAGGGTGAATATTACCTTCCTTTCTATTGGTTGAAATAGTGTATATCCCACCACAAAGTGATATTATGATTACCAAAAAATGTATTGCACAGGTGAAATCTACATTATTTCAACCAATAAAATGGAGGATAATATTCACCCACTTTTAAAAAGGGTGAACGAAATTGCACTTCCAATAAAGCTAGTTCTCAAGCCTTCATTTGCCATTATAGATTTATTGTATTGTGTTTTTGTGTGTTTGCTTTTTTTTATTGTATTGTGTTTTGTGTGTTTGCTTCCTCTGTAAACTGTTTGGTAGTACTCCTTCCATTCTAATTTAATTTTCCTTTCTGGCAGTTTATGCTACTTTTCAATTGATTATATCTTATAATTTATAATGTTTTAGATTATTTCAAAAATATTGTATTATAGAACAAATCAAGATCTATCAAACAAGATCTATAGTGGATATAAAATTCATTATCAATTTAAAGATATAATTAATTTTTTCATCCAGTTAGAATATAATTGGGGCAAATAAATTAGGACGGAGGAAGTATTATTTATGAGATTTTTAGCCCCTTTTGTAGATAGTTTTTTTTTTGAGATTTTTGGTTTTTGTCCTTATTCAAAAAAAAATCGCATTTGTTAGTTTTGCATAAAACTTTTGTGGATTATAAGTTCGTCTAGACGAGAAGAATCGGTAAAGTAAAAATTTATGATTTTTACCCAAATATTTTTAAAAATATCATTTATCTTGGATATTTCCTAGAATATTTGGGTAAAAATCATAATTTTTTTATTTTTTCGATTTCTCTCAACGAGACGAACCAATAATTCACAAAAATTTGATGCAAGACTAAAAAATGTGTTTTGAATCAGGACAAATATCAAAAATCCCCCAAAAAGCTATGTGAACTAGGTTTTTTTTTTTTTTTTTTTTTATAGGCTGAACTAGGGTATGTTCCACCTAAAAACTGCTATTATCACAATTTTTTCACTTCCACTGAAATATTTTTCCATCTGTTACGAAAGTTATTAATTTCTACTGGAGCACCTCATAGGAGTACATGGTACCCACCATTCACCACTCCATTTGTCCCGTGACACATTAATATGTGACTTATCACAAGGTGTGTAACTCCCATATAATACCGTTGAATGGAAAAATCTACAATACACACCCCTTAAAATGGTGTACCATATGCACCTATTTTATGGTTCATTCATAATATTTGTAACGATCCTGAATTTTGGTAAATAAAAAATTTCGTTAAATATTTAAAATTTATTTTTAATTACTTGAATTTCCTTTAAAATTTCTTTTTAATTTTAATAGTCCGTCATAACTATATTTGAGACTTATAAAATTATATTTCTTTGCACCGGACAATCTAGTTATTTTCAAAAGACAAGTGTACTTGTAGAAACACTTGTATATTTTCCTAGTGTATAAAATAAAATCTTAAATTATATTTCTTAACTAGAAATCCTACATGGCAAGTAAAATTAGTTTTCAACCGATTAGTTGGAAGAACCAAACTACTAATTCATCTAGTTATAATCTCCTAACCATAGATGAACCTTTACCCATTAGACAATAAAAGTTAGGGAAACTTTTATCCATTGGACAATAGGAAACCTAAATTTTTTATCAAAGATATTTTGTACTATATTTGATAAAGTACTAATATATAGTTGTATATAGGCTTATATACACATGCCTAAAGGACATTTGGTTATTTTAAATATTATTCAAGTATATATTACCTTATTCCTTTTATCCATTAGTAAAAAAATGCAATGAAAAATATTATCCATTAAATAATAAGTTAGTCTTACTAACTAGTACTAGGATTTATTAAATAAATCACTTTCTAAATTTTCTCATGTGTTTATATGCATTAAAGATATATGAATATCTAATTTCCTAAATTTTTAAGTACACTAATAAATATATAAGTACTAGTAATTCTTGAATTATTCTAATAAGAAAATCTTGGCCATATATTTTATTTGATACTTGAAAATCTTGATGGATTATATGGTACCTAATAGTACCTACATTTGTATTTGAAAACTTAGACATGTGTATATATATATATAGGAAATTTTGATCTTATATTTTTTTTATTGGATACTTGAAAATCTTAAAAGATTATATAGTACTTTGTAAAGTATTTTACAAAATTTTCTAAGTACACAAATATATTTATATATGGGTACATATACCTTTTGGCCTATTATTTTTCTAGAAAAATCTTAACCATTGGACAATAATTGCTAGGGAAAATTTTATTCCTTAGATAATAGCCAAGACTTTTGCTATAAATAGCACCCCATCCTTGCCATTTAACTCACACCTTCCAACCTTTCAACTTCTCTCTCTAGAAATACGTGAGCTCTTACTTTGTTCTTTCTTGTTCTTGGTGTTCTTAAGTTTTTCTTGAAGTTCTTCTTGAAACTTATCCTAAGCCGCCACTAAACCGCCACCCGACCACCGTCTCGATCAAAAAGTTAGTAGTTTTTAGTCAAGAACTAGTTTCGAAAGAAACCTTTCTCATTCGAAACTATCGGAAGCTTACCGTAGGAAGTCACTCCGTCCGATAGCCGACTTACTTTTCCGTAGCCACCCTACCGTTAAGAAGAACGGTAAATTATTCTTATCCCCTATCTCTAAGTATATTTAGAATACCTCTACTTACCTACTCTACGTATATTGTATGTTGTTTATATATTGAAATGTATGAAAGTATTCGTATTTTGATCTTTAAGATGGATATGAGCATGTATTATGAATTATTTGTATTCCTTACCTTGTTGTAAAACATAAGTGATTTTCACTTCAAAAGCGTCCGTACATGTGGCGTTATGCTTTAAATTGTGGTTTGAACATGATGATTAATATAGAGTTGAATGATCTTGCTAGTTTAGTTTCAATATTATAATGAAAGATTTATGATTACGTATGTGAAAAGCCCTACCGCGGAGTCGTTGCATAAAAATGAGACACAAAAATTGAGAAAGTAGAAATATAGTACCTAGGGTATGGTTAATGATGAGATGTGTTTTGAAAAAAGAAATATTTTGAAACCACAAATGAGGCAGGATGTGGTAGCCCATTGTGTGGTGTATGTGTGTGTGTGTGTGTGTATGTGCCAATGAAAATTCAGAGCGTCAGAACCATTGTGCAGATACCCAGGAACCCGGAGCCGCGGAACCGAGATATAGTGTGTGGCTTGGTTACCGTGGAGAGGTGCCAATGGAAAATCGGAGCAGCGGAATCATTGTACGGATATTCGGGAACTCGGAGCAGCGGAATCGAGGTAGGGTGTGTGGCTTGGTTACCGCGGAGAGGTGCCAACGCCAATTGTGTGCCAATGGAAAACCGGAGCGGCAGAACCATTGTGCGGATACTCTGGAACCCGGAGCGACGGAACCGAGATAGGCTGTGGCTTGGTTACCTTGGAGAGGTGCCAATGGGAAATCGGTGCGGCGGAACCATTGTGCCGATACTCGGGAACCCGAAGCGGCGGAATCGAGGTAGGGTGTGTGTGGCTTGGTTACCACGGAGAGGTGCCAATGCCAATTGTTGCCAATGGGAACCCGAAACGGTGAAATCATTGTGTGGATACTCGAAAATTCGAACTGGCAGAACCGAGGTTGGGTGTGTAAAAATGATTTTGAAAATGTCGATTTGAAAAATGAAAAGTGAAAAATGGAGACACTGTTTACAAGATATTGCGTAGGAGAAACTTAGAATCATGGACACTAACGTTAGTTGAATAGTGAATGTGGATGTGTCATTGTTAATTATTTTGTTAAATACGCATGTACTATGTGGATCTCACTGATTCTATGCCATATTATGTGTAAGTTATGGGTTAGCGGGTATGGGATTGTTCTGTTGAGCTTTCATAGCTCACGGTGTTACCTTTGGTGACCCTGACATATTATACTGGTGGCGACGCTGATATAATGTGTTAGACTTTGTAGATAAACAGAGAGAACTCTACACCTTAGAGACTTTCGGAGTCGAGGAGCTGGCTAGAATGGAGGAGCAAGCAGAGCAGTAGATAGGAACCCTAGTTTTCCCTCCTTTTGTTGAATAAAAGTACTCTTTGAGAGAATTATGATGTAATGTTGAGTCAGACTCTATTTATATTTTCAATGAAAATGTCTATTTAACGTTCCTAAAATTCGGGGCATTATAATATTTTAGCGTATTTCGTAACTTTTGTTCTAGAATTCATAACTTTTCAGTAATATGATTCGTAACATTTTCATTACGATTCATAACTTTTTGGTCTATATCATAACTTTTATACGATTCATAACTTTTTAACAATATAATTCGTAACATTTTCTCTATAATTCATAACATTTTTTAAGGGTGCATATGATACACACCCAAATAAGATGTATGTATTGTAGTCTTTCCCTGCGTGAAATTGTTGTTGCAGGGTCATCTATGCTAGTTTCTTCCTCAACGTGTGATGAAAAAGGATTCCGGAGGCATCAAGTTGATTAACATAGAGTCTCGTTACAAAAAATGAAAAAATTTAAACTGTATAGTAATCCAAAAATAATTGCAAACGTACTAATTAATAATTATCAAACTTCTTAATTCTATCATTCTCAATGGCAATATAGCTTCTTAATTCATTTAATCTTTCGTGAGACATTATTGGCCGACGATAAGTTTTGATCAATTTAAATTTTGAAAAGCTTCTTTCTCAAGACGCAACTGTAACCATTATATATGAGGTGCATCGGGAAAAAAAACTTATTAATGAGGACCTTAAATATTTGGATCTATTTTCATGTGTAGCAAGCTTGCACAAAAAATAATTGAACTTAATATATACATGGATCTTAGCTCGTTTGTCAAACGAATAAGATTTTGGGTGGATGAAGATGAAGACCGGATAAGAGGTGGAAATGTTATGTGGGGGGGATTAACTTAAATAAGAGTAGGTGAATAACATGATGTATGACTTTACTTAATTGTCCTAATTAAATAATTACATTGGGAATACCAAAAAAGTCTGAGGGTCAATTTAGTGTTTCTCTCCACCCGGATAAGCATACCCTAGGGTGGAGGGTGAGATTAGCTAAGGCTCCTCTAAAGGCATAAGCTCTCCCCCTCTCTTATTTTCCCTTACCAAACACCATCTTCCTTCTCCCTCTCTCTCTCCCCCTTAACCCCCTCCCCCTCTTATCCCCCTTCTTAACACCCCTCAAACATGTCCTAAATATTTGAGAGCCCTATTTTAAATACTGTTTTTGGGGTTTGAAGTCTCGATTTTTTTGGCTTGTGCTGTAAGCCGACTCTACCTTAGATATTTTTGGAGATTGAAGGGGTGTTTTCACTAAGTTTTTGGTGAAAAAAGTAGGTCATTTTATCATCTTGTTCACACTAATTAACAAATTTTGACATTTTAGCTTCTTGTTACACTAGCTAACATCTTGTTAATAATAACTTATTTCTCAATAACTTTTCACTCGCATACTCATCTACAATTTATTCATTATCAGAAAAAATTGACATTTCTCAATACTTTATTTATTATCAAAAATAATTAATTATTCGATTGCAACAAATTCTTTTTCAAAATTTATTCACTACAAAAAAACGCTCCCTGAGTTGGAGTAGTACTCCATATCGATCCGTGAAGGCGTACCTTTGGAGTGTGATGAGAGTTGGATTGGAGTAGTCCATATCGATCCGTGAAGGCGTACGTACGTGAAGTCCTCGATCGGTGCCAGGCTGCCAGCCACCGCACCACACACCCCGACAGAAAGTAAAGAAGAGAGAATGATACTCTGCAACGCCACAGCTGATCCTACTCCACGTTCACCGACAGAGAAACGCGTCATAAGGTGGACCCCAAAAGGAGTCAATTAAAAAAAATGTTATTTATGCTACGGAAGTCAATAAAAACATTTTGATAGTGAAAACACCGAATCGGATGCCAATGTTACCTTACCTGTCCTCCATCCAAATTAAAAATAGTTTAGGAGTATCATTGTGCATGGCATTTGTTTAATCAAGTATGCCTCCTATCCTATAGTATTACTAGACGTAGTACAGTAATTAATTAAGTACTAGTACGTATTACTATATCCTTTTTCCATTCCTGGGCACCAACATCTAACAATTTTTATTCATTTCGTAAGGATGATAGTATATGATCATGCTGTCTCCAAAAGTTTTTACCCTAAACACAAGCACCTTATATATATTTTCATAATTTGAGCCACGAGACTTGTTGCTGCTGCTGCAGCATAATGTTGCATTCTTGTAAACTGGTAAGTCTCAAGCTTATTTCGGTATTTTTTATTTTTCATTTAGTTTTTCATCGTAATTTTTGGGATTAATCGTTCGTCTTGAGACGAATTGAAAAAATATAAAAATATGAACCGATGTTGAAAATATTCGAATGAGATGATACTTTAGACAAATAAAATAGCTATTTGATATTTTTTTTGTCTTTAATGATATTTTTTGGCTTTCGGTCAAAATTTTGTACTTTTAAACTCATCTCGTCGAGACGAATGATTAATCCAACAAATATAATGTAAATCTAATAAAAATTCAAGAAAGACGAACAAAACACACAATATGAAGAAAATAATTAAGTTTACAAGAATGCAGCCTAAAAAAACCTAACCACAAGTAGATATGTACATATTTTAAAAAAGTCATTAACTAAAATAAGTACTTGTTTGAAAGATATGAAAAATAAGTACTTATTTTTGAATTAAATGTGATGTATTATGAGAGAATGATCTGTCTCATAAAGTAAAATAAATAAATACTTACTAAAAAATAAGACTCTTAGCAGAACAAGACCTAATAAATTATCGATGAACAATTCAAATAGGCGAATGATGCCACTCCCTTTTTTACCAATGTCACTCTCCTTTTTGTCTTGTACTATATGAATTCACACAAGAGCCCATGCATTTTGTGAAAAGTTTTATTGCATTGAGGGGTAAATTAGTAAATTCACCTAAAAGACAAAATGGGAATGGCATTGGTAAAAATGGAAGTGGCATTATCATTGACCTACGTAATATACATAAAATTATGTAGTTGACACTTTGTTCTTTTACAAGTTCTGAGGAATTTTTTTACGCTCAATACGGTTCTCAATATCTATCTTTCTCCATTAATTATTACTCATCGCATTACCACTCTGTTTTTTTTTTTTCTGTTTTCCGGTAAGAATTTGTTCTCAAGTTATGACAACATAAGAACAACTTGTTGACGGAAACAAAACATAAGAGCAAAACTACATAATTATTCAAGAATTCAAAATTCATGATAATTGTGACTCTATTTTGATGATTTGTAATTACTGTTGGACAGTCTAATGTGTCCGACGTAACCTGTTTTGAATAGTTCTTAACAATTCCCCAACAACACGCGTAATAATGAACAAAATAACCAGTGGCGTATAACCAAATAAATACCAAGGATTTCCTTCATTAAAAAGAATAAAATTAAATGCATACATAAGGTATAGTTTCATTAATATTATCGCACGGCATCGCCACAGCACAAAGTTAATTTTTCATTAGTTCCAATTTCATTATCTACAGTGGGACGACAAGAAATAATATATGGGGTCAACCGACCTCATGAAATAAAATAAAATCTCTATAGTTATATTGAAAATTTTTATAGGCTAACTAATCGCCCCATCAAAAAGTAGGATTGACCCCCATTATAATGTGCAATTCACTAGATAATTTTTTTCATTAACTCACAGAACAACTCATCGCTCCACCTTTTATGAGTATTTTACGATTTAATTTGTACAAAATTATGGTAAATATATCACAATTGAAAATATTTGTTACAAATACTGTATAATTATGCGAGTTACTCCATTATAGAGAATGAAATTATTTGTATATTTTTTTGAAAACTGAAATCAACATCATCGACATTTTTCTTCGATATCTTCTACTTATTAGTTGGTCTCTTGATTGGTAGCTTGTTGGAAATAAATGATGAATCATTAATTAGTATAGATGTCATACTCTTATATTAAAATTTATGCTTGATTAATAAATGACCTGAAATTCATACAATCCTAAAGTCGCCACTGACTATCTATATGTACATTTTTTTTTATTTCTTGTTCATTGATATTGATTTAGATGTCGCAATCTCGTGAAGAATTAGTGAATGAATGATTGTTTACCTGCAAATATTAAAAATTTTGTCTAATAATACTACCATTGACTGGTTTTGTTTTTTTTTCCGATCAAAGATTGATTATCCATCCAAGATTGATTATCCATCCAGGTCCTATAAAAATCAGATTTATTTTTTTTTTGCAGTAAAAAACAAAAACCGATTTATATATCCTCAATGAGCTACAGGATTCATGCTTTATCATCTTCTAACAAATAGGAGGAGTACATGATTTTTACCCAAAACAAAAAATGTTAGGCCCCATGGAAAGTTTTGGCGTCATTGAACACGAATCTTTACTCCACCCGTGAACACAGAGAGAGCAGTTAAATACATTATACTAGTAAAATGCGAATTAATAAGAGCAATATATATATATATATATATATATATATATAAAACACAAATACATGGAGAGAGAGCGAGTGGACTAGTGGAGTATGGGTGGAACATTTTTGAGGGATTAGGACGCAAATTTTGTTTTTTAACTAGGGATTCAGGCTTGGCTTCTGGGTAACATTTATGAGAGGAGAGGTGGAGCCCCATTTTGATCTTTATCTCTCTCCGCTAGTGACGGTGTCTCTCTCTCTCTCTCTCTCTCTCTCTCTCTGTGTGTGTGTGCGTATATAAGTGGGAAACGTAATGGGAGGTTTCCCTTCCCTAATTCCCGGCGCAAGAAGGAGTGTTCAGCCAAATTAATTTAACCCTTTCTCCCAGATCTACATCTTGTTGGGTCGAAGGATCCGCGTGTGTGTATGTATGTGTGTGTGTGTATATAGATATATATAGATATATATATATATAGATGGAGAGAGAGAGAGAGAGAGAGAGAGAGAGAGAGAGAGAGAGAGAGAGAAAACGAGTATTGAAATATTCCAAGAGAGAGAGTGTGACTTGTGATTGTTAAAACCAAGTTTTACTGCTACTAATTCGGGCTTTGGGTTGGGTCTCCTTCTCTCTCCACATTAATAGTGTACTAGTAATTAATTAGGCGTTGAGGCAATTCTTTTTCTTTCTTTTTTTCGGATTTTGTTTTGGGTACAGAGAAGTAATTGAGAATCACTGTTTGGATCGAACTCTACTACTACTACCTACCGGCGATCAAGCGTGTTTTTTTATAGAGTGTTAAATTAATTGCACTAGCGTATCACATTAATTAATTAGTAGAGAGGGATAGATAGATATTGTATTAAACAGAGGAAGATATATAGATATATATCGTGGCTGCTGTGATTGGATCAACAGTAAACGAATCCCTCTGTTTCCCTCTTTCCTCTCTCTCTCTGAAATCTGGAAGGTAGAGAGAGAAAGAGAGTGTCAAAGAAGAAGAAAGAGTAGTAGGAGAAGCTGGGAGAGGACAAAAAAAAAACTTCGGTTTTGTGGCGTTAATGACTCATGAAAACAACATCTTAATGCTACGCTGAATTCACGGGGCTTCGATCTCACGCTCTTTCGCCATTTGCATTTTTCAGGTACTGTTTTCTTCTGCCACTGCGTTTTCACTCCTTGTTGTCTACTGGTTTGGATTTATTGGTCACAATCTGTTACATATTCAATTCCTTCAAATGGGTTTTCGACCTTTTTGCTAATCTTTTCTGGGTTCCTCTTGATTTGGATTTATTGGCCGCATTTGTTACATATTCAAGTGTTTCATATGGGTTTCTTAGTTTTTTGCTGATCTTTTCTGGGTTCCTCTTGATTTTCTTGTGCATTTTCTGGGTTTGAGGTAATTTAGCTGGATTGAAATTAATTTGAAATGAAATTCTAGTGCATTTTCTGATAAGGGATTTAATTCTTAATATAATAGATACGAATTGAATGTAGCTTGTTCATCTTTCTCTTACCAAAAAGGAAAAAAAAAAAAAAATTGTTTATCTTTCAGCTGTTATCGGAATCTGAATTGCTCAATCTTATTCATTCATTTGCCGATGCTACTCACTCATACTAGCTAGCAGTAGGAGGGTTTAATAATTAGGTTTAAGATAACATGCCCATGACTATTAGATTTCTGCTCGATACTTCTGGATTTTGTGGATCTTGTGCAGAAAATGGGGAACCTATCTTACCCCAGGACACGGTTTGCTTTCTATAATGGTTTAGCTCATTTCACTTACCAAAGATAAGAACTTATCTGGGTTTCTCTGTTTTATAGTGAATTCTCTTGAATTTGCTCCTTATGTGCTTAGCTCATCTAATTGAACAACTTTTGAAGGTTTCTTTGCATCTTTTTCAATCCATCTGTTTGGGGGGTTTTTTCAGGCTGGAAAATGTCAAGGCCACTACTTCGAGGTGTATCCGGCGGGATCCGGTTCGCAGGGAAGAATGATTCCTGGGATGACTCTCAGATGAAAGAGAAAACGGAGAAGGAAGATCTGGATAAAATTCGTCCTTCTCCCGATCATACACACATGTCATTCCGATTTCCTTTTCGGTTACCTTTTCTGGATAATTCGCCTTCTAAAAATAGTTTTAGTGAGAATAGTTTCACGACCGATCCCTACGCCACCGGAAGCTTGAGAAGTCGACATAAGTTAACTTTGTTGTTTCTTAAGTTCAGTTTAGTAATGATAGTAATTCTTGCTCTCACTGGATCCTTTTTGTGGACGATTTCAATTACAAGCTCATCAAGAGGCCATATAATACGTGGGAATAGGCGTATTCAAGAGCAACTTGTATCAGATTTATGGGATATTGGAGAGCTCTCTCTAGGTGCTTCAAGGTTTAAAGAATTGGATTTTTGTCCTGAGGAGTCTGAAAACCATGTTCCCTGCTTCAATGTTACAGAGAGTCTTGCTTTGGGTTTTCCTGAAAGTGAAGAGCACGATCGCCATTGTTTACAAGGATCCAGGCAAAATTGCTTGGTTCTTCCACCTGTCAATTACAAGATTCCTCTTAGGTGGCCTACTGGAAAAGATGTCATATGGGTTGCAAATGTTAAAATTACTGCACAGGAGGTACTTTCCTCTGGAAGCTTGACCAAGAGGTGAGTCGAGTGGAGTGTGTTCTTTTCCTTTGTCATGAAAGCATTGAGCATTAGTCCTGAAGTTATTTTTGGGTTTCAATTCTTCTGGGATGTAGGATGATGATGTTGGAAGAAGAGCAGATTTCCTTCCGTTCTGCATCGCTTATGTTTGATGGTGTTGAGGACTATTCACATCAAATTGCAGAAATGATTGGCCTAAGAAATGAATCTAACTTGTTACAAGCTGGCGTAAGTAGATTTAAATTCCCATTACAGAATCAGCATCTCTGAAGTGTTCTGTTTTATTGCTTTGGCCAACTTCTAGCTCTTGGTACCTCTTGCGGTCATACTATACAATAACACAAAATCTATGTTGATCTCAATCATGCGCTGCTGAAATCCTTATCCATGCTAATGTTGATTGGGATACTTGGTTTACCATTCATCGATTTCATCAAAATTATAGTCAAGTGCAAGGATATTGAAAACCTTGCTTCTAGCGCAAACGTCATAAAACCATATCATGATTACACTCTTTCCCAACATATAATTGTTAGTTCATGGGGATGACAAAGTGTGTACCAAATAGTTACTGAGCTTGAGTCCAAATTGAAAGTGGACCAGTCCTTGAAAAGATTCAGTATGGACATTTACTTACCTTATTGTGAAAGAGTCTTGTTGGGATTTCTCAACTAGTTGTCAACCGTGTAATGTTTTTTCTCTCCAAGTGATGGATTATTATTCATGTTCATGTCGACAATGATTAACTGCTAGTTTGGCTAGGACCAACTAAGATTCTTTTGCGTTGATATTGAATTGGCTAAGTACTACTTATAGAAGGAAAAAGAAAGGGCAATCTAACACATTCAATGCTTCACTTCAACGTTTCACGTCAGAACCATCTCGATGTTATACATTGACACGTTCTCTAAATGTTTCAGGTTAGAAGCATCTTGGATATAGGATGTGGGTATGGTAGCTTTGGAGCACATCTCTTTTCAAAACAACTTTTAACCATGTGTATTGCAAACTATGAGGCTTCAGGTAGTCAAGTTCAACTGACTCTTGAAAGAGGTCTGCCCGCAATGATAGGTTCTTTTACTTCGAAGCAGTTGCCATATTCATCTCTTTCCTTTGATATGGTGCATTGTGCACGATGCGGCATTGACTGGGATCAGAAAGGTACGAGTCAAGTTCTAGTCATGAAAGCAATACTTCATGCTGGATACTCCACATGCTAGATGACTATCTTCATTTAGGATACAAAAATATTGTCGGCATTCAATGCTTTTTATATATAGTCGTTCAAATGTTTTTCACTAGAAGACAACAACATCCACTACCAGGTAGGTAAAATGCTAAGAGAGACTTTCACCCCTAGTAATCATAAAATATGGTTAAGTAATGCATCTTCATTTTGTCGTCCTAAATTAATTTGCAAGTCTATGTGCTTCACTTCCGTAAGTCCGAACCTGTTTTTTTGGTTCAAGAAGCTACCATTGTTTTAGAATTTTGATTAATTTTGTGCTGCTTGTTCTACTTATATTTCCTGGGGCTAGATTGTCGTTCGCCGTTGTTCATGGGCTATACTGTATATCCTCCTAGTATGTATTGACCGCAGAAAATGATCTCTCTCTTGACCGAGGTTGGGTGGTAGTATCATTTGAGTATTTGACATGCTTATCCCGGCCCTTTTTTGACATACCGTATCCTACACTTTTTGGTCCTATAAAGTTCTCAAATCCTACATTATGCATTTTCTTAGATATGCTTAGGAAGCCGCCCTAAGGTATTTCTTGGCTTTGTTGAGTTGGCTAAGCTATTCTAGGTTGCTGGTAAGAGTAGAGATGCTGCAGATTCTTTTTTCCATTGAAGTCTGATAGGGGTTCTTAATGACTAAATGAATTGCATGTTTATAATAGTTTTGTTTTGGTCAACACTTTTGTACCATTTTAGGAGGGAAGTGTGCAGCCTTTGTTTCTATACTTGTTGCAAAGAAGATGTTGAAAATGGCTGAAGTATCGCTGTCCTTAAAGATATATTGATAACGATATCATTTGTCTGATGTCATTTTCTCTTGGTTGAACTTTGGTCCTGAGCTATGTAGCACCAAAGGGCGCCGTGTCCACGTATTGGACACGGGGACACGTATTGGACATGCCATGTGGCATGTCGAATAATTTTTATTATTGTTTGATAGGGTACTGCTGGGGACACGCAGGGGACACGGCTGGGGGTCAAAATGTAATATTTTTTAAATTTTTTGGGGTTAATATGAAATTATTCAAAACATTTGGGTTAAACTATAATTATGCCTTTGAAATTTTTTTATACAATTTGTGAAATTATTTTCATATACAATGATTCATAATTTTTTTTTATATATATGTACATATTTATATATTTATTTATACACATGGTGTGTTCCCCCACCGTGTCCGTATCCCCATTTTTTTAGAATTTCCGTGTTCCGTGTTCCGTGTCCCGTGTCCCGTGTCTGTGTCTGTGTCCGTGTCCGTGTCCGTGCTACATAGGTCTTGAGAAATTCATACGTTCACTGTCCTAGATGTTGTAGATATAGAGATTAAAGGCAAATACAATGGTATTTTGTCATCATTGTGCATGAGTAAGAGCTGCAAGTTCTCTGGGCTATAATTTCGTCAATAAGTCTAGAAATTTAAACATATTTTCTAAAGCTTATACCATCATTCTCGTTCTTATTTTATCGGGACCCCTCATTTAAGTGTTTCTTATTTATGCAACTATCATGGTTCATGTGTTGCTTTGGTTTGCTGTGAGCTTCATGTTTTAATTGTTCTGGAGTATTAAGTATAGAAGATTTAGTTGGTTTCTTGGCGCTTGGTCAGGAAGTTAAATTTTAGATACTTTTTTCCATGTTGTGCAGAGGGTAGTCTTTTGATTGAAGCAGATCGAGTATTGAGGCCTGGTGGATACTTTGTTTGGACTTCACCACTTACCAATTTGCAGGGTTCCCTTCGCAAGAAAGAGAATCAGAAAAGATGGAATTTTGTGCGGACTTTTGCAGAAAGTCTCTGCTGGGATATGTTGCCACAGCAAGATGAGACTGTCGTGTGGAAGAAGACAAGTAAAAAGGCTTGTTATGGTTCCAGGTTAGGTGACTGATCAATTGTTCATTTATTTTCATTTTACATCTAAGGTAGATGTAGAAATATTTTAAAAAATTGACATGTTTCTACATATCTCGAAAATTTTAATCTAATCCCGTAAAGGCTTAAAATATACTGACGTGTTTCTATATTTCTAGGAATTCTGGATCAAAGCCCTCCCTCTGCAGTAAGGCACATGATGTTGAGACTCCGTATTATCGACCTCTCCAATCCTGCATAGGAGGAACTCAAAGTCGTCGATGGATTCCTATTGAAAAAAGGCCGACCTGGCCTTCTAGGTCTAAATTGAACTCTGATGAACTTGCAATCTATGGTAATTTCTTTGTTGAGTATAACGTTTCCCCCCTGAGAATCCTATTTAAAACAGCATGGAGGACATAAAAGGAATTTTGTTACATCAGTAGTAAGTAGGGCCGGCTATGTAGCAACGACGCAAAAGTTTTTGCTTCAGACCTCATTTTGGAAGGCCCTAATTGCGTAAAAAAACAAATTTCAGATAGGAGATACTATAAAAACTTTAGCAGAAGTGAAAAGCCCATTTTAGATAGTGTCAATGATTGCCCATTTTAGATAGTTTTTGCTTTTGATAAAAAAATTTCACCCTCGTTAATGCTTAATATCTTCACCCTCATATTCTGCTTAATTGTGTCAATGATTTCCTCACTTATAGGTGTGTCTCCTGAAGACTTTGCTGAGGATACCCAGAACTGGAACTCAGCTGTTCGTAACTATTGGTCTCTTCTGTCTCCACTTATATTCTCGGATCATCCAAAGAGACCAGGTGATGAGGATCCTTCTCCGCCTTATAACATGCTCAGAAATGTGCTGGACATGAATGCCCGCTTTGGTGGCTTCAATTCTGCGTTGTTGGAAGCTGGGAAATCTGTTTGGGTAATGAATGTGGTCCCTACAAGTGGGCCCAACTCTCTTCCGTTAATACTTGACAGGGGCTTCGTTGGAGTATTACATGATTGGTAAGTTCTACCTTTCTACATCCAAGAATTCTACGTTTTGTGACCTATGGGAACTGCTACTGCATCAAATTTATTGCTTGCCGAACAATGACTTATTTGTAGCAGTCGAAATATGAAATAACACCAGATGGCTACTTTAGACTAATTGCTGGACTCTGCTGTTAGTGTTTTTTTTTCTGAAGGGACCAAGTTGTCTCCTGATCATCTTGATAGAACTCCTAAACTTTTTATCATTGAGAGGACTTTGGCCTGGTGTTCTTGTTCTTTGAATTTACACTGCTGTAATTGGTAAATGTCTTAATAGAAAAGAGTGTGGAGTTCATCTACCTTGTCCTTGTGGTACATGCATTCCAATTCTATAGTTTAGCGGAAATAACACCTTTCTGTGTTTCGTTTGGGTTTTGAGGGTAATGGGTGGAGAGGGTGAGAGAAATGAGAGTAATAATTTGAGAGAACTTATTGGGGACCATGTGCAAAGAGAGGGGGTGGGTCTAGTCTAGAGACCCAAAGCAAACACATTCGTAGCTTTATGACATGGATAAAGTAAAACGGAAACCACGAACAGAGAAAGATTAGGGAAGGAATATGAAGGGGAAAAGAGAAACATATTATCAAGTTGAAGTAAGAATTTTCAGAACATTTGGTAGTCTTCTTGTGAGTCTTATTATTCACCAATGAAATATTTGTCTGTAACTGAAATTGTAGCAGTGGATTTCCTTTGTTTAATTAAAATTTCAATGGTATACATTTTTTCCTCGTATATTGTTCGATACATGTTACCTAGTCAAAGTGTTTGAATTATTCCAGTTAGTAATTGTTGTGTATTGAGATATTTGGCTGCATCTAAAAGTGTTTACAAAAATGTGTCACCCCTTCTTATTGGAAATGTCAGTGCTATACAACCGCGACTCATATATTGGTGGAACTGTGTTGGATTTGTTACCCACTGTGTATTAAAAACCTCAGGTCTGGCTAATTTATTAACTGTGCGTGTTTGGTATTCTGGATCTATTCGTTGTTCCATCTGATAAACCTGTATGGTCCTTTTATATTTCTGTTTCTTTTGCGTCATTCAAATTTCTTATCTTGTAGGTGTGAAGCATTTCCAACCTACCCTAGAACATACGATATGGTGCATGCTGAAGGGCTTTTATCACTTGTAACTGTTCAGCAGCGCCGGTGCACCTTGTTGGATCTATTCTCTGAGATAGATCGGTTACTTCGTCCAGAGGTACAGTAATCTTGTGTTCCTATTTCTTGTTATTCGGTGATAGACATGCATTGGTCTCCTCATTTTTACAGTCAGTCGAAAGTTGAAAACGATGGCATTAACTTACAAAGGATACGACATAAAAAGGACAACAAAATTCAGACCGTTCACTTGAATGCTTACTAAGGTGATAAGGTTAGTTGGATATATGCCGGTGCCCAGTGGTTTCTTACCCCTCAATTTTCCTTTGGATGGCTGAGATTGACAAAGAGTGGTAGTACTCTTTAGCAGAGAAAATGATGTAGGACATTTTAGCTTGGTTGAATGATAAACACATTTTTTTCCTGCACTTTTTAAATAAAGTGCAGAGCAACTAGTTTTGTGAGTTTGCTTTGTTAATATTCTTTAAGTTTTTTGCTTCAGATCCATCATAGATGGTAAAAAGTTAAGCTTTTTCTTGCGGGACTTTTACAACGAATCCATTGTGGTTTGGTTGCATTAGCTATTTGAGATCACTATGAAACCATGTTTTCCATTTTAAACCATGGGGATGTGTGAGTATTTTCAATCCTCAGTTATCGTTTGTTTTAAGGTCTTTAAAGTGTGAATGGGCCAAATCATTTGGTATGGATTTCGTAGTTTTTGAACCTCAATTTTGGTCTGAAGGCAAACTTGATAACCTCCAACAATAATTTCAACCTTACCTCTATTTTACAAGAACTTTTATGTGTCATTCTTTCTATTGTTTCTGCATTTGTTGCAAGGCTCTCCTGGTTTCCATTTCACTGAGTTGCTAAATTAACTCTACTTTTCACCTCATGCCCTTTCTTACATTTTGCTAATCTCGGTGCTGTGCAGGGTTGGGTGATATTCCGCGACTCAGCCTCTCTCATCGAAATAGCAAGAGCTCTAGCGACAAGATTGAAATGGGATGCACGAGTCGTAGAAATCGAGAGCAACAGCAATGAGAGACTACTCATATGCCAGAAACCTTTCTTCAAGAAACAACCGAACTAAATACGAACATTCTGTGAGGGAAGCCTCTGAATAGGTAGATCATTAAATTCATATATTCATTTTGTGGATCTAAATTAAGCATCATAATGTTTGTCCACCATCGGAGATGGCGGAATGAGAAGTTTTGGACAAAAGAGGGAAAATGAAGAGAGAGCAAAAGGAAACAAGTGGTCACAACTCCTGTGGAGCCGTAAGGCGTTCATAGGGCCCCTGTAATTAAACAATTTGAAGGGTGCAGAGAGGGGAAAAAAAGTATAGGGTTGTATTTAATTTACGTTGTTTATGTGTTCTTTGAACTATACACCCACACAATGAGTTAGATGTGGTGAAGATGATTTTATACAATAAGGCTTATCCCATTTTATTTTATTTCGCACTCGTTGGCTATTTTCATTTGATTTTAGTACACTATGTGCTACATAAAATCCTTGGTTCCGGCGACCGTTTATCTTCTAACGCTATATTTGGGTCTTGTATCTGCAAAAGGAAAAAAGAAGAAGAGAGAATTCGTAGGGAAAAAAAGAGTGCAATTTTTCTCTTTCGGATGACTCAGGAAGTTATTCTATTGATGTTGTGACCGGAAAATGGAAATCAGAGTGAGCAAGCGATTGAGCTTTTTAATTTTAGTTTCCATTTTTATATCCTCGGTAAATTTGATAACTGTAAGTACTACTACTAGTACATCTGTCCCAAGATAAATGTTTGGTCCATAAAAAGATGACTTAAAAATAATACGTTTTCTACAAGAAAAAATTCAAATTTTTTTTTCATAAATTAAAAGAATTCATGAATATCTAATAAATTATTGAAAAAAGTTTGAATTGTATTATTAATAGGCTGCTAAATTTGCCAATCTCTTTTTTGTGAACGCCACTCACCTGCAACTGTATTTTTGCATCAAAAATAAACTTGCAGGGGAGTGGTGTTAATAAAATAGGGAGTGACAAAATCATTTTCCTATTTTTGAGTTCTCATCTAGTCATTTTGCAAACCGGATGTTAATTTTGGGATAGAGTTGGGACCTAACCGTTGGTTACTACTCTTACCTTTTAGAGCATCAGCAGTGGAATAAGCAAATGTGAATAATCAAAACATGACACATCGAATTTTGATTATCCATTTAGAGGTTGCTAAAGTTAACAATATCAAATCCCACATTGGTTATTTTTTGCCCATAATCAAAACCAATGGGTCCTCCAAACTTTTTTCCTTTATTTCACACATATTTAAAAAAAACAGTTTATGCTAGAAATAGTTCAAAAAAAATAGTTTTTCAAAACAAAAAATATTTTTTCAAAAAACACACACTTTGTTCACTTAAAAATTGTAAATACAACACAAATAGTTTTGAAATTTTAAAAACAACAGTATAAATACAGTTTTTTAAAAATAGATTTTGTGTAAAAAAGCAATTTTCTATAAAAGAGTTTTGAAATTTCAAAAATATTTTTTTTGAAAAATACACTTTATTTACTTACAGTTTTTAAAAATTTTGAAAAAATTGCTTTTTGTAAAAAAAAAGTTTCTGAAAAAAACAAAAAAAAATTGAAAGTTGCAATTTTTTTAAAAAAAATTTGAAAATATTGTTTTTTGAGAGAGAGAGAGAGTGGAAGAGTGAAGGTTTTTGTATAATATTGGTGTAGTTGATTGAGAGATAAAATTTGGTTATTGACAAAATATTGCTAACTTTGATTATTGAAGAGCCAAAATTTGATGAGTTATTAAGAAGTTGTTAGGTTTGATTATTCCAATGTCAGCACTTTTTTTTATAAAATATTGCTAACTTTAACAATTTTTCGTTTTACTTATTCCACTGTGGATGCTCTTACTAGTTTGAGTTTTATATCTAAGAGCAAGTTTATCAATAATTAGGTAAAAAAAACTTGTGAGCAGTGCACATTTTTTATTTTACCTACTCATATTTCTTTCAACACTACACCAACACTATCATCTATTAAAACATACTTCTTTCTTTCTCAAACAGTGCAACAAAATACAGTTTTAAAAAAAAAAAAAAAAAGAAAGAGAGAGGGACAGAGAGGAGAGAGAAAATAATGTTACATATTACACACCTGATGAACAGTTGCTAGATAAAAGTGCCGAAGCACTGTTCACAAATTCATTTTAGCTCTTTGTTTATCTGGTGTAAGATTACTTTTTCTCTTTTAATGAGTTAAAATGGCTATAAAACTAATTTAGCTTTGCTGGTAAAGTTGCTCTAAAGGTGGTTGGGATTCTCCATTAGTAATTTAAAAGCAAAGGACAAGAGCAACAGAGGTAAAGAGGTAGGGTAGGGAAACCAGAAAGGACTGGGATTATTTGACTCCTCAGTAAACATGGCTCCTGAATTTCCCAGAATAGGAGAGCCATTAAAAATCACCTGCGGAAGGAAATGGGAACTAGACTGGCTCAGGTCGTACATGGCCAAAGCCTCAGGGGCGGCAATTCGGGCCCACTGTAGTGCTGTTTTTTGTGTCCCTTGTTTAAATAAACGAGGCTGAACTACCTTTCAGAAAAATTGAAAAATGAGGCTGAGAGCACACTTTTGCCAAATAGCAGTACTTCGTATCTACTGGCCATTGCATCTTATTACTATTTGGTCCACAAAAATTATACGAAATTCAATCCATGAAAAAAAAATGAATGGTCTCACTTTCATAAATTGAGTTTCATGTGTTGTACCAATTCTCTTTGATTAATTTGTATGGAATCTTGATGTATATCACCTATAAAATGGCTTGGACACCATGAGTGATCACAAATAGAGATGGATCCACACTACGGCGTACGGGGGCCACGGCCCCCGCGGGGTTTTGAATTTTTATAATTTTTTTGTTTAAATATCAAAATTATACATAGTGGCCTCTCAGTGAATAAAAATAGTGGATAGAAAGAATATTTTCAACTAGAAATATTGGTAGAACACATGTTTCGGATGGAGGATGGGTTTTTCTCACAAATGCTTTGGTTATATTGTGTTTTGTAATAGGTATTATTTTGTCATTCATATATTTTATATCCTTGAATATTGAAATTTTAAAATTTTGTTGTTCATGTTGTGGCCGTCTCTCTCATATAAAAAATCCTAATTTCGTTCCTGATCACAAATATAGTGGCAGTTAACCTCGAGTTTAGCTTTCAACACGAGGACAAGCATTTTCTGAATACAATTTTATATTAGTGGAGTTTTATGTTTCTCTTCTTGTCTTACATAGTGCGTGGCTTATACTAATACTCCCTCCGTCCCAAAATGGATGACAATTTTTAAAATTTGTGTCATTTTTCGTCGCTTATATCTTTCAATCTATAATGTTTTTCATGAGTTTGAAAACTTTATATAATAGAACTAATCGAGATCTGTCAAATAAGATTCATATTGCATATTTTTTGAGATCCATATTGAAAGATATAAGGAGTTGAAATTGGCACCGATATCAAAAATTGACATCCAACTTAGGACGGAGGGAGTACTATGAAGTACTGTAATGAACTAGCTACGATTTGATACATAGTAATACAGTACTATATTCTTGGCTATTATTTGTACAGATAAACGAATAAGTTCGACACACATCAGCCCCGCTCAATCCAAATTTTAGGACCCTTACTTTTTGATAGCGTTAGTCACTTCACATTGGTTAGGTATTGACACAACATTGCCTATCGATAGATTAACCCCCCCCCCCCCCCCCCCACAAAAAAAAAAAAAAAAATCTTATCCCCTCCTTCCTAATTTGTTTATCAAATTTCGACATACGTGTCCTTCAATGATGGTATATATGAAACACCAAAATAAGAGGTATGTATTATAGCACTTCCCCTTAGAGAATTATATCAATCTACGCTTTTGAGAATCCATCAACGTTTTACGAATGAGATCCCTCTTTTTTTGTTTATGTTTAGTGGATCCCTCTTGTTCATGTTTAGTCCCAATGCTGCTTCTTTTTTTCTTTTTTTGGTTACAAAGCCCCCATGCTTTTATTTTCGAAGGTCTTTCTATTTCAACTTCTTTCTACTTCAATGGTATATATAGTGACATATGATGTGCCTTGTCCTATCCGTTAGCATGCCATGGCATGTCTAGGCTCAATTTTAGGTGAATTACATTTACCCCCCTCAAAGATGCCTTCTTCTTTTTTAATTTTTAATTTTGCCACCTTAATGTTTCAAACTCAACACTCAATCTCCTTCAACAATATGAAAAAACAATAAGGTCAACACCGTTAACAGAAATAATCAGATTACACTCACTTTGTTTGGTTGAGGTTTTAGAAAGTTATTTTTGAGAGTTGAGTGGTAATAAGTGGAGAGAGATAGAGAGAGAAATTTATTGAAAACTATGCCAAGAGTAAAAATTACTCTCAAAATGATGAACCAAACGGAGTGACTGTTGCCCTTCTTTGACTAGTATCTTCCTGAAATCAATTCAGTTCTTATTAGTGGAGGTGGGGGCAGGTGAAGACAAGTCCATTGCAGTGGCAATGGTTTTCAGCGTTGATGGCTAGTGGTAGAGACAGTAGGAGATGCATTGATAAATTTGTCCACCATTTTACCGGGTATTAAGATTGTTTGAATAACGAAAACACTAAATTTAGGGCATTTTTATCCTTAAAGTTATACTATTAAACATGTCATATGCTTGTCACGCGATTTGTTCATCCTAAATCCCAGTGGATGGTTCATGGAAGGTGTAAAGTCTCAAATCTCAGGTACTTTAAAGAGGTTAAGTGTCTGAGTAAATCATTAGGAGTGCAACTCATAAATAGTTCATAGTTTAGGGGGTTAAATATACTAACACTTTTTTTTTTTTTTTTAATGCTTGTTTGTAGTAGGTTTTGGATAGCAGATTGTCTTGACGATGTAGTAAGCGCAAGTCATCAGCTCAAATTAGCTACGTCCTTGGCCTTTTATACAACCACTTATCCGTTGCATCTAGTATTTGTTTAATGGTTTGATGTATTGTTTTAGATCACTGGCAAAGTGATACCATTAGATTTTTTTTTCTGTTGCTTAGTAAGAAGTGACTTGACATTTTGCCTAAATAGTAGGCATATATATAAGGGAATGCTAAAGATTGGTAACATAAGTTTCTTCAATCGGGATCAACTCCTCTCCATATTCCATCTCTCCATACTTCCAAACTTTTCTTCTGTTGGTCAATTTCGGGCCCACAACTATGATATGAATCGTTCCCCTTGCAGAACATGTAAAATAGAATACTTTTGCGAAAAATTAGTTTAACTGATATCGATAAGTATGTAAAGAAATTGGATCATGTTCTACAAATTGTAAGCTTTAAGTGTAAAATACATTTGCCATTCATTTTAAGTTATGAAATGCAATATATTCACGTATCTATTCAAGGATGGAGCCACGGGGAACAAGTGGCGGCGGCCGCCACCACAACGATTTCAAAAAAGTACTATTACTTCATTGGAAAAAAATATTTTATCCCCAACTATATAGACCCACCCCCACCAGATTTTTTTAATTTTTTGTTATATAAAAAGTCTTTAATCCTCTACTTTTGTTTCTAGAAATTGAAGGAGGCCAACAAAAATAATCCAAAAACAAATTCAATGAGCCAAGTGAAATATTATGAAACATGAGGTCTAAATTAAGGAAAATCAAACTTCACACTGTGTTTTTATGCAAACTCTGTAGAAAAAGACAAACAAGAAAAACACCAAAGAGGAAACATAAATAAAGGAAGCAATGTATCCAGGGCTATGATTGAACGGCGTCGAAATTCACAGAGAAACTTTCTTCAAAGTCAAGAAGGCCTCACACATTGAGGACATTGCTGAAGGTTTTGATGTCGATTCTATCAACGATACTTTTAATGACATGAAAGAGCATCACAATTCAAGATACTATACTGGAATAGATATATTAAATTAAAATTACTCTTTCTTGGTACTGTACGTGCATACAACTCGTTAATTGTAATGTTCGATATGCTATTTAAATATTTTCTAAAGTCTATGAATATGCATATTATGGTCCGTCTTTTTAATTTTTTTTAGTGTAATGTTTGCTACTACTAAGGTAAAATCCTGACTTCGTCCCTGTATCTATTGATCTTCGATTAAAACTAAATTTTCGCAGATATGTTCTTTTCCAGGCATGTGTTCTATAAGATGAACGATTTGAATCATAGTTGTAAACTCGAAATGGTCTCTCATTATAACAGCATAGAGGGGGGTATGAAGAGGAGCTCATCCCTTTGTAACCCAGACCGGCTGACCCCATGTACCTATCAGGTTTAGTCCAACGAACTTCGGATCCTAGGGAAGATCTTGAATATAGTAGTTCTGTTAATTCCATGTTTTTTAATTATTATTAATATAAAAGGAGTTTACCATTCCAGCCATAGTAATATGAGTTCAACTAATTTCATGAAGAAAATCTGGCCAATTAATTTGCCAACTAACAACTCTACTTATTAGAAATAACCTCTTGTTATTGCATCGAAACATATAAATATTAATGATTAATCTAGCTAGCTAGCTAGAGTTGAATTTGGGAAAAGGAAATGGTTGATTTGTTGAAACCTATAATCATTCAGGAATTTCCATTCAATGTTGAGCCTAGCCTAGCTACGAATTGTATTTGTGATCGATAGTAGGAATTAACTAGAGGATATATACTAAAAATTCAGTATTGAAAATGTAAGTGGTGACAGTAGTAGTACACTTGGTGCGCTCTCCATAATCACAGAACGCGCGCGCGCCCACACACACATATATATAAGACTAATTTTGAATTGGATTTAAATATTTTACATGATACTAGTGCGGGAGCCACCACAATTCGCACCGAAAAAAAATAATGTAACCCATACAGATAAACCCAGCAAAAAAAACAAAAAAAAACCTACATGTGGTGGATTTTTTTTACCAACGGACACTTTTTGTTTTCAACAGAAGAAATATATCCATTTAAAAAAGTCATATGGTATCTACATTTTATCATTGGAATACAGATCAGGCCATACGACATTTAAAGATTTCCACCGGAATAATAAGATATAGAGGCACAACCAAACCCTAATGATATACAGGAAAAGTAAAGAGACGAAACAGATATCTAGCGCTTAAGCAAACGCTATCGCTCATTCCACACCGTTATCAACAAGGATCGGCTTACGTGGAGCTAGTACCTAGACACCAGACGCCTCGAGATAGCGGAGCTCCATATCAAAGACAATATCAAAAATCGATCAAAATCAGCAACCCACCAGACTAAATCTGAATTAAAACCGGCCTAAATCCAAACAAAAATCGGACTAAAACTGAACAAAAATCGGACTAAGTTCGGACAAAAACGAAATAAAACAAAACATACACTCCCCTCTGTCATTGAGCTGCCCTTCTCTTGCCTAGCCCCTACCAATCAAAGCTCCCAAGCCAGTGACTCAAGAAGCCACTGGCAACCACTCAACTGCAAACCTAAAAGTGGTGCGATGGCGAATGGTAAGCAGTTTTTGGTGAAGAAGGGGAAAGGAAAACCAGATCTGAAGGCAGAAATTGATTCCTCCCCACCCGCCACCCAAAGTTGGGTATAAACCCAAGGGAGAGAGAGGAGAAGGAGAACAACAAGTGTAACGGATGTTTTAGGATTAGAGAGCGGTGCTTCTATTTTTTTTCTTTTTGGGATGGAGGTTCAGATACCCTTTTGAACTAGTTCCTGAGAAGGATAAAAAAAAAAACTAGTTCCTGAGAAATATGATATCTACCCTTCAGAAATTTGAGGTTATTGGAGATTTTACCAACGGACTTGATGGATTCAAAAGCTTGCGAGGGACAATCTTAGAGCATCGATCCCAAGTAGACTAATCAAAATCCAAATGTTGCTAAGGTTAGAAATGTTTGCTCAAAAAAATTTTCACATTAGAATAATTAAATTTAGCAATCTTTTTACAACTTATCAAATTTTGGTTCTTGAATAATTAAAATTAGCAACCTTTTGCCAATAACCAAATTTAGTGAACCTCAATCAAGTACACTTATCATTACATAAAAATCTTATCTCTCCTTCATTTTCACTCTCTCTCTCTCTTTCTTTTTCTACCATATTGTCAAAAAAATACTTTTAAAAGCAGTTTTTTTTAATTTATTTTTTTTCAAAAACTGTTTTTTTTTTTTTTTTTGGAAACAAGAATTTTCCTTAATGAAAGAAAACTTTTTTTTTTTCCAAAAAATGGTTTTGTACCTCTAATAACAATTTTTATTAGTTTGAAAACTATTAAAAATACGATTTCTATGTTAATAGTTTTTAACTTTTGTAGTTTGAAAATTTGATGGCGCAAGTTTTTGGTTTTCCATCTTTCCACTTTCTTTCCCACAAGTTTCAAAGATAGAATAATTAATTTATTTCCTTAGCTGATGAACAAAACCGACCTTAGCTCAGTTGGTAGAGCGGAGGACTGTAGTTGGACAAAATCCAAATAGCCATCCTTAGGTCGCTGGTTCGAATCCGGCAGGTCGGATACGTTTTTCTCCTTTTTCCCCTCTCACTCCATTTCCCTGGAGATTTCAACCGCCCCATTTTTACCTCTGTTAGAGCATCTCCAGCCTTGACCTATTTTAAGATTCAATTTTTACAAAAACCACAAAAATCTCTCTTTAATTTTTGATCTAAACCCTTTTTCATTTTGGATTTTACCTATTTTTTGCTCAAATCTGAGATAACTTTTGTCTTGATCCATTTCTCCAACCAACGGCTAGTTAGAGAGAGAGAGAAAGAGGGAAATATGTAAAATTTGAGTTTGATGATTGGAGATGTGTCTATCCAAAATGAATTTTTATCCAGAATTTACCTCAAATTTGAGAGAAAATATGGGTAAAAGCCGGAGATGCTCTTAAGTTTCTCTCCTCTACAGCCCATTGAACGAACGATTCATTTCCCCATTAATCAAAAATTCGCTCCCCCACACTCCCCATGGCTTCAGCTTGGCGACGACTCACCACCACCGCCATCACAACTCTCGCCCACATTCTAAACCCTAATAAACCCCAACCCCACTCCTCTCTCTCCTCCCTCCTCACCTCCACCAACTTCTCCACCTCTTTCCTCGTCACCAAAACCCCACAAAAGTACAAGAAGAAGAAACGGAAAAAGGACAGCCCCCGAACAAATCCCGTCCAGCACGACTCGCAGCGGCTCCCCCACTTGGAGGCCATCCTCCAGCGAGACGCCGCCTTTCGGTTCCTCACGAGAACCAAAGAGTACCTGTACAAGCAGCCGGATCACGTCCTCCGCCTCGACGACGCCGGCAAACTCCACCGCGAGCTAGGCTTCCCGCGCGGCCGCAAGGTCCTGTTGTTTACAAACATACTACCCCTTATATATTCCTTTTTGCTATTGGTTATATTAGGCATTTTGGTATTCGACCATTGCATTGTTATTAATTTTTTTAACTGACCATTGCATTATTCATGTGCCATTTGTTGTACACAATTACTTTGTTCATTCAACGACTACGTATTTTAATTATTGCAGGGTGTCATTCAGCATAGTTTAGTGTGCTGAAAATAGAATTTGTTCTTACTTTTTAATTACTAGCAGTTGGGTACACACGTTGTGGGGTTCCGAAATGCCTGGTTCAGTCCCTCTGAGCTTCTGGTTAGGATGGATGGTTCACCTGACCTGCACAAGGAGGCACGACTATAAGGCCGCACTGGAGGAACTCCGGAATGGTCCTCCGGCGTGAGAGTGAGAAAGTGCAGAGCAAGTAGGAATGGACTAGGGTTTAGTGGGGAAGATCACTTGTCCCCCTTTAGGGCTTCATTCTTTGGTATTTATAGAGATCCTTTTGCTTGCTCTCCAAGTACGTCGGCTGACGTCACATGTAGGGTTTGATAACCGTTTTGAGCGTGAGTTGGCACCCCCACGTGCGCTAATCGTTATCCTTTGGCGTAACTGCCTGGTCGTGACGTTAGACATGTCACCTCGGGCCAAGGCGGTTATACTCGCACGTGGTCATGCTGGCCCACCATGGTATGACCGGAGCCTAAGAGCTCGGCTCTGGGCGAGCAACGTGGGTTCTGTAGTTTGTGGATCAAGGAGCGCCCTTCACCCGAGCTCGGCCATAGCTGAACCTAAGAGTTCAATGGCATTCGAGTCCTACGGTGGTCTCGAGGAAACGACCCCTGAACGTCAGCACTTAACACGCTGGCCTAGCCGCGGGCTGAGCCTAAAAGCTTCGTCTGCAGCCAAACCGGTCTTGGTGGTCCGAGCTGTAATGTTCGGCCCACTACACATGTGCGTTCAGTTGAATAGGTGTGAGGTGTGGGTAGTTGGGTTAATAATTTAACACTTTGTCCTAAAATTAATTCGTGTTACATTTAAGGAAGCTGTAAAAATAGTTTTTCGTTAGGGTAAGGGTGAAAATCATTTTTGTGATGCAGTTTGGGCGGTTTACGAGTTTACCCATAGCAGCCTCAGAGTCAATATTCAGATTCCCTAGTTCCTCTCGAGGTCAGGAAGGCGATAATGTGCCTGGGGAACGAATCTAGAAGAAGGGAGACTAATCAACAAAGAGAGATCGTTAACTAAACTGGTTCCAACATTCTATCATGATCCACAACATTCCAGCATCCAATGTCTATGTCGGATTCTATGCTCTTGACTTTGAGGCTGAAACGCTCAGGAGTAAAAGACCTAAGAATCTTTCTCATAATTCTCTCATAACTGACCCACTCACCCAGTCTAGTCATAGAGGAGACAATAGTATTAAGCCTAAGATAGAACATATATATCATTCAGATTCTTCCATCATACATAGCTTCCAACATCTGCAGTTTCAAATATTTCACAGGTGTCGTCGTAGGCATCTATGAGTATATCCAAAGCCTCCTTGGCTGTCTCACACTCTGAGATCCTCCACCAGTCAGTGTCAGTGACACCCTTAGATATGGCATTCAATGCCAGAGAGTTGAAGAGCATTTCACTAAGTTCAGTATGATCAAATTCTTCCTGGGGTTTCAATCTTGTTTCATTAGTCTCCACCTTAGTGACTGTGGGAGGTTCATATCCATCTTCTACAGACTTCCAAAGACGTATATCCATGAACCTTAGGAACTGTTTCATGCGAGCTTCCCAGTAGTTGAAATAAATGTCATCGAGTAGAAGACGTCTTGGACTATCATCGTGTTCTGGCAAATCTGGCTTCATAGAGAATCCAAACAGACCTAATTGACCAATAGCGTATGCTCAACTGTATTCTATAAACACCTCAGATTTATTGAATCAGATTACTGTCAATGATACCGTATTGAGATCTGCCATGACACTTGAGGTATCACGGCTGCTGCGTTGTAACTCTGCTAAAGAAACATTCGCAGCGAGTGAGGCTTATCACAAACAATTAGGGTTTTATAACAATCAGTCAGCCCAATAGTGAAGCCCAGGCCCACCCTCTCCCGCATGTAGTACAGTGTCTCTCTTTTTTTTTTTTGGCGTGCATAGAATTTTTTTTAGAATTAAATAAATTACAATTAAATAAAATCAGTGGCAGAGTTATTGTGGTGCTAGCGGGGCCCAGTCCCACCCAGTTTATATTTTGGTACTGTTTGCATAATTTTGGATAGCTAAAAGAAATTATGATATGAATTTTCAACCATCTATATCTATATATAGAGATTAGAGGGGCTACCCTCTTTTGGTGTGAACACTTTTGTGAAGCTCCATCACAAAAATGATTTTCACCATTACCCTGATGAAAAACTATTTTTACATCTACCTTAAATGTAACATGAATTAATTGTTAGGACGAAGTGGTAAATTATTAATCCAACTACTCAAACCTATTCAACTGCACACGTGTGTGTGCCCAACTGTTAGTAATTAAAAAGTAAGAACAATTTTTATTTTGAGCACATTAAACTATGGTGAAATACCGTGCGATAATTATATGTAGGGATGATAGGGAGAAATACTCAATATATATTTGTACATTTTCTCTATCTAGGATTTTAAGACAGTGAATGAATACAAGGCACAATCTCACAAACTAGTTTTTACTGAAAGCTTCAGTTGCTATAAGACGTAGATTTGAGCAAAAACTTCATCAGTTGTATATTTGTTAATTTAGAAGACACGTAAGGTAGTCTTAAATATTTTGATTATTGATTTGAACAAAAAGTTCGATGGAAACTCAAGTGATATGGGCAAAGAAGCACGGACGCCTAAAACAAGGTGACATCATCACTCGGACGCTCTTGGACACGTGTACGATACTTCTTTTTTTTTTTCGTGTCCGTAATTAGAAAATAAAAATCTTAATTCGGATAAGGGTGCAACAATCTTTCTGCCACATTTCCGACACTTCTTTGGCGTTTATGACAGAAATAAATATGCAATCGACACTTCTTGGACACTTGCTAACATGCGACTATTGAAGACATTGCAATTTTTATTTGGCATATCATTATGATACACAAAGTTGGGACCATAGTGTTTTTTCCAATTTATAATATTATATTCATTTGGAATCTTGTAAGGATTTCGATTCTTGAGTCCCATGTCAACTAGATTCTTCATAACTTATTGTATCTTGTGTGTTATATAATTTCGAAACCTATACTTATGGTGATATATGTGCATAACAATACATTTGCATAAATGTATAAATGAACATACCCTCAACGTGTCTGTGTTCTACATTTTAGAGAAATTACATATTCACGTGTCTATGTCTTAGTAGCATGGAGCTTCTAAAGTGGTGTCACTCCCACCTTAGGACCATGCTCCTGCACTCCTGACCAAGGACCTTGACAGGAGCATGCTCCTTACGAAGATGCGGGAGCTTTTGTATAATCCTTGAAATCGAAAAATAGAGATTTGTCACTTGGCTTTGTTAATTGGTCTTTGATGAACTCATACATCTAGTCCAAGTCATGACATCTTGAAAAGAAAATCTTTTTTTGTAACAGTAGCCCATTTCTTACACTTAATTTTACTCCCTAGAATGATTGTAGTATTAAAGTATATATTATATGCTACATTTTTTTCATCATATATGTACACGTTCCTTTCACGCTTCCAACCTTGGGAGCTTCTATATTCCCCCGCCCTTGCTTTGTGCAACTAAGGTCTATGTCTTGTGGTATCAGTGTCTTGTGTCCAATGTTCTAAAAGTCGCAAGGCGTTAGTCAGGCGGTCAGCCACCTTTGAGCGATTAATCGGTGATTAATTGGTGCATATTAATTAGTAATCGACAATTAATCGTTAGTTGGACCTAATTGGATAGGCCCCGCCAGCTATTAATCAGCTATTAATCGCCAATTAATTCCTTGTTTTAGAACACTGCTTGTGTCCATATCTGTGCTTCTTAAGATACGGATATGAGAAGGGACGGAGGGAGTTTCAAGCACTTTCTCACTCAAATTTCAGTTTGGCTGAAGTTTGAGTATGGAATCCAGTTGCTCCTGTATATTATGGTTTGGTTTCTGATATTTGTAGGAATGCAGATTAGATGTTTGATCAGATTTTGGATGCAGATTAGATGTTTGATTAGTTTTTTTCTAACAGGTCCTTCGCTCCATCCAGCGGCACCCCCTCCTGTTAGAGACCTACCGCCATGATGACGGCAAGATGTGGTTCGGATTCACCGACTTCATGGAGTCGTTACTCCAAGAAGAGAAAGAAATAATGAACGCTATGGAGGAAGACAGAGTCACAGTTATCCGGAAACTATTAATGATGTCATCAACGAAACAAATTCCTTTGAGCAAATTGTACCATAAACGGCTTTTATTTGGCATTCCCGAAGATTTCAGGGATCGGGTTGCAAAATACCCAAACTACTTCAAAGTTACGGTCGAAGAGGATGGGAAAAGAGTGCTTGAGCTCGTGAACTGGGATCCCTTACTGGCAGTGAGTGCATTGGAGAGAGAATTCATGGTAGACGAGGACAGGGTGAAGAAAGCATTCAAGTTTCCTTTAAAACACGGGAAATCCTTGGATTTGGAAGAAGATGATATGAGAAAGGTGAATCTGCTGAACACGCTTCCATTGGTTTCGCCATATTCAAATGGTTCTAAGTTTGAGCTTTGGACTTTGGAAGCGGAGAAGTACAGGGTTGGAGTTTTGCACGAGTTCTTGAGCTTGACTTTGGAGAAGAGGGCTTCGATACACCACATTGTGGAGTTCAAGGAGGAGTTGTGTCTTACCAAGCATACTTATCAGATGCTTTTGAAGCAGCCTCGAACTTTTTATTTGGCGGGTACAGAGATGAATTGGGTTGTGTTTTTGAAAGATGCTTATGGTGAAGATGGGGTTTTGATTAATAAGGATCCACAAGTGTTTTTCAATGAGAAGTTGTATAGATACACGCAGATGCTAGAGATGGAACCACGTTCTGATATCGTTGGGAAATAATCTTTGGAACTCGTTAATTTCTCATCTGTGCAATGTCTTAGTTTTTGTAAATGATTAAGATAGAACATTGATTCCTTATCATAACTCAATCTTCAATTTGCTGGAACACTCAACTGAAGGAAATTTCCCTATTAAGATAGACGATATCGTTGGGAAATAATCTTTGGAACTTGTTAATTTCTCATCTGTGCAATGTCTTAGTTTTTGTAAATGATTAAGATAAAACATTGATTCCTTATCATAACTCAATCTTCAATTTGCTGGAACACTCAACTGAAGGAAAAATCCCTATCAAGATAGACTGAACCGACAACGTATACTTCAACTAAAGGCACAAAAAATCCGAGGGTTCAAGAGCTTTTGCAAACACGTCATAGGGCTGGCCCCCTAGATAAAGCCCAGAGGCACTAATGAAGGTTGTAGATGACAATGTAAAAAAGAGTGATTCCTTCCTCGTAGATGGAGGACTTAGTTGGTGCGATGTAGCCTTGCCGAGTGGCTTCTTTCTTGCTCTTGTTCTGTGCAAAGGATTCAATGGGTACATATTTCGCAGGTTGTTATAAATCGAGCAGAGCTCTAACTCTGGCACAACTGGGTCAATGCTGTATTCTGAAGGAATAAGGTATCTTACATTGACCCTAGACATTGTTTTTGCATTGATCAATTGAGTCATTTGTAGTCTATTCCAGTGGCCTTTTTTGGTAATGGCTCTTGAATTCATTTTCATGGTTTGGAAATGAGAAGAAATGTAAAGCTAGGTAACATCCATGTTCCAGAGAGTGTTGAGATATATCTGAACAAATGAGTTGATTATGAAGATATCTTTGCGTAATTTCTCTGTTGTCTTGTTGGTTTTTGAATGCCCTTGATTTGCTAATTGAAGCCCATGATTCTTACTTGGCTCTGAATGTCCTGTTGATAATTTTCTCAAGGTTCGGTTTGTTTATCGTGTCACAACTGGCAACACGTTGGTTGTCAAGCGAGTTGAATTGGAAGTAACCATTAGTAAAGACCTCTCCAGCTGGTGGCAGAATACTCTCTGATGTTAGATTCAACCAAAATGTTGTATGTAATTGGAACACCATTGTCTCGTTCTCATGTTAGATCAAGACTTGGTCGTTTAGGGTGTCGTTATGGTCGCATAACCAATGACTGATTAGGAAGCTAAATTGTAAAATAGACGAGGCAAGCATTGTCCTCTTGTGGTTCGGGTTATGCACATCTGTGTCCAAGATAATATCAAGACATAGTCGTTTAGGGTGTCGTTACATCTAGCTATCTAATACTTTCCCTCGCCTGAAACTCCAGCTTACATGTGAAGATGTAAATATTCATAAGTAGGCGAACTGAACGTGAAGGGAAAAATGATAATGCAAACAGTGAACACATGCGAACGAAGAGAATTGAACTCAAGACCTCTCCCAGGCTATGCTATGATACCATGTTAAGTTATCAACTACTCTCCTTAAGCAGTTAAAAAATAGCCCCAATTATCAAGCTATCTAATACCACAATCCAAAGAAATTATCAGTAAGCACAAGAATGCACAAGAATCCACTGAACACATTCTCATAATCACAGAGTTGTTATGTTTGTGAATTTAGAGAAAATCTAGACAAATCTGAACGGAAGTGCACTTTATCCAAATTCAAATTGAAACCACCAAAGCCAGCATATATCTAGCTTGTGGAGAAACCCAATTTGGAGAAAAAAAACAAAAACAGAAGCAACACTAACCACTTGTAAAGCAAAAAGGCAAAAAAGAGAAATTGAAATCCTATCTACCGGGAAGATGAAGCTAGTTCAGCAGACTTCATCTTCAGGTCCGAGTGATGGCGGCTTCGGCTTTTTGTTTTGTGCTTGGTTTTCTGCCCCAAACTCGCATTGGCCCCTCCCCTGTGCAAACTGGAGGAGACTGATCCTCCTTGGCTTACTCTCTTCACTGTTTTTCTATGGGTTCCCCTACTGCTATTCCCAAGGGCAGCTTTTGCAATGCTCTCTGTTGCCACCTCACGTGCCTTCTGAGGATTAATCGGCTGTTTATTCAGGTAGGCCAGCTTTGGGAGAAGACTACAAGCCGCTTTCCGCAGTTGTTCGTCGCTGATATTGCTCTGGATTGGATTCCCCAACAGATTCAGAGCTAGAAGGGAGTTGTAGTTGGCCACGAGCTGGCCAAGTCCTTTTGCTGTGGTTATCTTGTTGAAGCTCAAGTCCAGAACAGTCAGCTTCAAGAGTCTGTGCAGCCCCTCAACTTCACTGATCTTGTCTCCAGCAAGGTAAAGCTCCTTAATCAGCGTACAGTTTGACAAACCTGATTTCATGTGAATACAGATTAAGTCATATGGTCAAACAGTTATATTAGATCAAAAAAATTTAAAAAATCTAGAAGTTATATGTATGATGTTTGGCAGTGATATTTGGATGGATATGCATTTTGGATTAAGAAGCTTATTTTGGACTGCTTTGCAAGCATTTACTGAGAGGTGTTCTCAAATTCTTTTTATATAGGCTACAATCCAAAAACTCGTCATTTCTGATTATAGATTGAACATCTTCTCATTTCGGAACAAGACCGCCTTTCTCCTATGTTGCATAAGCTACTATTCAAATAGCTTCCCTGACATGTTTTAGTTTATGATTAAAATCCAAAACCTACAATCAATATTCTACTGTAATATGTTGCTAAAAATCGCTCCCAAACACCCTCGCTTGATTAACAGGGAGTTGATTTTCAAGATCTTTTGTTTTAGGGAAGTCCCGTACGCAGGTTACCGAGGATACATACCTTGCCCAATCCGAGAGATCCGGTTGTAACTGAGATCCAGTACGCGCAATCGGGTTAACTCTCTGAAGCCTTCGATTGTGCTGATTTTATTTCTGGACAAGTTGAGAGTGTGGAGACCTTTTGGCAGAGACCCTGAAGTAATATGAACTGCGAAACCAAACCAAACCAAAATAGTTTGAGCAATCTATTTTCAAACATCTCAAATGATACTTTAACAGTTACTAATTCCGTCACTCACCAATTGAGTTGCCTGATAAGTTGACAGACCGAAGACTGGTGAACTGAGCAAGAGTTGGAATAACTTTTAATCCAATTCCCGTCATGTGAGCCACTGTTGAGGAGGAATTCAGAGATCGGATAACATTATTTGCATGTAAAATCTCCTCTGGAAGATTCAAATTCGGACGCCGAGTCAATTGAGATGTATTTCTTGCTAGCGATTTTCCATTTTCTGGAGATGGCGGGAAATCCACTCCACTTTCATTGTCTCTGTCTTCAGCATCGTTTACAGGAAGTACAGGTTGGGTTGCTTGTTCTTTCACCCACTCATCCACTCTAGTTAATGGCGACTCAGTGGAAAAAGCAACCCACTGGTTCTGTGGCATAAACCCAGAAACCCCTCCGTGAAAACCATTCCAGTTCTGGTTATCCTCATTCTTGGGTGATTCCATTGCGCCAACCTCCAAGGCCCTGTTTGGCTCCAGAGTGTCTGAGCAGTACCCGCCTTGTTGGTTGTAAACAGACGCGACAGACACCGTCTGTGGTTTTAGACTCCAAACCGGTTGCAAATTCCTGTGGCTCCACAAAAACAACTTCCACCATAGCCTTCTGCTTCTAGAAGGCAGCACTTGGCTCGACGAATGCTTCTTCAGTATCACTTTATCAGCACTACAATGGGACATCACTGACCTAGGGCTGCCCGAGTTTTCGGGCCGAGGTTCTTCCAGAAACCGGTCGGCTAATTGCTGCAACTCTTCAAATGACTCAGATTTTGAAGGAGGCAACTGATCAGATATCCTTCTGAACACCTCCCTTGTTTCCAAGTCAGAACAGGAGCGTTTAAGCTCTGGCGATGCCCAGAATTCCGCCTTCCGAACACCTGGATCACTAATATTCCCGTTTTGGATCAAACCATCACCCTCTTCAGAATCTTTATCAGGTTTTCTCTCGAATTGTGTCTCGAAAAATTCCTTCTTTTCCATTATTGCTTGATTGGTTTCTGAGTTCGAGTCCACGGCATGGGATTGCAAATCGAAGTCTGAATTATCCCTCTTCATCGATAAGTCTTCATCTAGCTCATCTTCCCCCTCATAAGCCACTTCTGTAGCTTCTTCTTCAACAGGACTTTTGTGGTCCATTACCTTGACCTTGCATCTAGAATTTCCTGAAATACCAAAAGGAACTGGGACAATAAAAGAAGTCGATTTCGATTCATTTGTCTCAAGTCTCACTTGTAAGGTCTTAAGCTTTTTGTTGTAATCCGCAGTGGTTGAAGGTGACTTATCCCCCTACAATCAAACAAGAATTGAAGTAAAGAAAGTTTAGCAAATACAAGTCCATAACGTGAAGTTGAAAAATGAAAACAATTTAACTGATTGTTTCTGACCTTGTCTTTCTTCCTCCCCACAAGTGCAGAGAAGCAATTGAATTTCGACATTTCCGTTAATACGGTTGACTCAAAATACTCTATAGTCTATACAGAAACAGAACAAGACAGTCTTCTTTTGGGCCTCTTTGATGTCTCCACTCAATTCTATAGGCAAAGTTCACATTGTATCAAACGTTAGCCATAATCAATGGGCAGGCGCCTGGCCAATGACGGAGCACAATCGAATGAAAACGACGACGCTGAAGGTTGACCGGAAATGGAAGAATCCACGCATGCCCGAACCCACCTCAAGAAACAATGAGGTTTCGCTAAAGGGTCGGCCAGAGTTAGATTTCTTCAGCTTCTCTCTAGAAGCTTCACCAAGAACAACTGCCCTGCGTTGACATATATGTATATACTTCCATTACATTCAAAGAACAAAATGTCAAATTCGCAAACCCATATTGGGGAAATTCTTCCAGAATCACTTCGGAAACATACAAATGAAGATAAACGATTAAAACATAAAGGGGTTTATTCATACGAGACGGATTCGAATGGGAAGCACCTTTTTGAGCAATTTCATTTTATAGCAAAAGCTGGAAAACAAAGACCCATGGTTTAAAGAACTTTGATCTGCAAATCCGATGACCAGAACATATATAAAGAGAAAAGTTAAAAACAGAAACCCAAAAAGAGGTGAAACTTTGGTTTACCTGTTGAAGCGGAAGCGAAAGTGTGCCAGATCGAGAGGGAAAAATGATATGCTCTGTCCAAGTTGTTCTTTTACGGCTATAAACTCGTTCAGATCGCACAGAATATGCCTGAATTCTGCGTGACTATATAGATTGGTTGTGTATGTGTATGTGTATGTGATATTGATGGAGAGAGAGAGAGAGAGAGAGAGAGAGAGAGAGAGAGAGAGGTGGAAGAGGTGCTGGTGGATGGGAGAGACTTGAGAAGAGACTAGAAACAAGGTAAAGATGTGGGGCGGGAGATACGCGCAGATTGCACGGTCCAATGCCTGCTCATAATTCATATTTTAAACACCCATCCAAGACAGTTTACCAACGCGCGCGCACATACACCGAATGTCGTACGGTGAATTAACGGATTGGGAAAAACAGCCTGTATAGTGTTGGCAACGGGGTGAATCGGGGCTGAATATTACTATTCTCTATTCTCATCCTCGATCCTTGAACCTCTTCCCCCTCTCAGTTCCCTCTCCGATACCTGATGGGTATTTGCCTTTTTTTACCCTCTACCTCTGTCCTAAACGGGAAACATCGATCCCCCATGGGATTTGTGGGATCCAAATTAAAAAAGAAAAAGAAAAAAAGACACAGATTTCAATTGTTTAATATTGTAATTGCAAACAGTCAATAAATGAAGCTGAGCCCCGTTCATAGTTTCCACAGTTCCAAAAAAAAAAAAAAGTGATTACAACATAATCCAAGGTCCATAGTAGTGAATACAAAGTTTACCTAGTTCATAATACATAAATCACAATAGTACAGTATATTCTAAGGATTCGAGACAGGACAGGGATTGAATATGGGGCAGGGACAGACATAATCCTCTGCCTTCCATCGATCCTTGATTTTTTTTAAAAACAATCCCCGTATCTCGCCTAATCCTTGATAGGACGGGTCGGACGCAATGACAAAATGAATGTTACTTTTCTATTAGTCAGTGTTATGAATTGTAAAGAAAATATTACGAATCGTATTGCTAAAAAGTTACGAATCATATAAAAGTTTTAAGATACATCAAAATGTTATGAATCATAATAAAAATGTTACGAATCGTACGGCTTTTAGTTATGAATTATAGAACAAAAGTTACGAAATACATTAAAATATTATGAACGAACTATAAAATAAGTGCATATGATACACCTTTTTAATAGATGTGTATTGTAGATTTTTCTTTTATTATTTTGTTGTTCCCTTATACTACTTCAAGTAGATCAGCAGGGGATTTGTCGAAGAAAAGTAGAAAACTTCATCATGTTCCTCTTCGGAATCCAAAGTTGAAAAAGTCTTTTACCGTGACAAATGAAATTCTACCAAATCACCCCCAAAAATAATGGAAAAAGGAAAATTGGCCCCAGTCTTCTCTTTTTCATTCTTCACTCTGATAGTTGTCGTCATATTATTAGCCAGTTTGGTTCACCCATACCTCAACATTAAGAAAATCCTTTCAATTTTGTCTCATCCTCACATCACGGTTTGAATATTTTACTATTCAAAAAAAATTTTAAAAATATTATGATGGGTTGAATCTATAATAACTAGAACCAATCTCACTGGAGGTGCTCTCTATAAATTAATTAGGGAGATTCTCAAATCAGATCATGTAAACATCAAGTTGAATAGTCTTAAGATTCAGTAGGTTTAAATATTGAT
The DNA here is from genome assembly GCA_019656835.1 of Rhododendron ovatum. NCBI lineage: Eukaryota > Viridiplantae > Streptophyta > Magnoliopsida > Ericales > Ericaceae > Rhododendron > Rhododendron ovatum. The sequence continues at coordinate 30,510,615 of CM033795.1, read as the reverse complement.
AGATTAAGGATGAATTATTAAAGAGATTAAGCTACAAATTAGTCTTGGAAATCAAATGAACCACAAAAAAATAGATGATATTTCCTCCGTCCCATATTGTTTGTCCTGTATATGAAATTTAACTTCCTCTTATAAAATTTGATGAGATTATCCATATTACCCCTCTACATACAAAACTACTTTTAATAATTTATGAGGGTTAATTTGTGCAATTTTACACATTTTTTTCATTGACTCTTTAAGGATGACAAGCATTTTGGGATATTTCAATATAAAATAGTGGACTAGCAATATGGGACGGTGGCGGATGATATCTAGGGAAGATATGACTTGTCATGTGTAACTTAGCTCCCCACGTAAAGGATCCTTATGATAGATTATTTATGAAAATCAAATTACTCCTATAACCTTATAAAATATTAAGAAAAATTCTAAAATCACAAGCTTTCAGACAAACATTTTACACGCATTTGCTTTTAATTGTGGGTCCCACACTGAAGGTATAGTGTGTATGTTCCCATGTGAATGTGAGTTTGTGTATAAAATTGTTCGTGTAAACGTTTATGGTTGTAACGCCCCGAATTTTGGAAACGTTAATTAGGAAATTTCATTGAAAATCTTAATAGAGTCTGGTTCATTATTACATCATAACTCCCATAGGAGTACTTTTATTACACAAGGGAAGGGAAACTAATGTTTCTAACTACAGCTCCGCCTGCTCTTCCATCCAAGCCAACTCTTCGGCTCCAAAAGCCTCCAAGGTGTGTAGCTCACCATGTTCATCTACCAAGTCTGACATATTATACCAGTTTCGCCACCGATATAATATGCTAAGGTCACCAAAGGTAACACCGTAAGCTACAAAAACTCAATAGAATAACTCATACCCACTAACCCTTAACTTACAAACAATCAATCACAAATTCGATGATTTCCACATAGTTCATACATACTCGACAAAACAGTTAACAATGATACATCCACATTCATTATCCAAACTAACGTTGGTGTCCATGATTTTATGAATTTCTCCTACGCGACTCCTCGTATACCGTGTCACCATTTTCATATTTCATAATCATATCGACATTTCCAAAATCATCATTTTACACACCCAACCTCGGTTCCACCGCGCCGGGTTTTCATTGGCACACAAAATTTGCATTGGTTCCTCTCCGCGAATAACCAAGCTACTCACCCAATCTCGGTTCTGCCGCGCCGGGTTCCTATTGGCACACCCAAACACACACACCACACAATGAGTTACCATGTCCGGCCACATTGCGGTTTTTAAAATATTTCTCCTTTTCAAATCACTTCTTTCCATTAACCACACCTTAGGTGTCATGTTTCTACTTTCTCGATTTCTGTGTCTCGTTTTCATACAACGACTCCGCGGTAGGACTTTTCACATACGTAATCATATATTATTCATTGTGATTTGAAACTAACTAGCAAGATCATCCAACTCTATGCTACTAATCATGCTCAAATCACTACTTAAAGCATAATGTTCCATGTACGGACGCCTTTGGAGTGAAAATCACTTATGCTTTACAACAAGACAAGTAATACAAGTAATTCATGCATACATGCTCATAACCGTCCTAAAGATCAAAATACGAATACTTCTATCAAACGATAAAGTCTTATCTTTCGAAAGTCATTCTTTCTTTCTTTGTGGGAAGTTCAAAACAATATATGTTTATTAGTGTAAAAGTCGATTGTTCCAACATGCTCATACTTTCATTAGAGAAAATAAGTTGTTAACTATCATGAATTTCAAAACATTATAAGTAATAGATAACCTTATATACGGAGAATCTACTTATACTTCCAACATACGGTTATACGTTATGTGTTGAGTTTAGTGGACAAAGGATTCTACCTTTCTTCTTGGCGGTAGTGATGACTACGGAAAGTAAGTTGACGATCGGGCGGAGTAACTTCCTACGTATGTTTCCGAAAGCTTCGAAAGCGAAAGGATTCTCTCAAAACTAGTTAGTGACTAAAACTTTTTGACTTTGTGGATTGAAAGGGTGGTTTGGGATGAATTTCTTGAAAAACTTCAAGAACAAGGAAGAACTAAACAAGAACAAGTAAGAACAGAAGCTTTCTTAGAGAGAGAAGTTGGAGGATGAAGGCGTGAGTTGAATGATTAGGCAATGGCCCTATTTATAGCAAAATTTGGCTCTCCCTCTCCTCCATTTGGCCGGCTCTCTCTCTCTCTCTCTCTCTCTCTCTCTCTCTCTTCTTTCCCATGGATTTTGCTCAATTAAATAGTCAAATCACATATTTCAAGCTCATCCATGACTTGTCAAATCCAATCTGTAGGCATAAGGCTATAAAATCAAGTAGGATCTTAGGCTTTCTAGGTAAATCTAGGTGATCATAGTCTAGGTTGGCAAGTCTTACAAGTCTAAGGTAGGTTTTGATTAGGCTAAATAATAGCCTTTCATGTTTAGTCAATCCTAGGCTAGGTTTGTAAGTCAATTCCTAGGTTTGATTGAAGGCTAGGTTGGAAGCAATCTAGGGTGATTAGGGCTAGGATTTCATGCTTAAAGTTGACTAGAAATGAGTTGTCAAGTTGTCAAATAAACTTAAGGCTAAAAAGGGTGACTTGTGGGAGTGAACAAGGTCACATGCACACACCTCACTCATTCCCTCCCTCCCTCCCTCCCTCCCTCTCTCGTACTAAGTATGTATATATATGCTTTATATACCTATATAAGTACTCTCTCTTTCTCTCTCTCTCTCTCTCTCTCTCTCGTACTAAGTATGTATATTTATGCTTTATATACCTATATAAGTACTCTAAGGTACTAAGTAGTCTAGCTCATTGAGTCAAGGGAAAGGGAAAGGTAAATGATTATGGCAAAGCTATCAAGTGCATTGCATTGTCCAATGGTCAATATTTTTCCTAGAAAGTGTGCACATGTATATATAGGCTTCTTTCTAGTAAACTAGGATGTATACATACATTAAGCATATATATGTATCTAGGAAAGTAACCCTAAAATAGTTAGGTTTAAAGCTATAACCCTAGGTTTGCATGCATGGCAAGGTTAGGGTAACTACTTTTGGAAGCAAAATGATGGGTATGATTTGTCTTGTCAAAGTTATATACACATTGGCAAGTCAAATGTCCATTATCCAAGGGATAAGAATTTCTCTAGCAATTATGGACCAATGGTTAATAGTTTCCTAGAAAGTAAGTCTAAGGTCAAGTAGTCATGATTAAAGTAGGTTATGGGTACTACTTTTGGTAGTATCATGATTACTATCTTTGTCCAAAGGTTCTTAAATGCTAGGAAAAGGTAACTAAGTTAATTGGTACTTAGATTTGCCTAACTAAATGATTGGAAACAAAATCTATTACCCAAAGGGTAAGAATTTTTCTAACAACTATCGTTCAATGGGTAAAGAGAAAAGATACACTAGGAAGATGTAATGATGAGGAATAAAGTCAAGAATTAACTAGTCATGAAAGTGCAATGATTACATCCTTTGGTCCAAAAGGTTCAATTAGGGTTCGGATGGGTTCACAAAGCTCAAAGATGGTCAAAAAGGTCCATCTAGGGTTAGGAGATTGTAACTAGGTTGAAACGGTAGTTAGGTTTCTCCAACTAATCGGTTGAAAACTAATTCTATTTGTCATGTAGGATTTCTAGTCAAGAAATAAAATTTAAAAGGCTTAAATCTAATTATGATGGATTATAGAGATTGAAAAATGAATTTTTAAAAGAAATTTTCAAGTAATTAAGAAAAATTTAAATATTTAATAAAATTTTTATTTACCAAAAATCAGGGTCATTACAATGGTTGTTGAAAAATTAAAATGTTAAAAGCTTGCATTTAAAAGATTAATCTTTCTAAACCCCCTTATCATCTGATCACTTTTAAAAAATTTACTTGGTAGATCTGTCGTGTCGTTGGTTTTCTGCAATCGAAGTTTGCACCGCAAAACTACTTCAACCTTGTGGTGCACCGTACACGTACGTACTTGATCTAGAAGAATACTCTGTGATGAAATAAATCTACTCAAATATGCGGCTAAAAATTCATGAAGCATCGCATCACCGTGGTGATGCTCTGGGAATGAATAACTGGCGTGTCGTTAATTCATTAATCTGATGTCTTTATCAGGATATATTAAGAGAAAAATCGTAAATCTGAGGTGGGGAAGAATATCAGAATGGGACCAAGCACCACATGGCTTTCCCTTTCCATGTGGGTATTCCCAGATGATAGTGACATATTACCCGGTCCCACGTATTCCGTATACTTCTTTGATTTGCTCTTTTGTTTGTTTTGGATCCGTACCGAGAGAGAGAGAGAGAGAGAGAGAGAGATCTAACGGTGTACGACAGAGGAAGACGTTCATCTCTGTTGTTTGTCGTTTGGGCTTCCCTAACCGCAAGGAAGATAGATCCAACGGTGCACGACACCAACTGGATCTGCACATGAAGACAACCACGCCCATTGAAACGCACCAGCGTAGAGTTAAGTTTTGTTAACCCTATGTTATTTAAGAGGATGAACATTATTCTACTTTTTGAAATGATATAGATCACATCATAAAATGATGTCGTAATTATTAAAAAATCTAAATTGATAAATGAGTTATTTTATACTTTTACAATTTTCAAAATTTTGAGTTATTTTATCCTTTCTGAATCATTTTCAAGTTTGATCTATAGTTTGATATTTGGGGTGAGGTGGGAGTATTCGCATAAAAAAAAAAAAAATTGATTATTGGGGTTTGAGTTTATTTTGGGTTGTTTTATCTATTTTTTTCCTTTGTAATATTTTGTTATTATTAACAAAATATTACTTTATTTGTCGTTCAAAAAAAAAGTTGGATCCATTGTTTTTACTTTTGTAATTTCTCTCATCGATACAAATAAACAATTTAATACAAATTAGCACAGCAATAACAAAAATTCACAAAAGATTAACATACGTCAAAATAAATAAATTGGGTTAACCCCTCTCAGTATTCTTGTGTTGAGATTTCACTCGCTGATCATTGCATGAGTTTTCAGTTTACACCTATATCATTTATAAGAAAATAATTATGATTCGATAATCACTGGATTTTCAAATCAGACTTCTTGTTCATGTTTAAGAAAATAAACATGATAAAATCATTACATGTTTGATCACCATATTTTTTCCATTTTACCCTTCAATTATTGCATATACCATTTGACCAATTGCCTTTCTTAATTTCTATTACTACTAGTGTTTTAAAAGTAAAATAAAAATTTCATTAACTATTACCCTTTTGGTTTTGTAGTGGGACAATATTTTTGAAAAAGCAATAAGGCCCCGTTTGTTTGGGCGTAAAATGTTTTATCTATTTTTCGGTATTTAGTTGTCTAAAATATAAGAAAAATATTTTACATGTAAAACATTTTCCATTAATTGGATGAAAATGACTTACCCTTAAATCTAGTATAAGTTATTTTTCGAAATGAACTCACTTCCTTCTACTGCAATTTTCATTGCTCAATTTCCTCGATCGTCAGTCCCGACCCACACTATTTTTTTGATTTTTGAAAATATTTTCAAGTGTCAATCAAACACCAAAAAATAAAAGTTTGAAGATTATTTTCTGAAAAAATATTTTACATCAAAACAAAAGGAGCCTAGCCCCGTTCCGCTTTTGGTCCTTAAAAGATAAGTACTTATTTGCAATTTTCAAGCTTAAAAATAGTAGGCTTACTAAAATCAAAAAATATGTAATATGATCTTGTTTGATAGATTTCGATGAGATCTATCACATCCTGCAAAAAAAATTAAAAAATTATTTTTGAAAGTCCATTATTTTTAAGCTTGAAAATAAGTTCTTATTTTTAAGTACTTATTTGAGAAAGCGGAACGGGTAAGTGCTAAGTGAGACTAAAAAGTGGCGATAGATGGAGTATTAATTTATTGACATTCACTTTTTTTGTAACGCCCCGCTATTTTATATAAATAAACTCCAAAATACATTTTATTTCAAACACTTCTAGGCCCAAATTTTCTCCATAAATAAATTACAACATCAAAATAAACTCAAGCTGCCTTCTAAATAATCTTCTAAATGCTTCAAAATTATTAACTCTTCCAAGACCTCTCCAAATTAATTCTTATGAGCTCCGATTTAATTTCCACTAATCTGGCTCCACACCTGAAAAAGAAATTATCCGGAAAGTATACGATACAACAGAATAACAAAGCTCATAAGTAGAATCGATAAACGATAATCGACCAAGTCGAAGCAATAATCACAAGGAACCTTATACCATGTCATCCTCAGTACATGACCTGTGATCCTCCCCCAACTCCTTCCTCACCGAGTCATCCTCGACCCATTCTGGATATTGGATAGGCTATTGGTGCATGAGTTCACTCGATCCATGTACGAAACAATTCCATAGTACTCAATCAGCATCATATTCAATACCAATTATTCCACTTTTCAACAAGATTCCACAGGATTGAACGAAAATCATGAGATATTCAAAAGGAATACAAAGGTGAGAGTGAAGAAAAAAATTCCAGAAATAGGAAGCATATTGTATACCACCCGGATTACCTCAAATATAACCGGTCTTTTTGTCCACGAATCAATGCCTTAAAAATATTTTTCCACCAATATCCACCCTTCAAAACATCTATAACTATTTATAAAATAAACTCTCAAGTTTCTTTCTCTTCTCTCTCTCTCTCTCTCTCTCTCTCTCTCTAAGCTAGAACTGGAATGAGAAGAAGTGTGATGTTGTAGGTTGAAGGGAGGCCTATTTATAGGAGGCTAATAGAATCTTAGTGTATCTTGATCATATCCAATAAAATCAAAATCAAATCTAATAATATCTAAATCAAATCTTATATAATCATGACCATATCTTATATAATCATGACCATATCTTATAAAATCTAATAATATCTAAATCAAATCTTATAAAATCTTATAATATCCAATAAAATCTACAAAATCTTTATAATATCTAATAAAATCCAATCAAATCTAATATATCTAACAATATCTTATATAATATCTAATAAAATCTATATAATATCTTACAAAATCTAAACAATATCTAATAAAATCTAATGAAATCTTATCCTAGATTTTTAGGATCACGGACCGAAAGTTAGGATTCCATAATAGTTGGGTACAATCACTTTAATAAATGATAAAATAATTGTTAATAAAAGAATTATAATAAAATATTAAAACAAATTGACGTAAAAATTCGGGTCATTACATTTTTGGGTCAAAGCATCACTTGAATTTTTTTCTAAAAGTACTAACTCTTTCATTAAATAGAAAAAGAGATTACACTACTGATCGATTCAAGCTTGCTATCAAATAAGATTACAATGATCCCGGGATGATGTCCTCAATTGACTTCTTTTCGTTTTTTCGTCTGTTTTTGGGTTTCAACAGTATTGATATTTCTTGCTTTTGGGGAAAAAAAAATCATTACAAAATATTGGACTTTATTGTATGAATAATCATTCTCTAGTTGATAACTTCTTCATTTAATAATGTTTCCTATCACTATAATTGGGGAACTATGGGGGCCTGATGTGCCCTCCGTTTGTGTCCCATCTCGAGCTAAAAAACATGATCCAAACCATCCATGTTGTCGATCTTGAAGTGAGCAATAAATCTCTTCAGAATTATTAAGTCAATTGGATATCAGAAACTCAGTAAGATAATCACGTTATTGTTCAGCACATGAACTACTAAAATACTTTAAAAAGTTCACAACGAAATAAGATGATTTGATTAATAATTTACCAGGGTCCGACCGACTTTATTTTTTACAAAGTTGTTGGTTGCTTTACAACATGAATGATTCAAATCATGTTTTCGAGCTCGAGACGGAACACAAAAGGATGGCGTGGCAGACCCCCTATTTTGTATAATATAGCAAGATTTTCTTTTAACAAAACTGAATTTCAACGTGACATTCCCTCACGTCTCCTCATTCTCTCATCCTAGTTTGTTCTCTATACAGAAAAGTGAGCAAAAAAGGAAAACGAGTATCCATCCAGATATCCAAAAAAAAAAAAAAAAACCTAAAGTTAGATTTTCATTAAAGAGATGTTTAATTTAAAAAGAGTAACCTGTAAATATCTAGGCAAATTTTTTTTTATATGTGGGATGAATTATATTGTTTCAATTTATAGTTAATTATTTGACATGCAACATTGAAATTTTATTTTGCAAGGCCTAAGTTAAATTTATCTATTCCTATTCACTATTATAACGAATTACGTAGTCCTTTTGTGCATAGCACGGGATGCCCGGCCCTTATACGTTCTGATAACAAAATGATGTAAGCATGCATGTGTGTGAGTTTAAATAATCTATATACACTGCATATATAAGTGTATTTCAGAGGTTTAATTCCTCCATGGGTCTGCATCGAGAATCATCTTTCTATTTTCTTTTTCTTTTTCTTCTTTTTCTTTTATGTTTTTTAAGGGAAGTAAACGGTCTGATTCATTCTAATAAAATGAGTTTGGAAGATTGTCATCCAGATCCACATGTTAATGAGCATCGATCAATTCGATCGCCTAACATTCCTATGACTTCGATCAAGTGGGAAATTGAACTAACCATTTTCTAACGTAAAAAATACAGTATTGCTTAACAATTGTACCCAACTTTTTCTCAAAGGGTTCTGCCCGACGGTCGAAATTAAGCATCTTTAGAAGTCAACTCATTAAAAAAGAAAACAAAGATCTTTCTCCAAACCCTAACAAAATATATAGTAAGATTATTTGGCCATTTTAATTTGTTGAATTATTGATCAGAATGAGATAAGAATCAACAGGACCGGTCCAAAGTATTTGAGAGTCCTAGGTCATGAAATTGTGAGGTGGGACCTTACAATTAAACAACAATAATGAAAACATTTATGTATATATAACTATTTCAGTCCATGTTTAGAGTAAATGCTTTGGTTCTAGCGGCTTAAGTAGTTGCCTCAAATAGTCAAATCCTCGTTAGCACAGTTTACTTTGGACTTTTTTTTTGGCAAATTAAACATTTTTTAAAAAAGGCCCACTGAGAATCAAACTTAGGCAATTCATGTGGGAGGGAATTAGTTTACCGCACGTTACAATTTGGGCTTCTTCCAAGCTGGCCCAATTTTGTATCATTTTATCTGTCTAGATCTACCCCACGTCAAACTCTTTCCACATAAACCCCATTATAAATAAAATACCCAAAATACCCCAATTTATCCGAACATATATAATAACAAAGAAGCAACCCACCACCACCAACACAACGCTAACCACTTGGCAAGAACAAGCCCTAAACCGTCTCTGAGTCGGCTGCACCGTGACCAACGACAACGGAGGCGCCGTGTAAGTCTGTGGCAGCGGCGACTGGTTGAGGCTCGAGTGGAGGTCGAGGCCGTGGTCAATGAATCTCGAAGGCCTTGTTGGCACTGGAATCCTTCGTCGGAGAAGAAGTAGTTGTGCCCATTGCAACTCCTCGTCGTCGTTGCCACTCTCCTCCCAGAACGACGTCGATCTCGACAGGTTCTCTAGTCGATCTGGAGGAAGATCATTGTCGGAGATTTCGTCGGGTTGTTGGCGGCCGGCGGAGAGGGGGTGGAGCAAGCAGTTGGCGACGACGTGTTGTATAAGATCGGTGAATTTTGAGACTCTGGCTAATATTTTCTTGGCCTTGATCTCTCTGTTTCTGTAATAGCGTTCGTGGTAAGTAAAGTAGTGAATGAATTGAATAGGAGACTGAAAAATCCTGTCAACATGTGACCCTATGACCTAATAATATTCTCTCCAGTGCTCCAGAAAAAAAATTAACACACCCGAGAATTCACATCTCTAAGCATTCTGCAAAAGGGTAAAATAATAATTTAGGATGTGAATTCGGTAAACGATGTATAAATTTTAGGGGTGTGAATAATGCAGATGGGATGTGAATTCTGTATTTAGGGGTGTGAATTCACACAAAAAATTCACACCCCAAGAATTTACATCAAAAAAATTCAGAAGTCTTTTGTGTGAATTTTGGAGGTATGAATTCTAAAAATTGATGTGAATTCTGAAAAGAGGTGAATTCTGAAGGGGGTGTGAATTATGAAATATGTATGAATTCTGTAAAGGGGTGTGAATTCTAAAAAATATGTGAACTCTGGAGGTGTGAATTCTCGGGGGTGTGAATTTTCGGAGGTGTGAATTCTTGGAGGTGTGAATTTTCGGAGGTGTGAATTCTCGGGGGTGTGAATTTTCGGAGGTGTGAATTCTTGGAGGTGTGAATTTTCGGAGGTGTGAATTCTTGGAGGTGTGAATTCTTGGGGGTGTGAATTTTGGAAGGTGTGAATTCTTGAGGTATGAAAAGTGATAAAGGCAAAATAGTAAAAATATCTTTGAAAAGGGTCTAGATGAGATTACACTTTAAAAAAGGGTTTGCATGAAACCCCATGTAAAATATGGGACCGGCCAGAAATTTTCCCTTACAATTTGAACAGATTGTATATATAGTTATTCAGAGGGGTCCCTATTTTGGGCGTAAAATTTAGAGGCCGCCACTCTTGGGCGGGCCTGGGAATCAGATAGTTCCAACTAGCTAGTATGGTAATGATCAAATGTCATTTACACTCATTTTGAATAACAATAATCGTGAGTACGTACTTCGTAGGAATGAGAATGCGATGTCATTTTTATTTATGATTTTTACATTTGGTTCCACGTTTGACATTGTGTGAAATAAGAATGTCATATAATGCCATATTCTATCAGGAATTACATTTCAAACTAAGTTCGGAGCTCAATTCATATATATATAAAGACGGTTTAAGGGACACTAAAAAAAAACACTTAAAAAATTTGTACTAAGTAACGAGTATAAGATAAAATTACTGAACTAATTCAAATATTGGGATAAAATTTCTTGAAATATTGAATTGATTAAATTATCATTCTTCTTGTCCATGATTACATGGACGTACGGATATCCACACGTAGCCTTGTAGCCTCTTCCGAATGACAGAAGTATACATGGGATGGGAGATCGAATAGCAACAGAAGTCACTTTTTGTACCGGGTGGCCCGTACGTGCATGTGCACCGCCCAAAGCTGTTACAGATACTACAATTGAAATGAAGTCACCCCTGACGTATTGAGGTGTTCTATAATAGGAGTAATTAACATCAAAATAATGGAGTAAAACTATAAAAAAAAAAAGAAAAGAAGAAGAAGGAAGAGGTGAGGTGAGGTGAGGTGAGGTGGAAAACTTCTCCAGCCCTACTTGGCACCATCACAGGTGTCTCTCCAACACCAAAAATATATAATTATACTACTGTAATATATATTAGGCATTCACATATATAGAATGACAAAGGAGCTAGCCGATCGAAAACGTACTCCAAGTGGCGGCATCTTAAGAACTCTTGATAGTTATTCATCGGTGAGGTGGGGTGAGTATCATGATTGATGACTTCATATATTCTTAAATACTACTCCCTCCCTTCCAAATTAATTATTTGTCCGGTCCGCAAAACAATAATTTAAAAATAATGTAATTTTTTAAAGAAAAAATTCAATCTTTTTTCACAAATTAATAGAACTCATTGATATCTAATAAGTTGTTAAAAAAACTTTTGAATTTTTCTTGTAAAAATTGAATTATTTTTAAGATTCCATTTTGCGGATCGGACAAACATTTTGGAACGGAATGAGTAATGAAAAGTTTGGAATTTCAACTTATTTATATATGCTCTATAGTTTGGCAAGGTCAACATGCTAATGATAAACATAAGGGTCCTATTGATTAGAGAAAAAAAAAAAAAAACTCATGTTGAAAAATGAAAATGAGAAAAAAGGGAAGTAAAAGAAAAGAAAGTGAAAAGAAAACTTCATTTATTCTATGTGTTTGATTAAGATGAAACATTTTGTGATAATCTTGTACAAAAATTCCTATAGTTGCTAATTTACCCTTAATATACATTATGGATCCTAGTAGGAAAGGAAATAAATTAGGGAGAATTTTTCACAGCTCCACTATAGCACTTTTCAAATCCATCTAGTCTACTTCTATACTTCATAAACCCTTTAGTCCACTAGTTTAATAACACAATTCCTTTGACAAAAATATCCATATTATATAACGTCTCATAAAGAGAGAATACCTAAAAATATTTCTAGTTGTGGAGCAGCACCCTCCACCCCCCCTTCTCTCTCTCTCTCTAAATTGTTTGCTGGTGCACTCCTCCTCATTCTCAGCGCCACCGGTGCACTCCTCCTCCTCCTCGCCGCCGTCCATGGCCACTACCACCATGGCCAAGTTCCCTTCTATTGCCGGCAGTTGTGGATCCAACAATCACCGCAAGTCCACTTCCATTGCCGTTCACGCCGCCCTTTGTTGCCCTCCATCGCCGTCCTTTCCCACCATCACCAAACGAGATCTGTCCAAATCTCCACTAGATCACCGTCCATTTCCGCCGTTGGCTTCATTCCTCCATCGCCGTTGTATTAACACAAACAGGTAAGTCGAGTTTAGTTTAGGGTTGAACATATACAGTTATTTATTACTATTTGTGCAAATCTGGTTTGGTTATGGTTTTGGATGAACTTATGCAATCATATAATGTTATATATGAGCTTCTGAAATCTTTTTTATTATAGTGGAGGTTACATCTGATTCTTTAACATATAACCCAAATTACATGCCGACTGCAATATAATTATGTCGGGTTCTATAGCCGAAATTACACCCCAAGTCCTTGAAAATATCTTTTTTGTTGTGGGGCTCCGCCCCCACACCCTCCAGGCTAAACTACTGTTGAAGATTGTCTTAACCCCAAACAGTGAACCATCATAATATTCGATGAAAATTGTGTGTTTGAGTGACATATATGATTATATGTGAGCATTTGTCCTATGGAATTAAAAAAAAAAAAGACTATACATAACACTGACGTTATATGTACTCTTTTTTTGAAAGTTGCCGGTTAGCATAGCCACACCTTGTGTGACAACGCTATTGCCGTTCAAAATGATTTTAAATGTGAAACTTTGACATATATGGTTATTTTGACAGATGTCATTTTGTTCTGTGTTTGAGTGACATATTTGGTTATATGTGAGTATATGTACTCATACATAATACATACATATATATATATATATATATATATGAGTTTAGATATAAACATAAAGCATTAGGTTATAACATTCTCCTTTTGGTTGTTTATATATGTCATTTTATTCTGTGACTATGTATAGTATTTTATCATTTTGTTCGGTGAATATATATGATTATATATTCAGGTCTATAGGCAGCGGCGCGGACCAATTCAATAAAATAAATTTAGTAGTTTTATTAGTTTTCGTGTATAAATATATGTTAGTTTTATTTGCACATAAAACCATATTATAAAAAAATATGGTATGTTCTCTATATATGAGGCACATATGGTTATATATTCAACTCTGTACCCTGTATCATGTCATCATATGGTTATATGTGGACTGCTTTAATATGATTATATGGTTATATATTCAGGTCTATCAGGCCGCTGTGCAGACCAATTCAATAACACAAAATTTAGTAGTTTTATTAGTTTTCATGTATAAATTTATTAGTTTTATTTGTACATATAACCATATTTTAAGAAAATATGGTCTGTTTTCTATATATGAAATACATATGATTATATATCCAATTATGTACCATGTATCATGCCATCATTCCAAATATATATGGTTATATATGATTTTTTGTTATAGTATATCATGAGACTTATAACGTTTAGGTTTTCGTTTGACAGCTGATATCATGTAATATATGAATTCTTGAATCCGTTTTTTAACATATAAAGCTATATGTTTCTATCTGTTTAACTTTTTTCTTATATGTGCAGAATGACAAATTCAAAAGAAATAGAAGTATGATTTCATGAAGTGTCAAATCCAACTTATTGCAAATTGGAGTATCACCACAATGACACCATGGTGATGGAGTTTAAGATGAACTCAACCTCAGCAGAGCCCTCCACATAAAATCTGTTAGATGATGAATCTATTTGTATCTAGTGTAATTATGTGTCTTATTATGTAATTAGTTTAAGTATCTAGGACCGTAGTGTAATTATTATACAGCTTGTATATATATTTTAAGTTGAATGAAATTAACCCTAATGGGTTTTCTCCCTATTATGATTACCCTAAAACTGAACGTGGTATCAGAGCGATAGAACCTGGTGACCTACGACGTTCTTCTCGTCGCTGCATGAACAATACTTTCAGGTGAACAGTGATCGCGAACAGGAACAGTGCTCGCGTGAACAGTGATCGTGAACAGTGCTCGCGTGAACAGTGATCGTGAACAGTGCTTCGTGAACAGTGCTTCGTGAACAGTGCTCGCGTGAACAGTGCTTTGTGAACAGTTCTTCGATCAGTCGGGGCTTGCCGTCGCCGTCAATCAAATCTGTTCTCGCCGATCAAATCTATTTTTTTTTTCCTTTTTCAACACTATTTCAGTCAGATCCGAAGGTATTCAGTTGATTTTTTTTGAGGTTCTAGGGTTTTTGGAACCTTTATTTATTATTTTTGGAGTTCTAAAGTTGCTGGGAACATTATTTATTGTTTATTTGGCATTATTGTTCTGCTTTCAAGATGTCAGAAGAGAAAAAACAGGCTTCCGCTAGTGGCAAGGATGAGTTGAGTCGTGTAGGAACTCTGGATAACTCTCCACTGGATATTTGTCCCATCAAACTGGATGGCACAAATTATTTACTTTGGTCTCGTACTTTTACATTAGCCATTGAAGCTAAAGGGATGTCTGAATTCATTGAAGGCCCTGTTACTGAGCCTACTACTGATGTTGAACTCAAGTCGTTTAAGTCTCGTCGATCTTTAGCTATGACTTGGTTGTTTAATTCTATGAAGGCTGATATTCGTAATCCTTTCTTGCTTCTTAACACTCCATATCAGATTTGGACTATTGCCAAACAGACTTATTCTCAGCAGGGCAATGATGCTCAGTGTTTTGAGTTGCGAAAGCGACTTCGTACTATGGATCAACACAATCGATCTGTTGCTGTTTACTTTGCTGATCTCAGTGGGGCCTGGCAAGAATTTGATTATTATCAGGGGTTTCAAGCAGTCTGTTCCGTTGATGCTAGTGCTTGGTTAAAAAGAATAGAGAAAGAGCGTGTGTATGACTTTCTTGCTGGTCTTGATGTGGAGTATGATCCAATTAGAGTGCAGGTATTGGGTCGTGTTCCGTTTCCATCTTTGGGGGAGGCCTATGCCATTGTTCAACGGGAGGAGAGCAGAAGGGGTGCTATGTTACAAGCTCCTACTTCTGATCGTTCTGCATTGGTTGCTATTCCGCAGGGACAGTTTGGGTCTGGCAGTGGAAAGTCTCAATCTGGTACTACCAGTGGGACCATAGACCGTATGTCACTCCGGTGTGATTATTGCCACAACACTGGACATACCAAGGATTTCTGTTGGTGTAGACACCCCATTCTGGACTGTCCAGATAACGTTATTTGTCGATCTTATTTTTTTCCCCAATGATGATTATGGTCGAAAATAGATCGAGGACAAGGGTGTGTTTGAGCCTTGAGCGTCCCAAACCCCTTTCAAGCCCATTTCAAAACCCTTCGAACCAGAGCCAAACGGCCCCAGCGAAACCCAACTGGCATGCGCCAGTGTATTGGTGACGTACGCCAGTTATGTGCCACGTGTCAGTCATCAACCAGTGGCCCAGCTTTCACTGGCGCACGCCAGTTATAAGTGGCGCACGCCAGTCAAACCCAGTCAAATCAACTTTATTCAGCCACTTGGGCGGGACTTTTGTGCCACCCTGACGTCGGCCACAGTGTCCCTGATGATTGCTTTCGGCGGGGGGCGTCCCCTCTCTCTCTTACACCCCCCATCAACTAGTCCCATGCATTTAATGCATGGAAGGCCTCTTTTGTTCCTAAGGCCAGCCAAACAAGGCCTGGCCTTAACTGATCTCAGTCCATTTCCCCTCTATAAATACCCCCTTGCATTCATTTGCAAGGGGTTAGCCACATTAAGAAGGTGCCATCTCTCTTCTTCTCCTTTCTTCAAGCTTTCTATCTCCTTTCATCCATTGAAAGAGAAAAGAGGGTCATACACTTCCACACATCCTGCTGGAACCCAGTCATCATATAAGCCACCATCTTCAACCCCCAAGTTCAAAAACAACCACAAAATCACAATACTAAGAGGTATACCACCTTTGCGTTCTTTTCTGTTTTCAACTCCTGAGGGGGGTCAGTAAGGCCCAGGCTAGTAGATAATACTAGTCCTGGCCTTAAACTGATAAAATACAGCAATCGTATATGATGATACGTGGCGCACGCCAGTTCATAAACGCCGTACGCCAGTCATGGCAGTATGAGCACAACTGGCGTGGGGATCATGGATCGTCATTCCTTTTTGTTTTATCTTCCTGTCGACCACCTTAGCATGCTAACAACCAGTTTACTATTTTCTATGTGTTTACTGCTGTTTAGATAAAAGCTATTGCTTACTCTTTGTCTACTCAAAAGGGCCCTGGGATCCTTCTGGTCATGTTCTAGAGCCCAGATGATGCAAAGCCAAACACTGGAATCAAAGGCAAAGTGGCGTACGGCAGTAATTTACTGGCGTACGCAGTAGGCCTCTGGGTCCAGTGACTGGCCCTTGCATCTGAGCATAATCTAGGCCTATCTTCTGTCCCCACACTGTTTTGGGGTGTTCTGCTTTCTTTCATGGCCTAAAGCCATTCATTTTGCCTGTGGTTATGTATATTCTGCTATATTAAACTACGTGGTTTGCCCTGGGTGTGCGCTGGTCCTTTTCCAGAGCCCAGAGGGTTGCAAACAAGGACTGAGGAATCAAGAAAGTGGGGTACGCCAGTTTATATGTGGCGTGCGCAGGTTGTATCACCATGCAGTGGCTCGTCCAGTGCATGCTGGCAGAATCTGCCCACGTCACCTTGTGACAGCGTACTGCAGTTTGCTCGGGATGCTCAGTGCTTGTTCTCAATCTATACTTAGCATTGCAATCAAGTCATCCATAAGCCATTTTGTCACATAAATCACAACTTGTTACAGTTTTAACCCCCGTTAACTGTTCCCCCGCCCTAACTAGCTAAAAAATGATAAAATGAGAGAAAAATGCAAAGGTTTTTACAAAACGCCTGAGTAGAGACCGATCTCCGGATTGGGCGAGAGGGGGTGCCATAAAACCCTTCCCCTCTCGTAACCTGGCTCCCGAACCTCAGATACCGAAGGTGACGACGGACCGGTCCACGCCTTTTTCAAAATCAAACAAACGTGGCAAAACGTTTTCGAGTTCGGTTCCTTGGGTGTTCCCACCGCTAAAACCCGAGTGGCGACTCTGAATCGAGGCGTTTCGCCGCGCATTTTCAAAAGAGGGCCGCGCCCAGTCTTTGAAAAGGGAATCCAAAGATCGAGCGATTTTCGGGGCGCGTGCCCACAGTGGCGACTCTACTGGGGACACATTGCGTTAGTTGGTATTTGGCGATTAATACATAATTGAATAATTCTCAAAAGCTTGTCAAAACAGTACGCTTCGCACTGCTGAAGAACGGGATGGTAACGTAACAGGATCTCAGCGTCCGACCAATCCGAACTGGGGCTTTTTTGCTTTTGTTCACTTGTGAAGTTTTCTCCAAGTATTAATTAACAAAAGTGAGCCAAGCTTCAAAAGGCATTTTGTTTCAAAACCGTTGCATTTCTCTCTCGTCAAACCATTTTTCGGCAATTCTCCGTTCATATTCGATGGTTGGTCAGCCCCGTTGAGGCGTTTTGGGTAACCGGCACAATTTATTGGAGCCCGGGGTCCTCGAATGCCCAACAACCTTGGACGATGATGAGTCGTACTACCGTTCGACCATTGCTTTGCTCCACGCATCGCAGTGGGAGGTATATCGCGGCTCTAGTCAGAGGAACCCTTTTTAGCCAAAACCGGCCTCTACAGCGCTTACGAAGCATTAGAACCTTTCAACCTAAGACAGGAACCCGCAGGGTAGGATTACTTGTTTCTAACCCCTGTGTTACAGCTTTCCGTATTGCATGCTTGTACATACATTCATAACCGTTATTGCGTAGGAGCATGCTAGGGCGGCTTTTAGGTGGTCTTTCGTCGAGTCTGCCCCGCGCCCGTTCGGCATTGCCTTGGACCGATGACGAGTCGTGCATCTCGATGTTGCACGTTATCAAAAATTTTCAAGTCCTTAATCAATGAGATTTCGGGAAATCAATACTTTCTAAGTCTGTTTCTAACGCCCGATCGATGTTTCAAACTGAAAAACTAGGAACAACGGAGAGAATGTCGTGATGCTCACACCACTCAGGTTAAAAGTGCTAATCACTTACACCGCTCAGGCTCCGGCACAGTGCTGCTTACGCCACCCCGGTTATGGTATCACGCCATCTACACCAAGTTGTTCCGAAACCAAAACTTTGAAGCATCGATAAAGGTGAAAGTCAAAGGCTTAGGCTGTTTTGACGTCCCTTAGTAACATTCGATTCAATCAAGGATACACCGTCGAAAAGAAAATCCGAGGATTCTATGGCAATCGTCCAAGCGCCGTGAGACAGACTCCCTCTAGTTTTAGAGTCTAGGAGGACACCGACGACGTTGGCATGCTCATTTTCCATTCTTGTCGATTCTTTCAAATAAAATGGCTGCAGGCTATCATTGAGCTATTATACTTTGCTGTCTAGTCATACCGGTACCAAAGCAGAATTCAGCAATCAAGAGCCAAACCTACTTGGGGCCGTCCGTCGAGCCTGTTTGAGGGTTTGATTTGGGGTTTGTCTCTCGGTCGACCACAACGGAAGCTCTGGCCTGCACTGTGTCACGGGAGGATTCGCCGCCGTCTACTCCGCACGAATCTCCTCCGTCTTCTCCATCTCTACCAGCATCTCCAAAGCGTGTCAAGATAGAAGTATTGACCATGGCAGATGTCCCACCTCCGAATCTTGCAACTCTGTTGGCCGATCTGCAGCACAACCTGGCCATCATGCAGCAAAGGGCCGACCAGGCCGACACCTCTGTGGCTAATCTACGAACCCTCATTGAGGAGCGACTTCCCATTGTAGCAGGAGGGGAAGGCAACGGAAGGCGTGAACAAGGAGCCGGTTTCGAAGAGGAACCACTAATCGAGAATCCCGCTCCAAACCCAGAAATGGCAGCCTTGGTCGCCAAGATGGCCAAATTGGAGGAAGCTGTTGCCAAATCCGAAAGAAAAGGGTCAGGAGTACTAGACATGGACCGCCTCTGCCCATTCCCGAACGCCAGGCTCCCCGATCGGTTCAAAATGCCTGACTTCGCAAAGTTTGACGGTACCGGAGATCCGAAAACTCACTTGTTGGCCTATCATGGCGCAATGAAACTGCATGGTGTTGGAGAGGATGCCATGGCTCAGTTATTTCCACAAACTCTAGCCGGCCCTGCCTTCCAGTGTTTCCTATCACTCGACATCTCCAAAAGACGGACATGGGAAGACATCGGCACGGCTTTCAATGCTCAGTACAGCTACAATGCCCAGCTCAAAATGACCACTCAGGAACTGGAGTCCACCAAGATGACTGCAAAGGAGTCCTTTGCGGACTTTATCCAGCGTTGGAGAGCCAAAGCCGCTCTCATGCCCGATCGCCCGAGTGAGAAGGATCAGATCCGTATCATCTCCCGTAACTTGCAGCCGGATTTCGCCAAAAACCTCGTCTTGGTTCAAGGGGCAAACTTTGAAACGTTCTACGACTCTGGGCTGGCTATCGAGGAAGCTCTCCAAACTGGTGTTCTGCCCCGGAGTGACGTCTCCTCCTCTGCCTCAGTCTCCAAATCCAAACCCCGTGCATACACCAAAAACAGCACTGCTTTATTCGGTGGCAACAGCTATGCCAATGCCAACTCTGCAAACAACCCCTCTACCCAAAGCTCTAGCCACATTGCCGACATAAACCAAGTGCAAACCCCTCAAAGACCCCGAAACCGCAACCAACCCCGTAACTTTGCCAATTTCGAGGCACCACTTTCCTCGGTGTTGGAGAAGTTAATCAAAACCGGGCATCTCAGGCCCTTAGCCCCGACTCCACTTCCTCAAAATCCACCCCCGAGCCATAACCCCAACGCTTTCTGTGCGTACCACCAAATGCCCGGCCATTACACCGACTCTTGCTATCGCCTCCGTCATGCGATACAAGATTTGGTGGACAATGGTACCCTTCCAACTCCACCTACCAAGCCCAACGTCATCTCCAATTCACTGCCTAAGCATGACCCTAACCCTCAAGTGAACCAGATAAACTTCAGCTCTACTATATTCAACCCCACCGACCATATTGCCTCAACCAACAACCCTAAACCGATCGTACCTTTCCCTTCTGAACCAAGCATTAACATGATGGCAGCCGGCTGGGCTATGGAGGACAAAGCCAAAGAATGGGAGGAGCTTTGCAATGACTGGATCGAACAGTACAACATGGGGTTTCCTGCTCACCCCCAAGTCAATCAGATGTGGCTAGCTCAATGGGACGAAGAATGGAATGCGGCGCAGGCCGAACCCTTTGGACGGACTCTCTTTGTTCGCACTCTTTTACCAGCCCGAGCCGAATCAAGTCGAACAAGAAGTTGAGGAATATGCGTGGGATCCGCAGCCCGATGGATGGCAAATGGCCAGGGTCTCAAGCTGATTTGGACCAGGACGACGTCATGAGGAGTATTGGGACCAATTTCAAGAAGGGGAACTCGTGCCCAACATCCGCCGGCCGCTTGGCGCCATGAGCCATTGGTGGATTCAATTGACGGCGGCCATCAGGCCGCTGCGCACATGAGAATTGACCCTACGCTCAGGACATCATTTCTGCCACAACAGTCTCGTCCTTTTGTTTCGACCCCCGGAGATGATCTGCTTATCATGGTTTGGATGCACCTTCCCGCCGACCTTTGGGACGCAGGGGAAACCGTTAAGAATCCGCCGCCCGCGGCACATTGGATGTGGAAACATTGTCGACTTGGACATGGGGAATGAGTGTGGACCGTCGCACTGACTTGATGTTTGGTCGATGGGAGGATTCTGGGATGTTCTGTTGTCACTAATCCGGGGGCAACCCTTTGAAGAAGAGCTGCACAGGATCCAACTTTCTTGGGAAGGGCTAGTAATGGAGGATTTGGACTGGACACTGCTTTGGGGACAGACTCGTCTGCAACATGGTGCAGCAAACCGACAAAGGAAAGCGCAAGCTAGAAGAAGTGCCCGCCGCCTTGGGATTCCATCGACTTCATCGTCTTGTGGGATTGTGCCAATGTCACTATAGTGGTCCGAGTGTTTCAGCCAGCCAAACCTTCAGGCTGGAAGCTCGTCCAATCCGCCCCTCAGAAAGCCACCGCTCCCCTGCTGCTCAAAACTGACCCTCTTTCCCAAATGGAGTTCCCGAAGAAGACGCCATTCTGAACAGCTTGAACGGATTCCGGCCGCTGTGTCTATTGGGGTCTGATATCGTCATCAAGGAGCTCGTGAGAAGCTGTCCTCTGCTTTGGCCCGGCTCACAGTACCGAATTGACATCACCCCGAGGCCATGATTGCCTTGGTGCTGCCACTCCTCTCTAAGCACTCTGTCACGTTCACCGAGAAGGATCTGCCTGTCGAGGGAACTGCTCATAACCGCCCTCTCCACATCACCGTCAAGTGCCGAGGACATTGGTGCCAACCGTGCTAATCGACAAATGGCTCTGCTATCAATGTCTGCCCGATAGTGAGTGTTGCCCTACCGCTTGGGCTCGCCAAGAATGACCTAACACCTTCCAATCTGCTCGTCAAGGCGTACGACAGTACTCGCCGTACAGTGAGGGAACTCTAATGCTGAAGCTTGACGCTGAGGGCTTTGAGATGGGACGTTGAGTTTCATGTGGTCGATGTCCCTGCTACTTTCAACCTGCTGCTGGGCAGGCCGTGGCTTCATAGGGCCGACATTATGGAGTGCCTTCAACTCTTTCATCAAAAGTCATGTGGGGCTGCCTACTGGTACTTTGACAATTTGCGGGGATTCTGGAATCCGCCCGCTCATCAGATGATGGAACGCCTGTCTTGGGCATCATGCACGGGGAAGGAGACTTCGACTTGGAGGTTTCTCTTTCGACACATCTGGCTCAGTCCTCGCCATTGCCATGGATGACGATTTCACCATAAGCTCAACCGTCCTCGAAATGATGTAGGAAAATGTCATTCATGCCTGGCCTAGGACTTCGGATCAACCAACAAGGGATTGCTGAATTCCCTGTCTTTTCCTTCCACCGAAGGCCGCTTTGGCCTAGGTTACCTCCGCCGCCAAAGATGCCAAAAGAGAAAGACACGGGAAAACCTCGAACCCTTTTTGGTAACCCCGATAGCTACTTTGTGCGAGAAGGAGGAGGCTCTGCTTATTCGGGATATAGAGCCGTTTTGGGATCCGGAGACTTCTACCTGGCTGCCGGGATTCGAGATCTTTTGCCGCGGACACCTGGTCCAACGGTGAAGAGAGACAGCTGAAGAGAAGCTTGCTCGGAAAGAGTTCGAGAAACAGTTGGACTGGACGCAGGAAGAGTTTGACTGGCTGAAGACTTTTGATCAAGGGGTTTTGGAGATGCTGTTTCCCAAGTAGGTTTGGTTTGCAAGGGCGAGAAGCTGAAGTGCTGATGCTTGGGCCCGACTCATCAAATGCTCCCTGAGGATCCCACCTCTCTCTAGTCAAGGCACAGGGAAGTATAATAACTGCATTTTCACTCTCGCGTCTAACATGCATTGACGACGAGTCTGAATCTGACACAGAGTCTGTCGAGTCTAATGTCTAGCTCAGAGTCGAGTTTGTGCCTCTCGGCCCTCACACGTCGTAGCTTCTACTTCGAGTTCGAGTCTGTTGTACTTGGCAACCCTGTTGGGTTTTATGAAATGCATGATCCTACTTCTGACTACTTTGCTAGCTTCTATATAAACTGTGTCGACCCTGACCTGAAGGAACAGACTTCGACGGGACATCCCGGCTGAGTTGCGTTCCCTCATCGAAAAGGAAGACGAAAGGCGTGCTCAGCCTCTAAAAGAGAAGTAATTTCTGTAAATCTGAAAGACGAGAGACCCCCGTATGATGCAAATCGGTACAAATCTGTCTCGAAAACCACGCTGGAACAATCGAGCTGCTCAATAGAATTTCCCGAGGTTTTTGCATGGTCCTCACAAGGATATGCCCGGGCATTGACCTGAAATAGTACAACACCGAATCCCGTTGGAGCCTGGGGCTGTCCCCGTCAAACAGAAACTCCGCAGGATGAGGCCGGATTGGGTTCAGAAGATCAAAGAGAGGTTACAAAGCAGATTGACGCAGGATTCATCAGGGTTGCAGAATACCCCAAATGGTGGGTGGCCACATCGTGCCTGTTTCCCAAGAAGATGGAAAGATCCGAGTTTGCGTCGACTTTAGGGACTTAAACAAAGC